>JAOANR010000001.1:55907987-56494237 GCA_030278955.1 Hygrophila difformis
TTATTTGTTTGTGTGAATATTTTTGGACTGTCCATCTCGTCCCATAACAGTTCCAATTGAGCAGATCCGAGCCGCCGCATTCCATTTTCACATTCCTCGATTCGCGATCCATTCCATTCCATCCATTTTCCATTGCACTTTCAGCAATCACCTCGGGATTGTTTAAAAATGGGAAAACCAGAACAATTTAATCTGTCTTAAAGTCTCAAAACTTGTAAAAAGGAAAAATTTACCTCTACTTTACAATAAAATTTAAGTTGAAGATTTAATAACCTCACATTCAGAGCAAAGCTCTAAATGTGAGGATGTTGATTTTCAATTTGAATGACTCTTGCAAAAATTATAAACACTGGATTTAATACTCTCATATTTTTCAGGGAAAAGTTAGTAGTTGAGTCACGGGCAGGACTGCCCCCTTGCACACAGGACCAAGGGATCCTAGAAGGCTCACAATTCCGCAGAAAGATTAATGACCACCGAAAGGCTCTCGAATCAACATTTAAAATGACAATCATGAGTAAAACTGAAGTGAGCTTCAAACTGCCAAAAGGATGGGATAAGCATATCAAACCTGAGGAACGGAATTATAAGGAGTTGGGATTCCAACGTGACTTTTATTATTATCTAATGAGGTTCTAGGAGAAACAAATGGACGCGACTGCGAATGACATGAAATTTCCAGAAGATGTGCATACTGAAAGAATTCTAAGAAGATTCGATGAATTCATGGCCCGCTGGGAAAGACACCAACACTCAAAGACAATAGATTCTGCCTGCATGGAATTTGACATTATAATGGTGCCCAGCAAAGTGGATGCAAGAATCAGGAAGCAGTTCACGGAGAAAGCACCTGATCTCAGTCGGCTACTGTATAGGGGGTTCTTCATGGTGCATAAGGCTCTTCCGTTTCTATACAACTCCAGCTTGTTGGAAAACAAAGGAGTACGAGAGCAGAGATGGCTAACACAACAAGCAAGAAAAAGGCACAGAGAATTGAGTCACAACCTGAACAACGCCATAAAGAAAGCCATGGCATCAGAAGAGGAGAATCGGCCTCCACTAGTTAAGACCATGATAGACTTAACTAAGGAATTCAGGGAACAGTGGCACGCTTTGATGACACTGTGGGGCGCGGGCAGGAAAGACATTACAGAATCAATCTTGGAAAAAGACCTTGTGCTACCGGAGGATTATTTTGACACGATTTTCTTGGAAGATGTGTACAAGCCGACTCACCTTGCTGAGCAGAGACCACAGGGATTGGCTCAACTGCATGCGCTGAGAGACCAAGTCATGGGGTTCATTCAAAATACAGATTGGAAAGTGCTAGGAAAGACTCGACAGCAAACCCGACTGCTGACTCAGGCCGAGGCTGAAGAATATGTCAGAGTTGTATTTACCCGTGATATGTCTTTTGTGCAACAAGAGGCCAAACCACTTGTTGAGTCAATGATCGAGGAGAACAAGATGGATTTTGTGCACTTCTTCATGGAGATGGATGCTTTCGGGTTGAACTACTGCAATACCATCAAAGCTAACACTCCACTGCTATACAAGAGGGAACATAGGGCCCATTTCTATGACCACAACCGGAAGACATGGGTAAAGCGACTCAACCGCATTTCCAGTCCCATTTTCATTAACAAGTATTTGAAAGATGCAGAGAAAAACCTGGGAATCAATTTGGATAAAGAAGACCGAGAAGGGAGTGAAGATGAAACTGATGTGCTGATCAATCAGTATACAAGTGCTGCATCACCTCCTCAGGTTTTCACTGAAGCCAACCCGTTGCCAACCCAACCGTCTATAGTAGCCTCAGCCCTGCCACCACAAAAGCAAGTACCTGCTACACCTGCTACTGCCGTTGTATCTGAAAGCCATTCTGAACCTCAAGTTCAAACTAGAGGTAAACTGATAAAACTGGCTGACAAGGAGAAAAGTGGACGGGCACCGGAGCCAAAAGTTGTAATCAGAGAGCCCGAGACCACTACAAGGAAGGCAACTGAACCAGCAGACCTGAAAGACAAAGGAAAAGGAGTGATGCCACTGTCACCCCCTAAGAGAAAGGTTCTGATTGCCCAAGATGCCGAATTAGCAAGACAGTTGCAGGAGGAGGAGTATACAGGAGCAGGCGTGCAAAGACAAGATGTTGTAGAAAAACCAGTTGCCGAAGCTCATGATGCCGAAATGATGAAAAATATCGAGAAAGCAAAAGCCGAGGAGGAAAGGAAGAAGAAAGAAATACATGACCGGGCAGTAGCCGAAAAGTTGCAAGCGGAGTTAGAAAGCCGAATACCTGGGGAAGAAAATGAGAAGGAGGATGATGAAGAACTGATAATCACTGGTGGAGTTGAGGGAACTGGACTGAAAATCAAAAAGGAGCACAAAGGATTGGAGATGAAAACTGCTTACACAGAAGAGATGGAAAGACTGAAGGAAAGATTTAACATCCCAGTAGACCCACTTGTTGGGACAGCTCAAATCGAAGTAGTCATCGCTTCAGAAACATCATCTGGGCGGAATAAAAGAAGAAGAGTCATGATTGGAGAAAATGACGACCCTGAGAAAGGAGTGGGACTGATTTCATTATCTGAGTTGGTAAAGGATAAAGCTGATGAGCAGCAAGAAGCGGAAAAGAGACGAAAAGTAAGGGAGGAAAGAGATGCTGTCGAAGAAGAACAAGAAAGAAGAGAGGATGAAGGTGAAGCAAGGGCTGTCGCAGCATTTTTCACAAGAACACCCAAACAAGCTTTAAGGGAAGCTGCAGAACAAAGAGAAAGGGAGGAGGAGGAGATATCAACTGGCGTTGATGATCCTTACTTTCCTGTACTTACATTTCCAATTAATGTAAAAACTAAGTACGATGCAATGAAAAATGTAATTAAACAGGTTGAGGAGGAACCTATGAACGAAGCAGCCCAGGAAGGAGGAGAACCAAGCAGGCATGAACCCAGAGACGAACCCATCCAGGAGGAGCAAGACGAACCAACTGACTGGCACACAAGCGAAGATGAATCTGTTGGATCAGTCAAGCCCGCCAGATTCTGGGAGGAAACCGGAGTTCGCGCCAGAATGGGAATTCAAAAGATAGAAAACACCAAAATGGTGATAAAGGAGGCAGACGTAATTCGGAAATTCAACGGAAATCCGAAAGCAGTCAAGGCATATGAGATGCTTTTGGAAAGCATCATACCCGACAAGGGGTTTGCACCAGACTCACTAAGGCACCCCACAGTTGATTTTTGGAGAACATGGCTTGGATGGGAGCAATTCCTGCTACATCACGGAGATCCTGGGTATATGGAGTTGACTAGGGAGTTCTATTGCAACATTGACATTGCAAGACGAACAACCTGGGTTAGAGGAAAGACGATAGATATATCCCCGGATTATGTAAACAGATTCCTCCAAACGCCCAGTTATCAAAGTGAGATTCCGGAGGAAGAGATCTTGAGTAGGCGTGGCAAGACCAAAATGAAAGCAACATATCAAGCCATCGCCGACTCCTTGACCAGAACGCCAGGCTTGGTGGGAACATTCAGCATGTCCAAGCTAAAAGTGGAGTTCATGCCCACATTCGAATTGTACTGATGGGATTTGCAAATTTGTGGCATGGGCGAAAACTGAATGTTGGGGAACATATCTTTAAAGTCATGACTACACGAATCAAGAAGAAGAATGCTCTCTGCTACCCGAATCTTATTAGAAGAATCTGCACAGATCAAGGGGTAGACATGGGAGAATTTGACACTGATGCCTTGGTCATTCTGAATCCCCCTATCCGGGTCCTATCCATGCACATTCAAGAGAGGATTACGTATGCACTCCCCCCATTCCCTGCTGACTCAAATGTACAATCATCGTTCATATCAGGTGGAGAAGCACCATCAATTCAGATGAGAGCTCCCGTGCCTCCACCAGCCCCAAAAAGGAGAAGACAGGCCCGCACTGAGGCGGGACCTTCAGCTCAAGAAGAAATCCCTCAACCGGAGCAGCTGGAACCAAGTCCCAGTCAAATTCCTCCATCACCTCCCGTTCAAAGCCCACAACAAAGAGCTCAACCGTCGCAAATCCCTCCGACAAGCCAGAATGTTTCGCAGCATCCAGCCGATTCCCATGTGATAGAACTTGTGAGCTGCATGGGCAAAACGTTCACAGATGGTATCAAGACACTGGCAGATACCATGATATTGGGGAAGGAAGATGAGAAGAGAGAAAGAGCTGAACAGAGAAAACGGGATGATGAGTTCAAAAAGATGTTGCTGGATAACATGGAAAGGCAAAGACTGTTCATGGAGGAGACGATGAGGCAACAGAATAGCCTGGTGCAAGCACTCATCAGTCAGCTTCCCAAGCCGCCAGTTGCTTCCACGTCTCCACCTCCATCAGATGCGGCAGGACCATCAAATCAGCCAGGAGAGCAGAAAGATTGAGTCTATAATTGTCGTATCAAATTGAGCTTAATTGTAAACATCATATAAGAGAATTTCTATCATGTGTGCAAGTTCGTTCTTATTGCATGAAATCTCTTGTAATTGATGTATTTACCGCTTTCAAAAAAAAAAGGAATTTTGCAGTCCAAAAACAATTTTTATTCTTGAAAAGATGTCTGACAGTCCGAGATGAATAAGTGACTGTCAGGCCAAAAATATGCTGTCGACATACTCCGTATGTCAGCAGTGCTCTTTACTGCTTTAAATTAAATAACCAGCGAAAGTATGCATAACCCTGCTCTAAATTCACATGTTGAATTTAGGCTTGTGATTAAATCTTCAAACTTCTAAATTGGGATAATATTATTGAAAACATGCATGAAATGAATTCCTAAGGTTTTGAGCTATAAAAATTTAATGATGCAATCATCTTGTTGGGTAATAAATCTGCATGGTAGAAATTTTGATTGAATAAAGTGTTAGGATTAAGCTTTGACTAAATTTCAGAATATTGTATGGCATGAATCAATCCAACCTTGTGAGATTTGAGCCATGAGTCACTTTTACTCATTCATTTTCTTTGATGTGTGAATCATTTAGATTAAAGGAAACTAGAACTTGCAATTGAGACCGACTCAAGACCATGCCATATTCCAGAAATCGAGCATATGATCGAGCCACCTAGAAAACCAAATTTTTGGCCTTCGTTTGAAATCCAAACCCAAAAATATTTTTCCCTTTAGGATTAACCACTTTGAGCCTTTAAGCCTAATTTTTCTTTGAAGCCCTCTATATTATTCCTAGCCGTACAAAAAGACCAAGAAATCAAACCCAAGTGTGCATTAATGAATTATGTCAGAAGGCATTAAATCTGTGATCATCAGACGTGTTAATCGGTATTCAATAAACCGATTCAAAAAAAAAAAAAAGAAAAGAAAGAAGAGTAATGTTGAATTCAATTCAACACAAATAAATTGCAAATGACAAAGCAAATTAGACATAGTCTAATGTCATGCAATAAGAAAAGCAAAAGAAAAAGAAAGAAATATTGATGATCATAAATTTTAAATAAAAATATGCCATGATATGATAGAATGAATTCTTGCCACTTCTTAGCCCAATAAATTCCCTTTCCTACCTAATGTTACAACCGTATGCCCCATTATAACCTTGAATAAGACCTCATGATCTCGACTTGAAGAAATGAGCCGGTGGCGAGTTGGTCTAATTGCAAGCTTATGGAATAATTTAATTGAAATTGATTTTGAGCGTTCATGATTAAACCCCAATTGAGAGTGAATGAACTTTCCGATTCTCTTATATGTGAGGCTCTGTTCTACTGCAAATATTCATGTCAGACCTTAATTCTAATTTTTAATCCTTGCATTTTTCAAACATGATATTCATGAAGGATTAATAATGTGTTTGATTTGTAGGCCCGATGTAGTGAGCAAGTATCATTTCATTAAACACTGCAATTAAGGGGATTTAATACTTGCAGTATTTGATTGTCTTATCCCAATCCAAAAAGAATGTGATTCATGAAGCCACGAAAATGAATTGAATATGCAGAGCCCGTGTTCTTTAGAACATTGACTCTGACTGCTCGGGGACGATCAGTATTAAATGTGAGGATGTTGATAATGGCCAGAAATGACCATTATTTTCAATCCATTTCCGTGTCTGAAATTGATCGCATCCCGGTCTTATATTAAATAAGAAAGCAGTTGAATTGGACTGATTTATGCATAACTGTAAAAATTTTGAGCTGGTATGAAAAATGCATAAATATGTAATTTTATTACATATTTATGTTAGAAAAATTCAAAAACATGAGAAAAAGAAAAGAAAAGAAAAAGGAAATGAAAAGATGGGAAAAGAAAAGAAAAGAAAAAGGAAATGAAAAGATGGGAAAAGAAATGAAAACCCACAAAAAAGTTGAATTTTACAGGAAGTTACCACGCTAGACACAACTACGACGCTAAGCATGTATAACGTTGTAGCTTGGTCTAGCGCCGTAGGCAGAAACTGAAGCTGACGTCTAAAGAAGGGTGGACGGCGCTAAGCATGGATAGCGCCGTAATCAAATGTAGCGCCGTAATGGAGGATAGCGCCGTAGGCTGTTCACTGAGAGACAGAGAGAGTTTTCGAGGTGGAAGACTACGATGCTAAACCTATAGCGCCGTGGCAGGATAGCGCCGTAACCATCCATAGCGTCGTGCTGAGTCTCAGAATTCAAATTTCAAGGCCTGGGGGCCCATGGGCCTAGGGTTTCCCACCTATTTAAGGACAAGTTGACTCCCATGATCAGTCACTTCACAACATTCGAACTTGGAGACAACTTGGTGTTCTTGAGAGGTGTGTAGGTAGTTAGTTTAGTTAGGGTTTATTTTTTTTGTATTATTTACGTTTATGCACTGTTTTTGTTTTCTTAGTTTAAAGTTAGCTTAGATTATTGTTGGGTTCCATATTTTAGACCTAGGTAGCCACTGTTTACATCTTTACAGTTTTGTTAAACTTTCAATAAGGTTCGAAATACCCAAATGATGGGCATTATCAAACCATTTCTTATAAAATGGGAAGTTAATCACAAAAAGAGTCCCAAAATCATGAAATGGACATGGGTCCATGGGTTTATTGCTTTATTCTTGGTTTCATGACCATTTGGTCATTTTATTTTTCTGTTTTGTGTGGGTTTTTGTGTTGTTTTTCTTTTATTTCGGGATTCATGCATGAAATGTTGGTTGAAAACCCTCACTTGGGTTTATGGTTCATGAATGTGTAGTTTAGCATAATCTTTCTCTTACTGTGTTGCATTCTTATTGTATTTTTCATTCACTGGTTGCTTGTTCCGTTTTGCTGCATATGTGGACTATGAACTTGAAAATAGGGTTTGCAATCGCAGAGATTGCATCACCCGAACAACAACATTTCTGGGCTAGCTACGACGCTAACCGCCCTACGACGCTACCCTAGTGTGGCGTCGTAGGTGAGGTTTAACGTCGTAGATATCCAGACTTGAACAAAATCCGCCTTACGGCACTAGACCAACGACGCTATCCTCGGATAGCGTCGTAATTTTTGTCTAGAGTCGTAAGTCCTTAAAACATTTTCATTCTCACAATACCCACCTACGGTGCTATCCTCACGACGCTATCCTCGAATAGCATCGACATTTAATGTTTGGCGTCGTACCCACCCATTTTTACAAACACTTCTAAAAACTTAACCTACGGCGCTATCCTAGGATAGCGTCGTCATTTAATGTCTAACGCCGTAGCATCTCACCTTTTTCCAAAAACTTCTTTCTTCTCCAATTTCTCAAACCACCTACGACGCTACACCTACGACGCTATCCTAGTATAGCGCTGTAATTTAGTGTATAGCGTCGTACACACCCCTTTAACCCCAAAAATTTCACATCTCTTTCACCAACCCATGACGACGCTAACCTCACGACGCTATCCTAGGACAGCGTCATAATATCTGTTTAGCGTCGAAATTGGCATCTTTATGCAAAATTTTCCATTCTCCATCTTCACAATTAATTGATTGAACCCTTAAGCCAGTAATTAAAGGTCAATGTTAGCAATAATTGAAATCAATAATTGTCTGGATTAAAGGAACCTTGTTCAATATCCATTAAAACATTTTTCTATAAACAAAATCGTGATGCCTTAAACAGATAATCCGGACTGTAATTAATTATGGTAGGAGGGATTATTTAAGCCATCAATTATGGATTCACTCCATAACCTTGCATGAGAAACCAATGTCTCTCATACAAGGCCTCGTCTTTTATTCTCTTACATTTTGCCTTTTTCGTATTGTGTGTAACAATTAGTAAAGAATACATCAGACTAATGTTGGCGGGTGTTCCCTCACGGACAAACTAGCTCGTATTCTGAGTATTAATTACTAAATGTTATTTTGTATGGTCTGGATAGCGGTCAGTGGAAGCCTTGGCGGTTCGTCCATTCCGGGATCATAATAGCTGCTCAGCTGACTCCTATCCGGATACAGTTTCTTTTTCTTATCTTAATTTCCAAACCCAAATTCTAATCTGTAGAGTGAATCAGTCAACACCTGTCAATGCTGACTAATGATCATTACAGAAAAGAAGCATGTAGGTTTTTATCTGAATTCAAAAGCACTGGAGGCCCAACTGGCATTGACACTGCCATTATAGGGTTTGAACTGTCTAAATTCGATCCATCCGAGTTATTGGGAAATTGAATAGCAGATGTTTGCAATTCACCCAATCACTCTGCCATCACCTGGTCCTCTGGCCTTTTCACAATTGTGTTTCATCTTCTATCTAGACCCGTCGTAATATTTTGGGTCAATTCATTTTACACTTCAATATATTCGTATGCATGCTAATATTATGTAGCTATTGTGGTCTTTAATATTTTGGGATCCTCCCCTTGGACATTAGAAGTCTAGATTCAAACAGATATTACATATTAAATTTCCAACAAAAATTCATTTATAAAATCCGGATCTGAGTAAGGGATAAATTCCTCAGTTATGACTAGTTCATATTCTGTCAAGGGTTGATTTTGGGAAATCAGAAACAGAGTCAGCGATTAGGTCTCATCTAGACTGAAAGGATCTGTGTTTTAATTGAGAGTCTAGTACCTGTTTAGGGAATGGTTTTCAAATTCATTATTTTCCAAAATTGCTGTTTGTTGGGAATCCGAGATCAATTAATACACCGATATGGGGTCCACTTGGATTCAAATACAGTGTAGTAGATAATCTTGGAAGAACAACATTCAGGCCTTGGTTATTTTCTAAGATAGGGTTGAGTTCCTTTCAACCACTATCCTCGTCTGCCAAAGCCTACATTTGAGTCCTGAGTGAGTACATCCGGAACGAATTAATTTATTAGTTCGTTTCATTAGTTTGTATCTCATAACCACTCGGAAGGAAGTGAACACTGCGAGCGGTTCACCGAGAGCCGAGAATTCTTGATCCACACCCGGTCACCATGACTGGGGGCTGTCATTTACTATCAGGGTCAGACCTTCAAAACCTCCGAGTGATAGGATTTTAAATGTTTTCTTTACCGCTTTCTTTTAAATGCTTTCGTTAGAGGTCACTCGGTTGTATTGAGAGTTGTGTAACTGCTATTAGGATTGATAGTTAAGGGATAGTTCAGGCTTCATGAGAATCTTTGGGTGTGACATAGGAGAATGATGGTGGTACTTGGCAGTTCAACTAATGATTTGTCAGGTGTTGCTTATCCACCACAGATGAAATAACATACCCTGGCCGGGGCAGTTACAAATCTGTGGTATCTTAGAATTTGTGGTCTTAAGAACATGTAAACTCATACTGTAAGTACCTGTCTGTTAAAGGGAACGCAGTACTGAGAGCATGAGAATTAGCTATCTTACAGGATTATCCCAAGCAAAGATCTGTGTATAAAAATGGGAGTTTAATTATGCCTTAGCTAAATCTTGTCCAATTTTTTATTCTTTTCTTCCTGTCCCTTCTGTCCAAACGGTACATCAGCTTCATAGTTAGCACAGTATAGATTTTCATTGCTTTCATAGTTTTAATTTACTGCATTCTTAGAATAACTTCAATTACTTTCTAGTGTAAATTTACCCGCTTTCTAGAATAGAATTAATACGCTTTGTAGAATAAGTTTAAATGCTTATGTACTTTAGTTTAAATTCAGTCAGTAGATTTTAGTCACTTTTCAAACCAATTGGAGCAATACGAGTGGAAAATCTAGTAAAACGACGTGGGCACTGCTTCTATCGCACATCCTCCAGTGAACGATTCGGACTTACCTACAAATTATTGCAATTTTTGACACCGTGCGCTTTCGGGCCACAGTTTCGTAACACGAGTACTAAAAACGTGACAACCTATAAATATATCCCTAATCCCGACTCCATCATCATAAATTGGTTTCATTAAATAAAACCTAAACCGAAATTATATTTCAAAAATACTCGTGGTAGGAATTTGTCAAAAGTTTCAGGGGTCTAGCGACTGGGTTTTCAAAAATTTGACAAGGCATAATTTTCTGTCTTGAAACAAAAAGTGTGTCGCGAACCCACGGTTCGCGACAGGGGTGTATCGCGACAGGAGCCTTGCGTAGAAAAATTGCAAGAGTTTTGGTCCTCAGTCGCTAAGCAGAGATTGTGTCGCGAACCGTGGGTTCGCGATAGAAGTGCCTCGCGACCGAGGGTTTCAGAATATCAAGACAAGTGTCCCTAGGCACCCATGTCGCGAAACAACCTTCCTGTCGCTAGACGTGGTCTCGCGACAGGAAGAGGTTAGCGACATGGGTGGTTCAAGACACAAGCCAGTAAAAGTAAAAGCGAACAGTGGCATGCAAACAGCGTGATCTCACCCTATTTCAGATTAAAAACCCATTCTAAGCTAAAAACAACCAAACATAATTTGAAATATGCAAGAACATGCTTGAACAGAAATAAATCTACCTAAAACAGTATTTAAAGTAAAGCAAATCCTAATCTAGAGTTCAACCACACAATAACATGAAATTATCCCACAAATAAATGAAAACAGTAACCAAAAATGCAAAATAATGGTCAAATGACCAAAAAGAAAATGAAAGCATGTAAGATCCATGGGTTGTGATACCCATTTCATGTTTTTGGGACACATTTAGATGAATATTCTCCCATTTTATTAAATACTTCCTCCGTTTTCTTGATAGTGCAACAAAGCACTATTTGCTACTATTTATTGTTCGAATTTGACTCTAATTTTTATCATAGTTATACAAGGAAAAACATAGTCAAGTGAGATCTTGTTGGATTCGTCTCGTCATGTAGTTTTTAAATATCAAACTTTTAAAATTTTTACTTATACCGAACTTAAGTTATTAATGATTCAAAATATGTATTGGACTGCGTGCATTAGGTGTTTGTTGCACTATCACAAAAATGGAGGAAGTAGTTTGGTAATACCCATTATTTGGGCATTACAAACCCTAAGAACAAGCTTAATAACAAAAATAAAACTGTGAACAGTGGCTACCTATGCTATTTAAAACAAGAACAATAATAAAAACTAATCTAAACTAGGCTAATGCAAAAATTAAATAATACAAAAAAATAAACCTCAACTAAGAACTACCTAGAGAGATTCTCCAAAATGTGTCTTCAAGCAAAATGATTGTCTAACCTCGAGCTCAAGGGAAACACCTCATATTTATAGAAGTGGAACCCTAGGCCCATGGGCCTTGGTCTGGAGCCCATTATGTCTCAAGTCATCACACACATCACACTGTGTCGCGGAATCACCTCGTGTCGCGGAACAACACTGCATGTGGCAAGGCTTCTCGACAGGGTCTTGGGTCTTCATTGGTGCGTCTGTGTCGCTAACCATGCCTGTGTCGCGAGGTCATGGACCGCGACCGGGGCATCGCGACACGGGTCTGGAGACATGGCTTCCTCTTCCAATTGCTGCTGGTGGCGCTAATCATCCGTGTCGCTAGACCATGCCTCGGGACACAGGTCTAGCGACACAGTCTGTCTGGACTGGTCTCCTTCTTCATCTGAGCTTGTTGTGTCGCTAATCCCTCCCGTTTCGTTAGGTCATGGACCGTGACACAGGGGCTCTAGCGACAGGGTATTCCTGGACAAGGCTGAATGGGCCAAATGGGCCGAAATTGTTCTTTTTGTGGGCTTTCCTTTCTTTTGCCCATCTTTTTGTTCCTTTTTCTTTTTCTTTCTTTTTCTCATGTTTTTGGATTTTTCTAACATAAATATGTAATTTAATTACATATTTACGCATTTTTTATACCAGCTCAATATTTTTTCAATTATGCATAAATTAGTCCAATTCAACCGCTTTCTTATTTAATATAAGACCAAAATGCGATCAAATGCCCGTTTCAGACACGGAAATGGATTGAAAATAATGGTCGTTTCTGTCCATTATCAGAGATCTTGGTAAGCCCGAGACAAAATCCATAGAGATGCTATCCCACTTCCAACTTGGGATCTCCAACGGTTTCACCAATCCCAATGGCTTTTGTCGTACTGCCTTTACCTTTTGGCAAGTTATGCATTTAGCCACAAAATCCGCAATATCTCTCTTCATTCTCGGCCACCAATATATTTTCTTTAAATCTTTGTACAGCTTATCACCACAGGGTGTACTGAATAGGGCGTACTGTGGCCTTCTTCCATCAATTTTCGCTTCAATTCCTCACAACTGTGAGGAACGCACCACCTCCCTTTGAAGCGAATACTTCCGTCGTCGTGGATTGTGAATCCTACCGCTTTTCCCTCATCAATCTTCTCCTTGATCCTCTTGAGATTCTCATCGTCCGGCTGAGCTGTCCGAATCTCGCCAAACACGGTAGATTCAATCGTCACGGCATTCACTTCTTCTACCACAGTCCCATAATGGACTAGTTCAGTATCTAACCTTGCTAAGTCCATATATAGTCCTGACGGTAAAATAAGAGTGTTTGTTGTGTGCTTCGACTTTCGGCTCAATGCATCTGCCACGACGTTCGCCTTTCCTTCGTGATAGGATATATCCAGATCGTAGTCCTTGATTAACTCAAGCCATCTTCGCTGCCTCATATTTAACTCTTTCTGAGTAAATATGTACTTGAGGCTCTTGTGGTCCGTGAACATCCGACATGTTCGTCCGTATAAGTAGTGTCGCCAAATCTTGAGAGCGAACACCACCGCGGCTAACTCCAGATCGTGCGTCGGATAATTCTCCTCATGCGGCTTGAGTTGTCGTGATGCGTAAGCAATAACCTTCTGGTTTTGCATGAGTACGCAACCGAGTCCTTCTTTTGAAGCGTCACTGTACACTTCAAAATCTTCCGTCTCTGATGGAAGTGTCAGGACTGGCGCTGTTGTGAGTCTTTTCTTGAGTTCTTTGAAAGACTCTTCGCACTCTGTAGTCCATTCGAACCTTAACCCCTTCTTCAGCAGTTGGGTCATTGGTCTTGCAATCTTTGAGAAATCTTTCACGAATCTTCTGTAGTATCCGGCTAGTCCGAGAAAGCTCCTTACTTCTGTCTGACTTGTCGGTGCCGGCCAATCAATCACTGCCGATATTTTTGCCGGGTCAACCGACACTCCCTTAGCCGATACTATGTGCCCCAAAAATGCGACTTCCTTCATCCAGAACTCGCATTTCGACAGCTTTGCGTACAACTGGTTTCTCCTCAGGGTTCCGAGTACTTGATGCAAGTGTTTCGTATGCTCCTCATCATCCCTCGAGTAAACTAGAATGTCATCGATGAATACGACGACACAAGAATCTAGTAACTCTCGGAAAACACTATTCATGAGGTTCATGAATACTGCGGGAGCGTTTGTGAGACCAAAGGACATTACGGTGAATTCGTAGTGCCCATATCTCGTACGAAACGCTGTCTTCGGTCCTTCTCGGCTATACAAAGTTGATGGTATCCCGATCTCAGGTCGATCTTGCAAAATACCGAAGCTCCTCTCAGTTGATCGAAGAGGTCTTCGGTCCTGGGTAGCGGGTATTTATTCTTAATCGTTACTTGATTAAGACCCCTGTAGTCTATGCATAGCCGAAGTCCACCGTCCTTCTTCTTGACGAACAGAACTGGCGCTCCCCAAGGTGACGTACTCGGTCGAATGTATCCTTTTGATAACAACTCTTCTAGCTGTTCCTTCAGCTTTTTCATTTCTGCTGGTGCCATGCGATAAGGCGCCTTGGATACTGGTTCGGTTCCAGGTACCAGGTCAATCATGAACTCAACCTCTCGCTCAGGTGGCATCCTTGGAATATCTTCCGGAAAAACGTTGGGATATTCATTTACGACCGGGATCTCGTCGATCTTGTTTCCCTCGTCGTTGAGGTTATGCACGTAGCATGCATATAAGTGATAGCCTTTTAGTATGAGATTTTGAAACCTTATGGCATTCACCACTTTAGCGCTTTTCTTTTGAGGCTGCATGTAATACACAACCTTCCTCCTTCGACTCTTGGCTAAGGAAATCTTCTGCTTCTGGCACTCAATAACAGCTTTGTATTGAGTCAGAAAATGCATGCCTAAGATGACGTTGAAATCCCCAAGTTCAAACTCGACTAGATTCGCGAAGAATTCTAGGTTCTTGATAACTATCGGGGTTCCATCGTATCGTTTCGAACACGATATCACCTTGCCCGATGGCAATTGAATTCCTAAGTTAATGTTCTTAGGTGCTGGAAGATCTAAGGCAGATATAATCCTCGTAGATATTAACGAACAGCTTGCGCCTGAATCGAACAAAACTTTAACGGGTACGCTTAAAGCAGTAAACGTACCAGTGATCACTTCTCCCTGAGCGGCCAGATCCGCTTGGTTAATCACGTTGAAGCATCCCATTGCTCCCCCTTGATTCCCTTGCTGGTTTTGGTTCTGAGGTGGCCTCGGTGCCTGAGGAAACCTCTGACCTTGGTTGTTTTGCTGGTTCGGCCCAGCTGGTCTGTTCCCCTGAGGTCGGTTCAGTAGGTCCGGCCTCTTCTCGATACGGTCCTCTCGGGTCCAGCATTCCTTTTTCATGTGGCCTTCCCTGCCACATCTGTAGCAATGCCCCGGTTTTGGACATTCTCGCACCAAGTGCGGAATATTGCACCGCTGACATCTAGGTATGAAAGCGCCTTGATTATCCGGCCTTCTGTTCCCATAACCTCCTTGATTGAATTCCCTGTTCTCGGGCCTCCTCTGCCGGAAAAAAGGCCAAATATATCCATTTTGTTTCAAAAAAAGCCAAATCTATCCTTTTTTTATTTTATTACCGAATTTATCCTCTACGTATGCTAATTATATCCGGAAATATCCTAAATTCACTAATCGTGGAATGGCTGCTGACGTGGCAATAAATTAACTTAAACCCTACACGCTGGATGGGATTTGAAGTGTCTCTCAATTAGGGCTGGGAAAAAATACCGAGTATACCGCATACCGCACATACCGTATCGAAAAAAGAAATATCTAAATTTTTGGTATTCCGTAATTTTCGGTACGGTATCAAACCGAAAAAATTCTCCGTACCGTATACCTTACAGAACTTTACGGTATGAAAAATTTCATACCGTTGCCGTAACGAACATTTCGGTATACCGATCTTCGGTATACCGAAAGTTTCGGTAAGAAATATTTTCATACCGTTTCCATACCGACATTCCGATAAGTTCGGTATATACCGCTATACCGAATATTCAGTACATACCGACATACCGTATCGCGGTATATACCGACATACCGAACATTCACTACATACCGACATACCGGTATTGCGGTATATATTGGCATACCGAACTTTCGCTATATACCAACATACCGATATTACGGTATATAACGGTATCGCGGTATATACCGATACCGTGGTATATACCAAAGTTCGGTACGGTAGCGATATACCGCGGTATCAAAAAATTTATACCGTTACCGTACCGAAATCTTACGGTACGGTATGATACCATACCGAAAATTACGGTATTCCGAAAATTTCAATATTTTCGGTATTTTTTCGATACGGTATGTGCGGTATGCAGTATATTCGGTATTTTTCCCCAGCCCTAATTGAGACACACTTCAAATTCGATCCAGAGTGTAGGGTTTAAGTTAATTTATTGCCACGTCAGCAGGCATTCCACGATTAGTGAATTTAGTATATTTCCGGATATAATTAGCATATGTAGAGGATAAATTCGGTAATAAAATAGAAAAAGGATAGATTTGGCTTTTTTTTAAACAAAAAGGATATATTTGGCCTTTTTTCCCCTCCTCTGCCCATCATTCTTCCCTTGCTCACTTCCTTTCCTGAAGTTGTTTCCATTACCACTGTTCCGGTTCCTCTTTTCAAAGTTGTTCGAGCCCTTGCTCGATTCTCCATGATCCTTGCGTTTCAGTTGCTGCACCCGAGCAATTGCCACCGCTCGGTCATATACAGCTTGCAGAGAAGTATGCTGCCCTCCAACCAAAATCTCTCTAACACTGAGGTTCAACCCCGTTTCAAACTTCTGGGCTTTGTCAGTGTCAGTCGGCACAAGTCTTGTAGCAAAACGGACGAGTTCCTTGAACCTCGCGTAGTACTCCTATACAATCTGGGTGCCCTGACGAAGGTTGATAAACTCTTCGTACTTAGCAGTCTTCGTGCTAAGGGGGTAAAATCTCTCTCTCATCATCTCCTTGAATTCTTCCCAAAAATAAAGTTGCTCGCCATCAGCTAGCCCTCCTTGGTGGTTCTGCCACCACTCATCCGCCTCCCCGCTTAAGTAGTACATCGCCACTTTCACTTTCTCGTTCTCGGGACATCTGACGGCGTTCAAAAGCTTGTCAAATGTCCTGATCCAGTCTTCTAGCTTTGCGGGATCCTCCTGTCCCTCGTAGTGGGGCGGTTGATAGGGGTTTACCATTGCCAAATAGTTAATACGGGCTGCCGGCAGAGGTACCGCTGCTTGGGCCCTATTAACCTCGGCATTACCCAGTGCTACGAGGATTTGCTCTACTGTCCTCAGCCGTGCGTCCACAACGTTGGGTACGGCGCCCGCCTGACCTCCAACGTTGGGTGGGTTTGCACCCACTGGCCCATTTGCTTCGTTCGGGTTCAGTGGTGCCTGATAATGGCCAAAATTGTCCATTATTTCCAATCCATTTCCATGTCTGAGACGGACATTTTGATCGTAATCCCATCTTATTTTAATAAGAAAGCAGTTGAATTCGACAGATTGATGCAAGTTTGTAAGAATAATAAGCTGGTAATGAAAGACACAAAAATATGCAATTCTAATTGCATCTGTGTTAGAAAAATCCAAAAATATGAAAAAAGGAAAAAGAAAAGAAAAAGGAATGAAAAGATGGGCAAAAGAATAAAATAGCCCACAAAAATAAAAAGATGGGAAAAAGAATGAAAATTCCACAAATTGAAATCTTGGTTAAGTGTTGAAGATCAATTCGGTCTATACGCAATTCGACCTAAACCGAATTGCTCATTAGACCGAGTTGCTGAAGAGAAGAAGAAAAAGAGAAGTGTTGAAGAAGAAAAGAGCAACCAATTCGGTCTGTGGCAATTCGGTCTATACCGAATTGACCCCTAGACCGAATTGCACCTTGGAAAGAAGAAGACCCTGAGCAAAAAGGAAAAGAAGGAGTTCGATCTATGCAATTCGGTCTAGGCCGAATTGATTGCGTAGATCGAATTGCCTCAAAGCAAGGAAGCCAAGCAGGAGCCATCATCAATTCGACAAAGTCAATTCGGTCTACCCATAGACCGAATCACCACATTTCATGCTCAAGATCAAGAAAAAAGGCCTCATTTCCCCAATTCGGTCTAAACCGAACTGCTTGAGGAGACTGAATCACATTCAAAATTGCAGCTGTGAAGCACGTGAGAAATGCATGATGGGCCTAGGGTTTCGAGAAGAAGTATAAAAGCTGACCTTCCTCAACACAAGAAAGATTCTAATTTTTACACACTTGGACATTTGTTGGGAGACAAAAAGAAGGAGCAGAAGGTTCTCCACCCCTTAAGGGTTAGGTAGGTAGTTTAGTTTAGTTAGTTTATTTCTTCAAGTTTGTAGTATAGTTTATTGCTTTGATCCTAGTTTATTTTCATTAAAAGCTTGTTACCACCCTTAGTGTAGCCATTACCATAAACTTTAAATGCTTTGTAGTTAGAATGAACCCTACCTTCAAGCTAATGATGGTTTTAGGGTTATTTATTGCTTTCAAGTGTCAATACAAGAAAGAATCCAGAAATGGGTTTTTATTTCAAGTGTTCGGCACTTATTTAATGCTTTCCTTAGCAATAAATGTTAGAATGTTTGTTTGCTTCAACAAGGTTACATTTATTATGTCCTAGTTGACTTACAATCTCAATAAATGCATGTTTAGTGGGTTTTTGGCTTACTCTCACACCTTAGTGATTCAAATAAGTGTTCTTAGGTTTTAGATGATTTTAGATTTGTTAGAATTTATTTCCATGTTATTCAGTTGCTATTTTAGTCTCTTTCTGTTAGCTTATTGTTGCCTTAGATAACTTAGGTGTTCTTGTTTTTATGCATGTGTTCTTATTACTTATTAGATGTTTAGGTCTTTGATCTTTGAGTGCTTGTTTGTAGTATTAAGGTTTGTTATATGCCAATACCTGCTAGCCACGTACCCTATTAGGTCCATTTTCCTTAAAAACACTCATTAGTGTGGCTGTGAAGTGACATTGATATGAAATGAAGGATTTGGTAAATCTTATCCATCATAAACCACACAATGTAAACCGAACCTGCACTCATGAGTTCAAAATATCTTTTATGAGAGAAAAGACATGCAATTCGATTTGGGGTAATTCGGTCTAAACCGAATTGCCCATGAGAATGGAATTGCATGGCACAAATAATTGTTGAATGCCTTATCTAAAAAATTCATATGCAATTCGATCTAGGCAATTCGGTCTAAACCTAGACCGAATTGCCCATGATGACCGAATTGCATAGCAAAAATTATTCTCATAGGGTGAACAAGCAATTCGGTCTATGCGAATTCGGTTTAGACCGAATTCCTCCTATAGATCGAATTGATCTTGTACACCATATTGTATGCATTCCATCCCTTCATGCCTTAGTTTATTTTTATGTCTTGCCAATTCGAATTGTCCAATTCGGTCTAGACCGAATTCAATTGGCAATTCGAATTACCCTCTTTTCGGGGTAAATGCCTTAGCCAAATTTGAGTGAAGGAATGACTCCATCAATTCGAATTGTCCAATTCGGTTTAGACCGAATTGCTTTGACAATTCGAATTAGAGGATGCTTCATGACTTTACAAGGATTAATTGGGTATGGTGTTACTTCATACCTCATGCATCCCCAATTCGGTCTCTTTTGCATTTTGCCCAATAGACCGAATTGCTTTCTTCTTTCTATTTTAAAACTCCAAAAATATTTTATTACTTGAGTTGTGTAAGTTGCATGGGTGTACTGGGCCTAGGCCCACTACATCTAATTTTATTCATTACACATCTCAACCCTTCAGTGTCTATTTATTGTGTGATTAACACTCACACAATACCAAAAACATTTTTGTTAATTTAATCTTTTCTGTTTATTGTGTGTATGAATGGGTAATAAGAAATATTACAGATCAATGTTGGCGAAAAGGTCCCTTCACCGGGATAACGATTAGCTCGTCTTCTGTGTTTTAATTATTACTCGTTATTTTGCATGGTCTGATTAGTGGTTGGTGGAAGCTACGGTGAAAAGGTATCTTCATGGAGATAACGATTAGTCACTCAGCCAACTCCTAATTAGATACAGTTTTCTTTTCTTTACCTTAATTTCAAACCTGAATCTAGAGTTGTAGTAATGATAGATGATATATGCCAATGTCATCTAGTAATTATTACAGTAATAGAACATGTGGGTTTTCATCCAGATTCACAGATAGTGAAGTCTAAGATGACGGCGGCAACCGTTGTTTAAGGTCTTCTGCTGTCTAAAATCTTCTCACCTTAATAATTAGGTTAACTGGACCACAGATAACTGCAATCCAATTAACCCTAATTATTTTGTCATCTCTTTTTAGCCAAATTCTTCTCACCTCAGGCTAATCCATCTTTGTGTAACAAATTCTATCTAACCCCACTCTATATTTTGGGGCACTTTATTTTACTTCTCATATACATGTATGCATGATATTATTATGTAGATATTGTGGTCTTTAATATTTTGGAGACCCTTCTCCTTGGACATAAAAGTCTCAATTGAAATCAGATGTTGCATAATAAATTTCCAACAAAAATTCCTTTATAAAATCCGGATCTAAGTAAGGGATAATTTCACAGTTATGACTAATTCATCTTCTACTGGGGGTTGATTTTGAGAACTTAGAAGCAGAATCAGCGATTAGGTCTCACCTAGACTGAAAGTATCTGTGTTTTAATTGAGAGTTTAGTACCTGTTTAGGGAATGATTTTCAAATATCTATTTGTTTCTCAAAATTACTGTGTGTTGGAAATCTTCTATTAAGTATTGCATCAAATCAGTGTCCACTTGGATTCGGATAAGATGTGAGAAATAATATTAGAGGAACAACATATAGGCCTTGGTTAATTTCTAAGGTAGAGTTGAGTATTCTTTCAACTACTATCTTCTCCCGCCAAAGCCTAAAATTGAGTCTCGAGTGAGTACATTCGGAATAGATCTTCATAGGTCTGTTCCACTCATGTTTGTATCTCATAACTAACCAGATGTTATAAGCCCTGTGGCTTACTGATATTTGGGAGGTTCTAAATCTGCATCTGGTCATCAAGACCAGGGGCTCTTTTATACTAACGGAATGTGATGATCTTTTAAGACTTCCGAGTGATAGGTTTTAAATGCTTTCTTTACTGCTTTCTTTATTGCTTTCTTTAAAATGCTTTCATAGAGGTCACTCGGAAGAATTAGAGGTTGGCCGCCGGTTGAAAGGTCTAAGAGTTATGGATTAGTTCGGGGTTAGATTTGGACTTTGGGTGTGACAAGGGGGATGACAGGAGTACTTGGCATATCAACTAATGATTTGTCAGGTGTTGCTTGTCCACCACAGATAAATAATATACCTTAGCAGTGCATTGCAAGGATAGTTATGCGTCTGTGGTGTCTTAGAATTTGCTATCTTAAGAGCATGTAAACTCTTACTATAAGTACCTGTCTGTTAAAGGGAACATGGTATAGAGAGCATGAGAGTTAGCTAACTGATGGATTATCCCAAACAAAGATCTGTGCATTAAAATGAAAGTTTGCTTATGTTTCATCTGAATCTTGTCCAATCTTTATTATTTTCTCCCTGTCCCTTCTGTCACATTTTAAATATGCTTTCTTAGAATAATTTTGTCTGTTTTCTTAGCATAATTCTTACCGCTTTCTTGGAATAGATTTAATCGCTTTCTAGACTAAATTTACCATGCTTTGTAGAATAATCTTTAATTGCTTCCATAGTCTAGTTTAAATTACTGTCAAGTAGTTGTTAGAAATCATTGCAAAACTTGAATCAAGTAACCGAGTGGAAAATCTTAGTAAACGACGTGGGCCCTGCTTCCATCGCACATCCTCCAGTGAACGATCCGGTCTTACTATAAATTACTGCAATTTTTGACACCGTGCGCTTTCGGGGGCACAGTTTCTTAACACGAGTAATAAAAACGTGACAACCTATAATATATCCCTAATCCCAACTCCATCTTCATAAATCGGTTTGATTAAATAAAATTGAAAACCAAGATTATGATTTTTCAGAAAATACTCATATAGTGGGAAATGTGTTAAAAGTTTCATGGCAAGGAATTTCATGACATGAAATTATGAAAAGTTTCATGGCGCAGTTGCCGGGGACCTTCAGTGTGACAGACTGAAGGTCAAGATTGAACTGTCTATCCCGGTTGCACCATGAAATTTGTCAAAAGTTTCATGCCGGGGAGGACCACAGCGCCGTTTGAAATCAAAGTGTCCCACATGAGTAATAAAAAGTGGAATATATCCTTAAACCCCTTTCCCACGAATCATAACTCTTTTCTTTTAATAAATTTAACCTGGGATATTTTAGAAATGCTCGTGTTGAAGAAATTGTCAAAAGTTCCATGGCGCCGTTTCCGGGGAGGATGCAGCGCCGTTTATTAAGAGAACTACACTCCTGATTTACTCATAGATAGTTTTTGTATATACTCTTGAACCATTACTAACCTGGGGGTTGTGCAGGTGCTGTCAAATCTTGATACAAACTGCTTATGCAAAGGAGAAAGGCTACATTGCCTGAGCTACCGTTCGATCTAGAAATAGAAAGGACCGCTCGCCAACTGAGGGTGCAAGCCAGACGAAGGAAAGAGCAGGAAGCCCAGACTCGTACCTCACCCGAAACCACAAGCAGTGAAATATCCGACATGGCAGAGAACCAAGACATTCCCCCGATCTTACCTCTAGACCAACCACCCAATAATCCTGGTAATGGAGCTGATGGGGGTATGGTAGAACACCCGAATCGTGCCAACGAGGAGGAAAATCTACCTAATCCAAATCAGCAACAGTATCAGCAGTTCCAACAACAACCACCACCCCCTAACCAATACAACCAACAAAACCAAAATATACCAAACCAGCAATATCAAAATCAAGCCTTCAATCAGGACCAATTCCAAAACAACCCTCATGATCCCGATAATATTTTCCAACAGAATCCCAACTACCACCAGCAGTATCAAAACCAAGCAGAGCAAGGAAATCAACAGTAGCAAGCAGCAGCTGATTTTATGCAGCCCATCGTGGAGCCCTATCTGGATAGGCCTGGGAGAGCACAATTCCCTGCACGCAATTTTGAGCTCAAACCGGCACTCATCAACTTGGTGCAAAACAACCAATTTTGCGGTGCAAATCATGAAGATCCCCATGATCATCTCCAAACCTTCCTGGAGCTCTGCGACACAATCAAAAATCAGGGTGTCTCACCTGATGCTATAAGACTAATGTTGTTTCCCTTTTCTTTGTTTAGTGGTGCCAGGGATTGGTATAAATCATTGCCCATAAATCAGAGGAGTACTTGGGCAGATTTGGTGAGGAGTTTTCTGTTGAAGTATTTTCCTGAATCTAAGATAGACGAGGGACGAGAGAAAATTGGAGAATTCAATATGAAGCCGGACGAGTCATTGTACGACGCAAAGGAAATGTTTGCCAGCCTCTTGAGGCGATGCCCCCAACACGGATATCAACCGTGGGAGCAACTGAGGAAATTCTATGGAGGACTCACTCATCCATGGAGAATGATGTTGGACGCCGCAGGCGAAAGACATTTGCTCCATTTGCCCATGGATCAAGCCTGGGAAAAGATTGAGACAATGTCTGTCAACAGATCTGTATTGAACAGCAGTGACAAGAAGGCAGACCCTCCTAGAAAAGTTTTTGCTGTGAGTGAAGGAAAAACAGATTTCGAAAAATTGCAGGAACAGGTAGCTGCGATACAACTAGGACAGGAGAAAGGAAAGGGAGCAGTGTAACACCCCGGTTTTTGGTCACCCAGGTCGGGATGTCACCGCCACATCCCCCTTAGTAAGACACGGTTTCTCCGAGCTTACTAAAGGGATGCAAGGCTAGGTATTGCAGTATTTAAAATATTTAAAGCATTTAAAAAAAGCCCATACGATATAATTCGAAAATAATAATATCATAGCGCAGCAGAAAGAATTGTTTTAGTATAGTATTGCAGCGGAAAATATAAATAGGGCCGACATGGCCAAAACACGGGTTAAACAGGCCCGTTCATAATATAGTCTAATGTACGAATTTAAAAACGATAAGGTTTACAAAAATGTAATTTCCCCCATGCATGAATATGGTCATGCTCATTCCACATACTCTGTAAGAAAAGAAAATAAAAATGGTTTGGTCAGCACAACTTGCTGAGTAAGTTAACACATGCATGATCGTAGGGTTTAAAAACCATTAATTTAATATTTAAATAAAACATGATAATAACATAAATAATTCAGTTTAATTTAATCAACTATCCAATTTGCATAATACAATTCAGGGCTTCCTTCAACAACACATTTCACATAATCTAAAATAAAAGCCTTAATTTAAATAAGCATTTAAATAATTAAATGGGACAACAAAGCATAATTTAATTTAATTTAAATTTCTCCCTTACATCCCAGATTTAGTATTTCAAGTATTTCACGATTGCATCGCAATCTCAACAAGTTTAGCCGGTAGCCCGGCGGCCGCAACCGTATCAGCCATACCCAGTACCACTCCGGAGCCTCGGGAAACCCATGTGGATATTCTCGAGAGTGTAGGCTCTATATCTCATGCCGTTTTGACAATATCATATCTCAATTTCGCGCGGGGTCACCATCGTCCATTCAGGCACGAAGTCAATCGTTAGGGGGCACCCTGCAGAGCACTCACCCCTAATTTTAATTTATCAAGTTTGTAAGGGGATTTAATTTCAAAAATCTGATTTCAATTTAATTTATTTAAAAATCATATTTCAACTCATTTCAACCCTAAAGGTTAATTTCATGTTTCAACAAGATTTCAAGGTTTGACTTACGGTAAACCACTGTTTACTCTAAAATTCTTATAAAATCAGATTAAACTCCAAAAATTCCGAAATTTCACTACTGACTCTGAAACCTCGAGATGAACAACTTTCGTGTTTTAACTTTTTCAATCCGATATACCGAAACATGTCAAAAACGTCAATTTTCGCAAAAACACAAATCTGTCCGAATTTCGCAGACCACAGTCTAAAGATATTGAAATCTACCATAGCAAAACAACTCCAAATTTGATGAAATTTTACAGAGACCATCTTAAGACATTTATCTACAACTTTCATATTCGGCCAAAGATCTAAATCGGTCTAGAACTAATGTCAAAAATGTGATCAAGATCGAACCTAAGTTCTGTCAAGAATTTCAAGATCTAGTTTCAAGCAGTTCGGTTTCGGTTGGTTTTCACATAACAAATCGTCTCTCTGAAAATTTTACAGTAGATAGATCTAAGCCTTAGGAACGTTTTTCGTGTTTTAAGTTTTTCCGTTTGAAGTCGTTTTAAGGTTCGGAAAAATTCAACAAAACTGTTGCGCCGGTAAAAACATACATTGGCAGATTTACGAAAGATTTGTTTAATCTTTTAGGTTTTCGTGTTTTAATTTCTCCCAAAACCATGTAAGTATTAACATACAGAGTTGTGAACGTCCGGGATCGTCTATTTCGAAGGCGTGGCTTCCAGTCCACCGTTTCTCCTCTCCATTCGTCGGGTTCTACGCTCTAGATCCAATTCGAGGTGTAGAAGGGAAAAGGAGATGATTAGGATTCATTTTCGAATCGTATATTGAACAAGGATTGGATCGAAACTTACCACGACGCTGGAGATCTCAGAATTTTCGTCCAACCAGTATTCGCCTTGGTTTCGTGCCTCCGACGACTCCGGAATTAGAGTTTCGAATGTATAGAGAGAGTTGTAGGTTTTGTAAAAGTGTTCGGGGCTTCCAAGGGGGTTTATTTATAGATAGCTAAGACCTAGGGCGTCCAAGATCTGACCCTAAGGGTCTTGAGTCGAAAGATGTTCAACCGAAGTCGAAAAATCCGCGTTCGGGCGAGAGATTCTCGCAACGGACGAATCTGTCCGACGGCGCGGCCGTGGCGCGCCCGTCCTTCTTTGGCCACACGGCCACCGCGCCGAACTCGCCTGGACTTCGGTCCGGGCGGGTCGTGCGATCCGTCGTGCTTTTCCTCCTCTCTTTCGGACTTCTATCCTTCTATGCTCCCGTTTTATGATCTTCGGGGTATCTTCGGGTTTCTACTTTCCTCTAAGTTTTTACTCGGGTCTAATTGGATGTTTGGACTCGAATTCTCGAGTTCATTGGTGTTGTGTTCCGGTGTACAATTTATTTACCTTTAATTCCTTTTTATTTAATTAAATTCCATTAATTTATTTTTAAGTAAAATCTCATTTCTCATTTCATTATCTTTATTTATTTATGTATTTATGGTATTTATTGTATTTATTGCTTATTTATTTAATTATTATTTTATTTTATGTTGGAAAATTCTCGGGTATTACAGTCTACCCTCCTTAAGAATCAACTTTGTCCTCGAAGTTGTGTGATAATGGCCAGAAATGACCATTATTTTCAATCCATTTCCGTGTCTTAAACGGGCATTTGATCGCATTCCGGTCTTACATTAAGTAAGAAAGCAGTCGAATTGGACTGATTTATGCATAATTGTAAAAATAATAAGCTGATGTGAAAAAGGCATAAATATGTAATTTTATTACATATTTATGTTAGAAAAATCCAAAAACATGAGAAAAAGAAAAGAAAAGAAAAAGGAAACAAAAAGATGGGAAAAAGAGACAAAAAGCCCACAAAAAGAACAGTTTCGGCCCATCTGGCCCAATCCAGTAGGCCCAGGAAAACCCTTGTCGCGGAAGCCCTTTGTCGCGATGCATGGTTCCGCGACAAAGGAGGGTTCCGCGACCAAGCAGCTCAGATGAAGGAGAAAACCAGCCAGAGCCATCTGTCGCGATACCTTTGTTGCGATGTCCTGTTCCGCGACAAAGGTCCATTCCGCGACAAAGATGCATTTTTAGAGACACAAGACCCAGTCGAGAAGCTTTGCCACATGCAGTGTGTTCCGCGACCAAACTTGGTGCTCCGAGACCAAGCTGTGATGTGTGTGATGTCTTGAGACACAATGGGCTCAAATCAAGGCCCATGAGCTTAGGGTTTCCCCTCTATAAATATGAGGTGTTTCCTTTGAGCTAGAGGTTGGAAGAATTTTAGAGAAAAATACTCACTCTTGAAGACAAGTGGGAAGTTCAGTAGTTAGTTTAGTTTAGGGTAGTTTAGTTAGATCTTTTTTTTGTATTATTTAATTTATGCACTAGTTAGAAGTAGTTTACTGCACTTGGGTTAGATAGCCAGTTTTACACCTTGTTTCTTGTTCTAAACTTTTGTTTAAGGGTTTGTGGTACCCAAACCATGGGTATGAACAACACCGTTTAATAATATGGGAAAACATTCTCCATTTGTGTCCCAAAATCATGAAATGGGTCTCACTCCCCATGGATCTTACTGTTTCCGTTTTCCTTGGGTCATTTGACCCTCGTTTTGCATTTTAATGTCACTGCTTGGTGACTTTTTCTTGGGGTAATGTTGCATGCTTATGGGTGATCAAGCTCAGATTAGGGTTTTTTTTAAGTTTAAAGTTTGTTTTGTTTCTTTTATGTTCAAGCATGTTCTAGCTAGATTCAAATTATGTTTTGTTATTTTGAGCTTAGTTTAGCTTTTGAATCTGAAATGGGTGAGATCACACATAATGCATGCCACTGTTCCACTTTACTTTTCTGACATGTGTACTGGACACACTTTTGTCGCAGAACAACTCTTGTCGCGGAACCACGTTCCGCGACAAAATGGTGCTTTGGCGACAAAGGTGCCAAAGAACATTTGTTGACCATTATTTTAAAACCCTTGGTCGCGAAACACCCCTTGGCGCGGAACCACGTTCTGCGACAAAATCTTGATTAGCGACCAAGGACCCAAATACTTGTGATTTTATTCTGGAAGGGCTTTGTCGCGGAGTTACCTTGTCGCGGAACCACGTTCCGCGCCAAAACCTCTTGTTCCGCGACAAGAATTATACACTGTCCAATTTTCAACCCTATTTGTCGCTATACCTCCTTGTCGCGGAACCACGTTCCGCGACAAGATTTTCACTTAGCGACAAAGCAAACCCTAAGTTTTCAAAATTCCATTCCTCTTATTTCCCACCCCTTTGTCGCGAAACCTTTGTCGCGGAGCCACGCTCCGCGACACAAACTCTGCATCGCGACAAGGTGGCACCTTTTTGCCAAGTTTTCATTCTTCATCTCACTTCATTAATTAATTGAACCTTTATATTAATATTTTGAGGTTGAGATCCAATGATCTCAACCCACGATCAATTTGATATAATGAACTTTGTTCAATTTCCCATTAAAAGATTCTTCTACAAATGATTAAACTCTAATGATCTAAGTATATAATCCGGACTGTAATTAATTAATTATGGAATGAGTGATTATTTAGACATTAAGAGTGAATATTGAATATTTTCCATACCTTGCATGAGAAACCAATGTCTCTCATGCAAGATGACCCAAAAATATTTTTCTTTTATTTATTTTGTCTTTTCTCGTGATGTGTGAAACAGCTAATAAGGAATATATCAGATTAATGTTGGCGGGTATTCCCACACGGACAACTAGCTCGTATTCTGTATATTAATTATTAATTGTTATTTTGCATGGTCCGGATAGTGGTTGGTGGAAGCCTTGGCGGTTCGTCCCTTCGGGATTATAATAGCTGCTCAGCTGACTGCCATCCGGATACAGTTTTCTTTTCTTTATTTTAATTTCAAACCTGAATCTGGAACTGTAGTAATGTTAGATGATATATGCCAATGTTATCTAATAATTATTGTAGTAATAGAATATGTGGGTTTTTATCCAAATTCACAGATAGTGGAGTCTGAGATGACGGCGGCAACTGTCATTTGAGGCAATTCACTATCTAAAACTCATCCCACCTGAAATGATCAGGACCTGGATAGCAGATGTTTGCAGTCCGGATTATCCTGATTATTTTTGTCATCTTTTTAGCCAAATAGATTCTTCTCATCTCCGGCTATTTCATCTCTGTGTTTCACATTCTGTCTAAACCCACCTTGTATTTTGGGTTAATTTAATTTTACACTTCCTTATAAAATTTATGCATGATAATATTATGTAACTATTGTGGTCATATTATTTTGGGATCCTACCCTTGGACATAGAAGTCTTGATTTAAATCAGATGTTTCATAATAAATTTCCAACAAAAATTCCTTTATAAAATCCGGATCTGAGTAAGGGATAAATTCAACAGTTATGACTAATTCATATCCAACTGGGGGTTGATTTTGGGAAAATAGAAGCAGAGTCAACGATTAGGTCTCACCTAGACTGAAAGGATCTGTGTTTTAATTGAGAGTCTAGTACCTGATAGGGAATGATTTTCAGATTTGTTATTTTCCAAAATTGCTGTTTGTTGGAAATCTTGTATTAAATATTGCACTGGGTCAGATTCCACTTGGATTCCGGTAAGGTGTAATAGATAATACTAGAGGAACAACATCCGGGCCTTGGTTATTTTCTAAGGTAGGGTTGAGTATTCTCTCAACTGCTATTTTCTTCTGCCAAAGCCTATTTTTGAGTCCTGAGTGAGTGCATCCGGAACGAACTAATTTATTAGTTTGTTTCATTAGTTTGTATCTCATAACCACCCGACGGGAAGTGAACACTGCGAGCGGTTCACCGAGAATAGGGAATTCTTGATCCACATCCAGCCATTCTGACTGGGGGGCTTTCTTTTACTATCAGGGTCAGACCTTCAAAAACCTCCGAGTGATAGGATTTTAAACGCTTTCTTTACAGCTTTCTTTTAAATGCTTTCGTTAGAGGTCACTCGGTTGGATTGAGAGTTGTGTAACTGCTACTAGGACTGATAGTTAAGGGATAGTTCAGGGCTTGATTAGAATCTTCGGGTGTGACATGGGGGAATGATAGCGGTACTTGCCACTTCAATAAATGATTTGTCAGGTGTTGCTTGTCCACTACAGATGAATAACATGCCTCTACACGGCCGTGTGAGGGCAGTTGTGAGTCTTTAGTATCTTAGATTTTGCTGTCTTAAGAGCATGTAAACTCTTACTGTAAGTACCTGTCTGTTAAAGGGAACATGGTATAGAGAACATGAGAGTTAGCTAACTGATGGATTATCCCAAGCTAAGATCTGTGAATTGAAATGGAAGTTTAATCGTGTTTCATCTGAATCTTGTCCAATCTTTATTCTTTTCTTCCTGTCTCTTCTGTCTCATTTCAAATCTGCTTTCTTAGAATAATTTTAATCGCTTTCTTAGAATAATTCTATTGCTTTCTTAGATTAAATTTAATTCGCTTTCTAGAATAATTTTATCTGTTTTATTTTAATTGCTTTCATAGCCTAATTTAAATTCTGTCAAGTAGTTGTTAGTCATTTCGCACACTTGAATCGAGTAACCGAGTGGAAAATCTTAGTAAATGACGTGGGCCCTGCTTCTATCGCACATCCTCCAGTGAACGATCCGGTCTTACTATAAATTACTGCAATTTTTGACACCGTACGCTTTCGGGGGCACAGTTTCTTAAACACGAGCAATAAAAACATGACTACTTATAAATATATCCCTAATCACAACCCTGCCATCATAAATTGATTTCATTCAATAAAATCTGAACCAGGATTATGATTCTTCGGAAAATACTCGTGTAGTGGGAATCAGTCAAAAGTTTCATGGCAGGAAATCTTATGACAGGGATTGATGAGAAGTATCATGGCATATTTGCCGGGGATCCTCAGTGTGACAGGCTGAAGGTCAATTTATCCCGGCTGTGCCATGAGATTTGTCAACATTTCATGACAGAGAGGACCACAGCGCCATTCGAAACCAAAGCACCATACTTGAGTAATAAAAAGACTATTAAGCTTAATATATATATCCCTAAACCCCTTCCCGTAAATCATAACTCTTCTCATGTAATAAATCTAACCTGGTATATTTTAGAAAATGCTCGTGGGACGGAAATTGTCAAAAGTTTCATGGCGCCGTTGCCGGGGAGGATGCAGCGTCGTTTATTAAGAGGATTACACTCCTGATTACTCCTAGATTAGCTTAGATCAGTCTAGTTTAGTGTAATATATCGAATCAAGAACAGAAAAAGTACCCTCAAGATTAATTGAACATTTAGAGTACCAAGACTCTAAATGTGAGGATGTTGAACTGAGGAGAAAGCCTAACTAATAGGTATTTATCTGTCTTGCAGGAAATTCGGAACCACCCAAAAAGAAGGAGCAGAAAAAGCAAGGAAAACCAGGTTCTTGGTTGGGAAAATTCCACAAATCTGAGAAATTATTTTCGGAATTTAAAGAAATTTAAGATCCGGAATAAATCCTGCAGATAAATGGAACTGACCCAACCTAATTTTATGCAAGTAGATTATTTTAAATAATGGCCCAATGATTTGAATTTACTTGGACTGAATTCACTCAGGTCCAACTCAAATAAGATGGACGCAGGCCCAACATCACACTCGGGCCCAGTCCGTTGAAAATTTGAAAATTCAAAAAGTTTGTCGCGGAATGACCATTTTGTCGCGGAACAACGTTCCGCGACCAAGTGCCACTCCGCGACAAAGTTCTCCTTATCATCAACCCTTGTTTGTCCTTGTCGCGGAGTGATCATTTTGTCGCGATGCCCAGCATCGCGCCCATGTGCAAATTCCGCGACAAAATTATACTCATCCCTGAACTCTGTTTGTCTTTGTCGCGGAACACTTTGTCGCGGAGCATGACTCCGCGACAGAGTCCCTATTCCGCGACACGGGCACACCACTCCCATTCTTCCTTGCCACTTTGTCGCGGTACACTTTGTCGCGGTGCATGACTCCGCGACAAAGTCCCAAATTCCGCGACACCTCTAATGTCGCCGAGGCTGGTCGCGTAATCCTGTTCCGCGACCATGGGCTAGGGTTCCGCGACCGGCCCATTAGTATTTAAACCTCTCCACCTCCCTCTTCTTCCACACGCTCCCACACTTAGAAATTTTCGGAAAATCTCTCGTGCGCGAAACCGCCTCTCCCGAAGCACACCACCGTGTTCTTCGCACACTCACACCACCAAACTCGGGGGAAACTCTGTTCGATTTTCGCAAAACCAATGGAACCCTCGTCTTCGTCGTCCCCTAAGAAAGCCGAGCCTTGGTAAGTGTTTTCTTGACTGTTTCTCGTGCACCCATTGCCCCTGTTTTCGCATCTTGGCGGTTTCGAGGATTTTTATGTTCTGGAACTTGAAAAGTGTATGAGTATATGTTGTTCTGGACTTTTGTGCTTACCCGAGTTCGATTTTAGGATTATGTGGTTTGGGCGTGTTGGATTTTGATTCCCTGTTTATTACTGTAATGACCGAGCATGATTTCGAGGAAGGGGGAGTGTTGTTTTGTGTTTTGGATGCATATGGGAATCCGGTTTGGCAGTGGTAAATTTCACCATTGATGGGTTTTGAGTTAGTAGGGTTCTTAGGTGTCCTTTTGTTAAATCCTGTTTCACCTTTGCCCATCTTGTGAACCCTTGTATTTTGGACACATATGAATCCGGAAGCCTGAAATTTGAAAACTGATGAGCATTTGGTTGTTTTGGAATAGCTTGATGTCATTGGGTGGCCTCAACAGTTTGTGATTTAAAAAGCATGCTGGGTTCATTTCATTCCATGATTTAGAGCAGTTGAGCATGCTAAACCGTTTGATCTTCTGTTTTTGATAAGTAGAGGTATGATCTTGTGTTTCAACTTGCTATGTTCATGAGTATTGCATGCCAAGATGATCATTTAATGTCTTTTCCTGTTTTGGTATGTCCGTGTATGTGTGCTGCAGAATTGAAAAAAAAATGAGTGTTTGTATTATTTTGGCATGACCGAGCACCAATCCCCTTTCAGCAGTTCACTTTTCCACTAAAAGACAAAAATAGTACTAGGAATTTTGGGTTGACAAATGTGTTTTTGTTCCCTATGGAACTAAAGAGTGTGAGTTAAGTAGCAGTATTTTGCCACCTCAACTGCTACCTTTTTACAAAAATCCAAAAATGGGACCACACACATCCCACTTGTCATTAAATAAAATCAAGTCAACCTTTTCAAAAATTAAAAATAGTGTTTGCATTTTCTTGAACGTTTTAACTGTCCAACGACAGTCCAAACAATCCGGAAATAGCGAATCCATCCCGCCATGCCTCCATTGCACATTCCATTTTCGAGCCATCCATTTCACCACCATCATTTCATTCCATTTTCAACAAGTGCCTCGAGCTTGTTTAATAAAATTGGAAAAGCAACCTTTTTGGGCCCAATAGCCTACTAAAAAATTCTCTAAGTCCAATGACTTAGACCTTTTTAAATTAATTAGTGGCATCCGCCTTATAATAATGTTTTGAGTATTAATCAAATAAATCACATTTCGAGCAAAGCTCAAAATGTGAGGATGTTGATTTTTGGCTCGAAACTCAAAAAATACATAAAAACTTGATTGGAATTAATACTCTCTATATTTTTCAGGAATGAATTAGTGATTAAGTCAGCTATTGGATTGCCCGATTGCACTCTGCATCAGGCAGCAGTAGAAGCATCTGCAAACAGGACTCAGATTAAGAAGCTCAGGGAAGCTTTGATAAGCGTGTACAGTGTTCCACTGGACCAGGGTACTGAAGCTGAGCTGTCATTGAGGCCCGGATGGGACGTAAAAATCCCCCCTGAAGATAGATCAACCGCTCTGACAAACATAGAAAGGGATTTCTCCCATCACATGCTGAAGTTTTGGGAACTAATGACAGACCATGCTCCGCATGATTCCATAATGACACCCGAAGTGCATTTGGAAAGAATCACGCTGAAGTTCCAAATACATACAGCTGTCTGGCAACGTCATCTAGAAGATGGAACAGTGGGAATCGATATCTCAAACTATGATATACTCATTCCCGACCAGCCCGTAGACCCACAAGTGCGATTGCAGTTCGTGGAAAGACCTTTACCGGTAAGCCTGATACTGTCAAAGGGAGCCATTTCAATGCATGAAGCTTTCCCTTGCATTTGGAACCCGAGGTTATTTGATAACATGGGAAGAGAAGAGCAGAGATGGGTGGCCAGGCAGGCTAAGCTAAGGCATCGGGAGATGAGTTACAACCTGCGCCACAAACTGAGGAGAATTGAGGAGTTCAACACAGAAAGGAACTCCACCATGATAAACAAGTTTAGAGAAGCAATCAATGCAGCTCGAAAAGAATGGCACGAAATGGCACTTCTGTGGGGGCAGGGCAAGGGTTTCATAACACAAGAAAGATTGGATGAAGGATTGACCTTGCCAGATGAGGATAATTTTGAGACAATTTTCATAAACAAGCGGTTTGGCCAGACAAGACCAGCGGAAAAGGGAACTCAAGTGGACCCTGGATTTCCCGAGCACATCAGAGAACTAAGGGAAAAAGCCTTTTATGAGGTGCAGCACCACAATTGGTCAGTACTGACCAAAAAGAAGGTGCAGCTCAGATTAATGACCGAGGCTGAAGCAAAGGAATATCTGACGTTTGACAAAGCATAGATGATGACCTATGTGACAGAAGAGCTAGAAAGAGACATGATCAACACCATGATGGAGCAATATAAGGACCTCATATCTTGAACTCCTCATGGAAATGGATAGAGAAGCCTTGAGGTATGGGAAGGAAGGAAACAAGACAAAGGTCATGCACTATGACCACAAAGTCAGGCGCCTGTTTTGCACACGGATTAAGGAGGCTTGGGAACTTAAACTGGTTCGGGTAACAAGTCAGACATTCGTGCATGATTATCTGAGATTCGCACACAAACTGTTTGGAACTCAAGAAGCCCAGGAAGATCCAGAGGACCCAGATGCTGAGATTGATGCTTATTTTTCCACCCCTCCTGAGGCCAACCCACAGCCTACCCAGCCAGCAGCACAAGCTTCGGCTTTGCCGCCTAGAGGGCAGACTGACGTGCAAGAAGTTGCTACGTCCGAGCCAGTGGTGCAACAAGAAGCAACCCGGACTCCAACGCAGCCAGCTCAATCTGAAGTACCAGCACCTGCCACCACTAAGGCACCCATACAGCCCGAGAAAACCTCCACTACTGTTGTTACATCTGAAGGTCATCAGCCAGCACCTCAACCGGGAACGAGGAGAAGGTTGATAAAGTCCGCTGACAAGGATAAACCAGCAAGAGCTCCGGAAAAGAAAGTGGAGATCAAGGAACCCGAACCAACTGTTAGGAAAGTGGCAGAGCCCACGGATCCTAAGGACAAGGGTAAAAAGCCGATGCCGCCACCACCCCCGAAAAAGAAGCATCAAGTGGCATTCGATGCTGAGCTAGCCAGAAAAATGCACAATGATGAACTTGCATTAGCTGGTTTGCTGGATCAAGTAACAGGTAGTTCAGGAGTAGAGAAGGTGACTGAGGAAGAACGCGTGGCAATGGAAAAGAAAGCTGCAGAGGAAGAGCAGATCAGAAAGAATATCCAGCAGACAAAGGATGAAGAAACTGCCAGAAAGATGCAGGCTGAGCTGGAAAGCAGGAAATCTGGAGAGGCTGAACAGGGTGATGAGGAAGACTTCGAGCTGAAGATCACTGGAGAAGTGCAGGGGCATGGATTGAAAATTAAAGAAGAACAACCTCCTGCATGGACTGGCCCCACTGCACATGATGCTGAGACTATCCGGGGAGATATTAGGAAAAGGCTTAACGAACAGATCGAAGCAAGGATTGATAGAGGAGAAGGGCCTGAACAAATCCGTCATCACACAGAAGCATCACGAATCATTGATCCTCTTGTTGGCTCGGCCAGAATTGAGGCAGTCATCACTAAAGAAGGATCATCGCATCAAGCTGAACAACCCCAAGGCTCGCACGAGTCCATTGATCCAGCAGCATTGGCAAAAACATTGGAAGAACAGCCAGACGACCATCTCATGGCCTCTGCGCTTAAGGAAAAGGTTCAAGGAATTATGAACGAAGCTGCAGGTGGGGAGAATGTTGAACCTGAGGAGGGAGCAGATCCCATTTCGCTTTCTGATTTGGTAAAAGAGAGAGTTGTTGAACTGGAAGAAGCTGAGAAAAAGCGAAAGGCTAGAGAGGAAGATGATGCCACTGAACGCGAGGAAGCTCGGCAGGAGGAGCAAGAATTCATGAACCAGATGGCGCCTATTTTGCAACGTCCAGTTGGACAAGCTGCAAGAATTAGGGAGGAGGAGGAGGTATCAACTGATGTTGATGACCGTAATTTTCATGTAACTACATCTTCTTTGCCTGTAAATTGTGAACTCAATACGATGAAACATGTAATTAAACAGGTTGAGGAGGAATTCGGAAATGAAACAGCTCGTGGAGAAGGAGAGCCAAGTCAGAGGGGAGATGAGGCTGAACCAAGGGATGACCAGCCACAGGAGGGAGATGATCAAACAGACTGGCACACGAGCGACGACGAATCTGTCGGATCCATTCGACCAGTCGAGTTTTGGTCTGAGAATACTGTAAGGCAAAGAATGGGCGTTTCAAAGGAATATGGGAAGAAAAAGTTAAGTGAAGAACAGGTTCAGATCAAGTTCAATGGCAACAAAGAGAATGCAGAAAAGTATAAGAAGTTGCAGAAGATGATAGTGCCGGATAAAGGGTTCAGACCCGATGCGTTGTCGCACCCCACTGTTGAGACTTTCTACAGAAATCAAGAGTGGGGTAACTTCATGCTGCATCACGACGAAGATGGCTTTGTGGAACTAACAAAGGAATTCTTCTGCAACATTGATAAAGATGCCAGAACAACATGGATTCGTGGACAAGTGATTAACATTGCACCTGACTGGCTGAATCAGTTCTTCGGGACTCCAGATATCCAAAGTGAATTTCCCCCTGATGAGATCATGACAAAGAGAGCCAAAACGAGTGAATATGCAAAGTATGCAACCTTGGCTAACAGCATGACAAGCGTGACCGCCCCTGGACACACATTCAATGCAAAATGGCTGCGGATACAGTTCATGCCAACTTATGAGTTCTACATGTCCAAGATCCGGCCCAACTCGCATCCGCACACCACATCTGGAAATGTGCTAATGGGATTTGCAAGAATGTGGAGCGGAGCAAAACTAAATATAGGGAGGCATGTATTCGAGGTGATGATAACCCGGATAAAGGATAGACAGGTGCTATGCTATCCGAATCTGATTAGGAGAATCTGCATAGCTCAGGGAGTTGATTTGAGCGCTTTTGAAGGTGACACAGTGGTGAAAGTAAACCCACCTATCAGTGTGCCGAGACTTCCCCTGTGTGAGAGTATCAAATATTCCCTTCCCCAACTGTTCGTCAGAGGAGATTCAGACGCTCAATCCTCTTTCGTATCGGGTGGGCAGACATCAAGAAAACGAAAGAGGCAGCCCAAGACAAAGAAGGGAACACAGAAAACCTGTGCTGATGCAGGACCTTCGAATGTTCAAGAGGAGCCTCCTGCGGACCAAGAACGGACAGAGATTCCAATTCCACCTCCGACTCAACCTCAACCTCAGATGCCTCCTCAAAGCCAGAACGTATCTCAGTTCCCTGCTGATTCCCAAACGATTGAGATGGTGAGCAGAATGAGTCAATCTATGCTCGAGGGAATGAAGTCCATGACTAACGTGGTTATGGCAAGCCAAGAGGAACAGCGAAAAAGGGCCGAAGAGGAGCGTGAAGAGCGAAGGAGGGAGAGAGAAGAAGAACGCCAAGAGCGTAGGAGAGAAAAGGAAGAGAAGCGAAAGGAGAAGCAGGAGAAGGAAAAGAAAGAGGCGGAATTCAGGCAAATGATGATGGAAAGGGAAGAGCGCATGCATAGAGAAAGAGTGGAGAGTGAAGAAAAGCAGCGCAAGATGATGGAAACACTGATGCAAGCACTCATCAGTCAACTCCCCAAGCCACCCCCACCTCCATCAGATGTAGCAGAGCCGTCGAATCAGCCAGGAGAGAAAGCAGATTGATTATGTAATTGTCATTTCAATCGAGCATAATTGTAAATATCATATAAGAGAATTTCATTTCCCTTGTGCAAAATCGTTCTGATTGCAATGGAATCTCTTGTAATTGATATCATTCAATGTTTTAATTTTGGAATTTTGCAGTCCAAACAATTTTATTCTTGAAAAGATGTCTGCACAGTCCAAGATGAATAAGTGACTGTCAGGCCAAAAATATGCTGTGGACATACTCAGTATGTCAGCAGTGCCTCTTTACTGCTTTAAATTAAATGACCAGCAAAAATATGCATAAACTTGCTCTAAATTCACATGTTGAATTTAGGCTTGTGATTAAATTTTCAAACTTTTAAATTGGGATAATATAATTGAGAACATGCATGACATGAATTCCTAAAGTTTTGAGCTATAAAAATTTAATGATGCGATCAGCTTATTGGGTAATAAATCTGCATGTTAGAGATTTTGATTGAATAAATTGTTAGAATTAAGCTTTGATTAAATTTGAGAATATTGTATGACATGAATCAACCCAACCTTGTGAGATTTGAGCCATAAGTCATTTTTACTCATTCATTTTCTTTGATGTGTGAATCATTTTGATTAAAGGAAACTAGAACTTGCAATTGGGACCGATTCAAGACCATGCCATATTCCCGAAATCGAGCATATGATCGAGGCACTTAGAAAAACCCAAATTTTTGGCCTTCGTTTGAAATCCAAACCCAGAAATATTTTCCCCTTAGGATTAACCACTTTGAGCCTTAAGCCTAATTTTTCTTTGAAGCCCTCTATATTATTCCTAGCCTCCTAAAAGACCAAGAAATTCAAACCCAAGTGTGCAAGGATGAACTATATCAAAGGCATTAAATTTATGATCATCAAAAATGATTAATCGGTATTCTATAAACCGATTCAAAAAAAAAAAAAAAAAGTTGAATGTCGTCCAACAACAATAAATTGCAAATGACAAGCAATTAGACAATAGTCTAAAGTCACGCAATAGGAAAGAAAAGCAAAAGAGAGAAAAATATTGATGATCATAAATTTTAATAAAAATGCCAAGTCATGATAGATTAGTTCTTGCCACTTCTTAGCCCAATTATTCCCCTTTCCTACCCAATGTTACAACCGTACGCCCCGTTATAACCCTTAAATAAGACCACGTGATCTCGATTTGAAGAAATGAGCCGGTGGCGAGTTGGTCTGATTGCAAACATATGGGACAATTTAATTAAAATTGATTATGAGCGTTCACTGACTGAACCCCAATTGAGAGTGAGTGATCTTTCCGATTCTCTTATAAGTGAGGCTCTGTTTCATTAAGAATGTTCATGTCATGCCTTAATTCTAATTTTTAATCTTTGCATCCTTCAAACATGATATTCATGAAGGATTGATAATAATGTTTGATTAGTAGGCCCGATGTAGTGAGCAAGTATCATTTCATTAAACACTGCAATCAAGGGAATTTAATACTTGTAGTTTTTTATTGTCTTATCCCAATCCAAAAAGTATGTGATTTATGAAGCCACGAAAATGAATTGAATATGTAGAGTCCGTGTTCTTACGAACATTGACTCTGACTGCTCGGGGACGATCAGTATTAAATGTGAGGATGTTGATAATGGCCAGAAATGACCATTATTTTCAATCCATTTCCGTGTCTTAAACGGGCATTTGATCGCATTCCGGTCTTACATTAAGTAAGAAAGCAGTCGAATTGGACTGATTTATGCATAATTGTAAAAATAATAAGCTGATGTGAAAAAGGCATAAATATGTAATTTTATTACATATTTATGTTAGAAAAATCCAAAAACATGAGAAAAAGAAAAGAAAAGAAAAAGGAAACAAAAAGATGGGAAAAAGAGACAAAAAGCCCACAAAAAGAACAGTTTCGGCCCATCTGGCCCAATCCAGCAGGCCCAGGAAAACCCTTGTCGCGGAAGCCCTTTGTCGCGATGCATGGTTCCGCGACAAAGGAGGGTTCCGCGACCAAGCAGCTCAGATGAAGGAGAAAACCAGCCAGAGCCATCTGTCGCGATACCTTTGTCGCGATGTCCTGTTCCGCGACAAAGGTCCATTCCGCGACAAAGATGCATTTTTAGAGACACAAGACCCAGTCGAGAAGCTTTGCCACATGCAGTGTGTTCCGCGACCAAACTTGGTGCTCCGAGACCAAGCTGTGATGTGTGTGATGTCTTGAGACACAATGGGCTCAAATCAAGGCCCATGAGCTTAGGGTTTCCCCTCTATAAATATGAGGTGTTTCCTTTGAGCTAGAGGTTGGAAGAATTTTAGAGAAAAATACTCACTCTTGAAGACAAGTGGGAAGTTCAGTAGTTAGTTTAGTTTAGGGTAGTTTAGTTAGATCGTTTTTTTGTATTATTTAATTTATGCACTAGTTAGAAGTAGTTTACTGCACTTGGGTTAGATAGCCAGTTTTACACCTTGTTTCTTGTTCTAAACTTTTGTTTAAGGGTTTGTGGTACCCAAACCATGGGTATGAACAACACCGTTTAATAATATGGGAAAACATTCTCCATTTGTGTCCCAAAATCATGAAATGGGTCTCACACCCCATGGATCTTACTGTTTCCGTTTTCCTTGGGTCATTTGACCCTCGTTTTGCATTTTAATGTCACTGCTTGGTGACTTTTTCTTGGGGTAATGTTGCATGCTTATGGGTGATCAAGCTCAGATTAGGGTTTTTTTTAAGTTTAAAGTTTGTTTTGTTTCTTTTATGTTCAAGCATGTTCTAGCTAGATTCAAATTATGTTTTGTTATTTTGAGCTTAGTTTAGCTTTTGAATCTGAAATGGGTGAGATCACACATAATGCATGCCACTGTTCCACTTTACTTTTCTGACATGTGTACTGGACACACTTTTGTCGCGGAACAACTCTTGTCGCGGAACCACGTTCCGCGACAAAATGGTGCTTTGGCGACAAAGGTGCCAAAGAACATTTGTTGACCATTATTTTAAAACCCTTGGTCGCGAAACACCCCTTGGCGCGGAACCACGTTCTGCGACAAAATCTTGATTAGCGACCAAGGACCCAAATACTTGTGATTTTATTCTGGAAGGGCTTTGTCGCGGAGTTACCTTGTCGCGGAACCACGTTCCGCGCCAAAACCTCTTGTTCCGCGACAAGAATTATACCCTGTCCAATTTTCAACCCTATTTGTCGCTATACCTCCTTGTCGGGAAACCACGTTCCGCGACAAGATTTTCACTTAGCGACAAAGCAAACCCTAAGTTTTCAAAATTCCATTCCTCTTATTTCCCACCCATTTGTCGCGAAACCTTTGTCGCGGAGCCACGCTCCGCGACACAAACTCTGCATCGCGACAAGGTGGCACCTTTTTGCCAAGTTTTCATTCTTCATCTCACTTCATTAATTAATTGAACCTTTATATTAATATTTTGAGGTTGAGATCCAATGATCTCAACCCACGATCAATTTGATATAAAGAACTTTGATCAATTTCCCATTAAAAGATTCTTCTACAAATGATTAAACTCTAATGATCTAAGTATATAATCCGGACTGTAATTAATTAATTATGGAATGAGTGATTATTTAGACATTAAGAGTGAATATGGAATCATTTCCATACCTTGCATGAGAAACCAATGTCTCTCATGCAAGATGACCCAAAAATATTTTTCTTTTATTTATTTTGTCTTTTCTCGTGATGTGTGAAACAGCTAATAAGGAATATATCAGATTAATGTTGGCGGGTATGCTCGTATTCTGTATATTAATTATTAATTGTTATTTTGCATGGTCCGGATAGTGGTTGGTGGAAGCCTTGGCGGTTCGTCCCTTCGGGATTATAATAGCTGCTCAGCTGACTCCCATCCGGATACAGTTTTCTTTTCTTTATTTTAATTTCAAACCTGAATCTGGAACTGTAGTAATGTTAGATGATATATGCCAATGTTATCTAATAATTATTGTAGTAATAGAATATGTGGGTTTTTATCCAAATTCACAGATAGTGGAGTCTGAGATGACGGCGGCAACTGTCATTTGAGGCAATTCACTATCTAAAACTCATCCCACCTGAAATGATCAGGACCTGGATAGCAGATGTTTGCAGTCCGGATTATCCTGATTATTTTTGTCATCTTTTTAGCCAAATAGATTCTTCTCATCTCCGGCTATTTCATCTCTGTGTTTCACATTCTGTCTAAACCCACCTTGTATTTTGGGTTAATTTAATTTTACACTTCCTTATAAAATTTATGCATGATAATATTATGTAACTATTGTGGTCATATTATTTTGGGATCCTTCCCTTGGACATAGAAGTCTTGATTTAAATCAGATGTTTCATAATAAATTTCCAACAAAAATTCCTTTATAAAATCCGGATCTGAGTAAGGGATAAATTCAACAGTTATGACTAATTCATATCCAACTGGGGGTTGATTTTGGGAAAATAGAAGCAGAGTCAACGATTAGGTCTCACCTAGACTGAAAGGATCTGTGTTTTAATTGAGAGTCTAGTACCGGATAGGGAATGATTTTCAGATTTGTTATTTTCCAAAATTGCTGTTTGTTGGAAATCTTGTATTAAATATTGCACTGGGTCAGATTCCACTTGGATTCCGGTAAGGTGTAATAGATAATACTAGAGGAACAACATCCGGGCCTTGGTTATTTTCTAAGGTAGGGTTGAGTATTCTCTCAACTGCTATTTTCTTCTGCCAAAGCCTATTTTTGAGTCCTGAGTGAGTGCATCCGGAACGAACTAATTTATTAGTTTGTTTCATTAGTTTGTATCTCATAACCACCCGACGGGAAGTGAACACTGCAAGCGGTTCACCGAGAATAGGGAATTCTCGATCCACATCTAGCCATTCTGACTGGGGGGCTTTCTTTTACTATCAGGGTCAGACCTTCAAAAACCTCCGAGTGATAGGATTTTAAACGCTTTCTTTACCGCTTTCTTTTAAATGTTTTCGTTAGAGGTCACTCGGTTGGATTGAGAGTTGTGTAACTGCTACTAGGACTGATAGTTAAGGGATAGTTCAGGGCTTGATTAGAATCTTCGGGTGTGACATGGGGGAATGATAGCGGTACTTGCCACTTCAATAAATGATTTGTCAGGTGTTGCTTGTCCACTACAGATGAATAACATGCCTCTACACGGCCGTGTGAGGGCAGTTGTGAGTCTTTGGTATCTTAGATTTTGCTGTCTTAAGAGCATGTAAACTCTTACTGTAAGTACCTGTCTGTTAAAGGGAACATGGTATAGAGAACATGAGAGTTAGCTAACTGACGGATTATCCCAAGCTAAGATCTGTGAATTGAAATGGAAGTTTAATCGTGTTTCATCTGAATCTTGTCCAATCTTTATTCTTTTCTTCCTGTCTCTTCTGTCTCATTTCAAATCTGCTTTCTTAGAATAATTTTAATCGCTTTCTTAGAATAATTCTATTGCTTTCTTAGATTAAATTTAATTCGCTTTCTAGAATAATTTTATCTGTTTTATTTTAATTGCTTTCATAGCCTAATTTAAATTCTGTCAAGTAGTTGTTAGTCATTTCGCACACTTGAATCGAGTAACCGAGTGGAAAATCTTAGTAAATGACGTGGGCCCTGCTTCTATCGCACATCCTCCAGTGAACGATCCGGTCTTACTATAAATTACTGCAATTTTTGACACCGTGCGCTTTCGGGGGCACAGTTTCTTAAACACGAGCAATAAAAACATGACTACTTATAAATATATCCCTAATCACAACCCCGCCATCATAAATTGATTTCATTAAATAAAATCTGAACCAGGATTATGATTCTTCGGAAAATACTCATGTAGTGGGAATCAGTCAAAAGTTTCATGGCAGGAAATCTTATGACAGGGATTGATGAGAAGTATCATGGCATATTTGCCGGGGATCCTCAGTGTGACAGGCTGAAGGTCAATTTATCCCGGCTGTGCCATGAGATTTGTCAACATTTCATGACAGAGAGGACCACAGCGCCATTCGAAACCAAAACACCATACTTGAGTAATAAAAAGACTATTAAGCTTAATATATATATCCCTAAACCCCTTCCCGTAAATCATAACTCTTCTCATGTAATAAATCTAACCTGGTATATTTTAGAAAATGCTCGTGGGACGGAAATTGTCAAAAGTTTCATTGTGCTTCGGCTTTTCTCGTGCTAAGGTCTTTTGTTTGTTGAATTATGTTGTGACTGAACTTAGAATTAAAACTTCTAAGCTGCCTACGTACCCGGTGAAGGGATCAAGCCATAACGTAGTTCAAAAGTTTACAAAGATGCACGAAAAAAAAGTGGTATGACATCCTCTCCCCCTTAAGATTGCAGTTATGTCCCCATAACTGTGTCGATATCGGTTTGGAACAATGTCGGGTAGCGTTCTCTCATGTCGGATTCTACTTCCCAAGTTGCCGTTTCACTTTCGTGGTTCGACCAAAGAACCTTGATCATTTTGATGGTTTTGTTCCTCGTTACTCGTTCCTTAGTGTCGAGAATACGCACTAGGACTTCTTCATAAGTCAAATCTTCATCGAGCTCAATTATCTCCGGTTGAAGTGCATGTGTCGGGTCCGGCACATACTTCTTTAGTTGTGAGACATGGAAGACATTATGAACTCGATCTAATTGCGGCGGTAAAGCCAGTCGGTAGGCTAAATTCCCGACTCGTTCTAGAATCTCGTAAGGTCCTATGTATCGAGGACTCAATTTTCCTCGCTTGCCAAAGCGCATCACCCCCTTCATGAGTGATATCTTTAGCATGACCCTATCTCCCACTTGAAATTCTAGGTCTCGTCGTCTCACGTCAGCGTAACCCTTCTGACGGTCTTGAGCGGCTTTCATTTTCCCTTGAATCACTTTGATTTGTTGAGCCATGTCTTCGATAAGTTGTGGTCCCACTACCACCGACTTATCGTTTTCTTCCCAGCTCAACGGGCTTCGGCACTTTCGTCCATACAACGCCTCGAAAGGTGCCATGCCAATGCTAGCATGATAGCTATTATTATATGAGAATTCGATTAAGGGTAAATGGGATTACCAATTTCCCTTAAATTCCAACACGCATGCTCTAAGCATGTCTTCTAGTGTTTGGATTGTTCTCTCGGTTTGACCATCCGTCATCGGGTGGAATGCGGTGCTCATTTTGATTTGAGTACCGAGAGCTTTTTGTAACTCCGTCCAAAAGTGAGAGACAAATCTACTGTCTCTGTCGGAAATGATGTCATGTGGTACTCCATGTCGTCGTACCACATTATCAATGTAGGCTCGGGCCAATTGGTCCATAGTCCACGTGTCCTTCATCGGGATAAATATGGCTGTCTTCGTTAGCCTATCCACAATCACCCAAATCTTGTTCATGCCTTTAGGTGATCGGGGTAATCCCGAGACAAAGTCCATCGAGATGCTATCCCACTTCCAACTTGAAATCTCTAGTGGTTGCATCAATCCTAAGGGTTTATGTCGCACTGCCTTAACCTTTTGGCAGGTGAGACATTTCGCCACGAAGTCTTCCACTTCCTTCTTCATTCCTGGCCACCAATAGATCTTCTTCAGATCTTTGTAAAGTTTGTCGCCTCCGGGATGCACTGAATATGGCGTGTTGTGCCCTTCCTCCATCAACCTTCGCTTCAACTCGGCACATTTAAGGGGCACGCACCATCTCCCTTTGAAATGAATGCTTCCATCCTCATGGACAACAAATCCTATTGCCTTCCCTTCGGCAATATACCCCCTTATCTTCTCGAGTTTCGCATCGCCCGGTTGGGCGAGCTTAATCTCGTCCAATATTGGAGTTTCTACGACCACGGCGTTGATCGTTTCACTCACTGTGCCCGGATGCACAAGTTCTAACTCCAATCTTGCTAACTCCATGTACAATGCCGGCGGAATTACCAACGAGTTTGTCACGTGTTGGGTTTTCCGACTTAGGGCATCGGCTACCACATTCGCCTTCCCCTCGTGGTATGCTATCTCTAAATCGTAGTCTTTAATAAGTTCCAACCACCTTCGTTGTCTCAAATTCAACTCCTTCTAAGTGAATATATATTTCAAGCTCTTGTGGTCGGTGAACATTCGACAGTTCCGCCCATAAAGATAATGTCTCCATATCTTTAGAGCGAAACGACCGCTGCCAACTCCAGGTCATGTGTCGGATAATTCTCCTCATGAGGTTTTAGTTGGCGTGATGCATACGCTACGACTCTCGAGTCTTGCATCAAGACACAACCTAAACCTTCCTTCGAAGCATTGGTGTAAACTTCGAAGTCACCATTCTCTGATGGTAGTGTTAATACGGGTGTGGTTGTGAGTCGTTTCTTCAGCTCTTGAAACGCTGTCTCACAAGCCTCTGTCCACACGTATTTTACTCCCTTCTTAAGTATCTGGGTCAAAGGTCGTGCAATTTTTGAAAAATCCTTTAAGAACCGTCTATAGTATCCGGCTAAGCCAAGGAAACTCATTATCTCGGTTTGGCTCTTGGGAGTTGCCCATTCGGTTACGGCAGAGACTTTTGTCGGATCCACTGAAACTCCATCAGCTGATACTATATGTTCAAGAAATGCTACCTAAAATCGCATTTGGACAATTTGTCGTATAGCTGATCGAGTAAACAGAAGGTAAAATAAAAAAAACGCTTTTCGAGGCTCGCGCGGTGCCCGCGCGGCAGAGCGCGGCGACCGCGCGGCCATAGCAGTTTGAAAAAAAGGGGCTCGCGAGGAGCGCGAGCCATTCCGCCCCATTTCCACTTCCGAGGCTTCTTCTAGTTTGCTCTCAAATTCGTTCTCTCATTCCCCAATTCTCCCATTCCCGGCTTCGATTTTTCATTGCAAGGTATGTGTCTACTACCTCTACTTGTCAATTTCAGATTTTATGCCTTGTTTAGCCTTAATACTTGGGTGAATTTCAAAATTAGGGTTTAGGGACAAGAATTGGGGATTTGTTGTTTTTAGACTTAATTTGTGCAATTAGCGAGTTCGTGCGATACTTGGTGTTATTTTTGTTGATTAGGAAGTATTTGTGCAACAGTGTATGCCTAGTTTGAGGAAGTTTTTACTAGATTCCATACTTTAGGGAGAGTATGAATTTCCCGATTTGTGTTGGTATTGGGGGCATGAGGATGAGTTCGTTGTCGTTGTTTTGTGCCCTATTATGACGATGAGTTATTGCCTAAGCAATTGTTTTGATTTGGGGACGTTTCCCATGTGTTTACAAGTAACCTTTGGACTTGATTTATTGCGCACACAACGTGTTTGAATAAATGTCCCAAAGAGTTTTGGGATTTGTTTAGACATAGTCTTTGTTCGGTTATCCTCTCGATCGCTCGCGTTAGAGCCTACACTTCATGTTCTTGTGTTTTTTCTAGCCTATACTTGATGTAATCGTTGTGTAGGATTTACCCTTTTATTTGGTATTGGTTGGGTATCTGCAGGATGTTGCTCTTTTTATGGGTTGTTTTGGCGTCACTCATGTGTCCACCGAGGACCAGGAGACGGGTTGCTCGGCGCGATGAGGCTGGCCCTAGCACTGCCGCTCCGGCGATCCCTGACTTCGACGAGAGCGAGTCAGAGGAGGACGAGGAGCAGCGGGGCCCTAAGCTCAAGGGTCTTCCCGACGAGGTGCGTCCCATCAACACGACAGGTATCGGTTTGCCACTATGGCCTCTCAGGAGTTCTATTTCGACGAGCTTCGTCGGAACAGGTCTTATGTCCCAGAGAGAGGCATGGATCCTCGCCATATGGACGACGACAGGGTTAGTCCAGTTTTGGGCCTTCTTCAGTGGACTGGACTTGCGCGCCATCCTGAGGGCATCGCTTCTGGTTATTTAGCTATGGAAGTCATCGCCAACATTGGCGGTCTCGGGGAGAACAGCGACTTGTCTCGAGTCTGGGTTCGGGGTCGCCATCTAGATTTCAGTGCTCGGGCGATCAACGTCTACTTCGGCCTTCCTGACGACGGTGTATTCCGGCCACAGCCTGAGGGTCGTATACCTCCGCCTGCGTGGGGCGTTTTATGCACCTTGTTGGCTCCTCAGCTCGAGCATGATCATGAGTTGCGGTTGACGATGATGGACTCTCCGTGGCACGAGCTTGCTCAGATATGGTTAGGCCGTGTCCGGCCGATCACCCGGAGCCATATTGTTATAGACCACGTCTATGAGACCATCTGCTTTCTCGCCCGAGGTGGTAGGGTGAATGTTGGGGCTTGTATCGCGGACAACCTGAGGGGTATGCGCCGAGGACGAGGGAGTAGGGTGATTACCCACGTTCATCTTATTTGTGGCATGTGTGCGGCTCAGGGGATCCGTACGTCACCAGAGACGGATCCTTACGAGCTAACCGCTGGCGGCTACTACCGTATCCCTACCTACGCCGCTCGACGCAGTGCTCTTCGAGGTGGGGCTCCTCCGGCTGTCCTTCGCCTGAAGCCCAATGGTGATGGTTTGATTCTAGTTGTTCCTCCTGAGCAGCCACCTCCGCCTCCCGTGGTTCCCTAGCAGGGTGTGGAGATGCCGCAGATAGTTCAGATGATGCAGGGTATGCAGCTTAGTATGGATGCGGGGTTTGCTCGTATGGACGCTGGGTTTGCTCGTTACGACGCTCTGGATGCCAGGATGGATCTATACCAGGCTCGCATGGATACGATCACTACGAGGCAGCTGGAGCAGCAGGCCACCATGACCGACATGTATGCCTACATGCGTCAGATGGACGAGTATATGCGTCGTCAGTTCCCGCCTCCCGACCAGTGATCCTTCGTTTCCGCGTTTCCATCTAGGCTTGCAGTAGTAGTGTTTTATTTAGTTGTTTTCTTATGGACTGTACAAGGATGATCTTGCTGTGTTTTGTTTCGTAGTTTATGTTCCCGTTGTATCCTTGCTCAGTTGTCTGATTTGACTGTTGTCGTTTAGAGAAAATGTGGTGGAACTGTTCCGGTTCGTCTTTCTCTTTTTTTTTTTTTTGCGGACAGGTCTGTCCGGAATTTTTTTTTTCAATAATTTTGGGCTGAAGGATTTCAAAAAAATCAACTCGCTTTTTATTTCTTTAAAAGAAATTTAATACAAGTAATAGGATACGCAAAAAATGTACTATCTAAGACAAATTATCTAAAAGATCTCCGCGTCCTCTGGCAGGGTAGCGGGGTCTTCCATAGGATCATCCTCATCAGAGACCTGGCCGGTGCCCAGGGGTCCATGAAACACTGGGGATGGTGGATCAACGGCTTCCGGAACTGGTTCCGGTGACTCCTCCAGATGGTTCTCCACGGGGCCCGGGTTTGGCAACGGGCGGACCATGTGGGGCCAGAGTCCAAGGGTTCCGTAGCGTCCACGGATAAGGCCGGATGGGCTCTCTACTGGGGGTGTTGGGCTTCGTGGTCCCATCAAATGGTCTTCCACAGGGCTATATGGTACTACTATGTCAGTGAGGTCAAGCAGGTCCGTCCATAGATCCTCGATTCTATCTATCACAGCATCGCTCCATTCGGTGAGTTTTTGCACTTGAGTTTCTAAGTCTTTTATGCGATCTTGATCAGCGGCTCTCAAGTTCAGGAAGTGCTGGAGGTCAGCTTCCCTTAAGTCTCCCATTTGGTGCAGATTTGCCTCCAAGTGAGCTATACGGTTTTTCATTTGTTGTATGGTTTGTTGGGAGTCAAGGTGAATGTTCATCATTTTGATCATCAACTGCATCATATCTTGACTAGCCATCTAGCGCAAGCAAGAGATCTAAGTTAATTGAAACTTTTGACAAATTTCATTAACACGAGTATTTTTTATAAAATATATCAGGATTGAATTTATTAAAAGAAAGGAGTTATGATTTATGGGAAATGGGTTTAAGGATATATTCCACTTTTTATTGCTCATGCGGGGTACTCTGATTTCAAACGGCGTTGTGGTCCTCCCTGGCATGAAACTTTTGACAACTTTCGCGGTGCAGCCGGGATAGATAGTTCAATCTTGACCTTCAGCCTGTCACACTGAAGGTCCCCGGCAATTTGCATCATGAAACTTATCATAGTTTCATGTCATGAAAATCCTTGCCATGAAACTTTTAACACATTCCCATTATATGAGTATTTTCTGAAACATAATAGTCCCGGTTTTCAATTTTATTTAATGAAACCAAATTATGAGGATGGAGTTGGGATTAGGGATATATTTATAGGTTGTCACGTTTTTATTACTCGTGTTAAGAAACTGTGCCCCCGAAAGCGCACGGAGTCAAAAATTGCAGTATTTATAGTAAGTACCTGATCGTTCACTGGAGGATGTGCGATAGAAGCAGGGCCCACGTCGTTTAATAAGATTTTCCACTCGGTTACTCGATTCAAGTTTGTGTTTGAACTATCGACTACTTGACAGAATTTAAACTAAGCTATGAAAGTAATTAAAATAAAGCAGATAAAATTATTCTAGAAAGCGAATTAAATTAAATCTAAGAAAGCAATAAAATTATTCTAAGAAAGCGGTTAAGATCATTCTAAGAAAGCAGATTTAAAATATGACAGAAGGGACAGGAAGAAAAGAATAAAAATTGGACAAGATTCAGATGAAACACAGTTAAACTTCCATTTTGTTACGCAGATCTTAGCTTGGGATAATCCATTAGTTAGCTAACTCTCATGTTTTCTATACCATGTTCCCTTTAACAGACAGGTACTTACAATAAGAGTTTACATGCTCTTAAGAAAACATAATCTAAGATACCACAGACTCATAACTCCCTTCACAGGCCTTGCAAAGTTATATTATTTATCTGTGGTGGATAAGCAACACCTGACAAATCATTAGTTGAAGTGTCAAGTACCGCTATCATTCCCCCATGTCACACCCGAAGATTCTAATTAAGCCCTGAACTATCCCTTAACTATCAGTCCTAATAGCAGTTACGCAACTCTCAATACAACCGAGTGACCTCTAAAGAAAGCAGTTAAAAGAAAGCGGTAAAGAAAGCATTTAAAATCCTATCACTCGGAGGTTTTTGAAAGTCTGACCCTGGTAGTAAAAGAAAGCCCCCAGTCAGAATGACCGGATGTGGATCAAGAATTCCCTATTCTCGGTTAACCGCTCGCAGTGTTCACTTCCCGTCGGGTAGTTATGAGGTACAAACTAATGAAATAAACTAACAAATTAGTTCATTCCGGATGCACTCACTCAAGACTCAAAAATAGGCTTTGGCAGAAGAGGATAGCAGTTGAAAGGAACTCAACCCTACCTTAGAAGATAACCAAGGCCCACATGTTGTTTTTCTAGTATTATCTATTACACCTCATCTGAATCCAAGTGGACTCTGAGTCAGTGCAATATTTAATATAAGATTTCCAACATACAGCAATTTTGGAAAATAATAGATTTTGAAAATCATTCCTTAAACAGGTACTAGACTCTCAATTAAAACACAGATCCTTTCAGTCTAGGTGAGACCTAATCGCTGACTCTGCTTCTAATTTCCCAAAATCAACCCCCAGTCGGATATGAATTAGTCATAACTGAGGAATTTATCCCTTACTTAGATCCGGATTTTATAAAGGAATTTTTGTTGGAAATTTATTATGAGACATCTGATTAAAACCACGACTTCTATGTCCAAGGGAAGGATCCCAAAATAACATTGACCACAATATTTACAAAATAATATCATGCATAATTTTATAAGGAAGTGTAAAATTAAATTAACCCAAAATATAAGGTGGGTTTAGACAGAAGTTGGAACACAAAGATGAAATAGCCGGAGATGAGAAGAATTTTGGCCAAAGAGAGTGCCAGAAATAATTGGGGTGATCTGGACTGCAAACATCTGCTATCCAGTTCCCAATTATTCCAGATGGAATGATTCTTAGACAGAAAGGAATTCCAAGTGACGGTGACCACCGTCATTCAGCTCCCTTTTGTCTGTGAATGGAAGAAAAACCCACATATTTTCTTGCTGTAATAATTCTCAAATAATGTTGGTCGACATCATTTAATAATACTACAACTTGAATTCAGGTTTGAAATTAAGATAAAGAAAATAAAACTGTATCCGGATAGGAGTCAGCTGAGCAACTATTATAATCCCGGATGGACGAACCGCCAAGGCTTCCACCGGCCACTATCCAGACCATGCAAAATAACATCTAGTAACTAATATACAGACCACGAGCTAGTTTATCCGTGTGGGAATACCCGCCAACATTAGTCTGTTATATCTCTTACTAACTGTTTCACACAACACGGATAAAGACAAAATAAATAAAAGAAAATATTTTTGGGTCATCTTGTATGAGAGACATTGGTTTTCTCATGCAAGGGTATGGAATTAAATCCATAATTACTCTTTGTGTCTAAATAATCACTCATTCCATAATTAATTAATTAATTACAGTCCGGATTATATACTTAGATCATTAGAGTTTAATTTTTATTTTATTTTGTAGAAAAGTCTTTTAATGGAAAATTGAACAAAGTTCTTTATATCAAATTAATCATGGGTTGAGATCATTGGATTTCAACCTCAAAATATTAATATAAAGGTTCAATTAATTAAATGAGGAAAATGGAGAAATGGAAAATTTGGCAAAAATGCCAATTACGGCGCTAGGCGGATTTTACGACGCTATCCTAGGATAGCGTCGTAGGTATAGCGCCGTAGTGGATTGGTGAAAGAGATAAGAAATTTTGGAGTTAAAGGGGTGTGTACGACGCTATACATCAAGTACGGCGCTATACTAGGATAGCGCCGTAAGTGTAGCGTCGTAGGTGGTTTGAGAAATTGGGGAAGAAAGAAGTTTTTGGAAAAAGGAGGGATGCTACGGCGCTATACACTAAATGACGATGCTATCCTAGGATAGCATCGTAGGTATAGCGTCGTAGGTGGGTTTTTAAGAAGAATGAAGTATTTTGGGGTCCTACGACGCTGAACAAAAATTACGACGCTATCCGAGGATAGCATCGTAGGACAAATTTTTGCTTATGTCCGAAGCAACTACGACGTAAAACCTCTCCTACGGCGCTAACCTTAGGAGAGGTTTTAAGTCGTAGTTGCTTCGCCGTAGGAGAGGTTTTACGTCGTAGTTGCTTCGGGATGAAAGCAGATTTAAAATATGACAGAAGGGACAGGAAGAAAAGAATAAAAATTGGACAAGATTCAGATGAAACACAGTTAAACTTCCATTTTGTTACGCAGATCTTAGCTTGGGATAATCCATTAGTTAGCTAACTCTCATGTTTTCTATACCATGTTCCCTTTAACAGACAGGTACTTACAATAAGAGTTTACATGCTCTTAAGAAAACATAATCTAAGATACCACAGACTCATAACTCCCTTCACAGGCCTTGCAAAGTTATATTATTTATCTGTGGTGGATAAGCAACACCTGACAAATCATTAGTTGAAGTGTCAAGTACCGCTATCATTCCCCCATGTCACACCCGAAGATTCTAATTAAGCCCTGAACTATCCCTTAACTATCAGTCCTAATAGCAGTTACGCAACTCTCAATACAACCGAGTGACCTCTAAAGAAAGCAGTTAAAAGAAAGCGGTAAAGAAAGCATTTAAAATCCTATCACTCGGAGGTTTTTGAAAGTCTGACCCTGGTAGTAAAAGAAAGCCCCCAGTCAGAATGACCGGATGTGGATCAAGAATTCCCTATTCTCGGTGAACCGCTCGCAGTGTTCACTTCCCGTCGGGTGGTTATGAGGTACAAACTAATGAAATAAACTAACAAATTAGTTCATTCCGGATGCACTCACTCAGGACTCAAAAATAGGCTTTGGCAGAAGAGGATAGCAGTTGAAAGGAACTCAACCCTACCTTAGAAGATAACCAAGGCCCACATGTTGTTCTTCTAGTAATATCTATTACACCTCATCTGAATCCAAGTGGACTCTGAGTCAGTGCAATATTTAATATAAGATTTCCAACATACAGCAATTTTGGAAAATAATAGATTTTGAAAATCATTCCCTAAACAGGTACTAGACTCTCAATTAAAACACAGATCCTTTCAGTCTAGGTGAGACCTAATCGCTGACTCTGCTTCTAATTTCCCAAAATCAACCCCCAGTCGGATATGAATTAGTCATAACTGAGGAATTTATCCCTTACTTAGATCCGGATTTTATAAAGGAATTTTTGTTGGAAATTTATTATGAGATATCTGATTAAAATCACGACTTCTATGTCCAAGGGAAGGATCCCAAAATTACATTGACCACAATATTTACAAAATAATATCATGCATAATTTTATAAGGAAGTGTAAAATTAAATTAACCCAAAATATAAGGTGGGTTTAGACAGAAGTTGGAACACAAAGATGAAATAGCCGGAGATGAGAAGAATTTTGGCCAAAGAGAGTGCCAAAAATAATTGGGGTGATCTGGACTGCAAACATCTGCTATCCAGTTCCCAATTATTCCAGATGGAATGATTCTTAGACAGAAAGGAATTCCAAGTGACGGTGACCACCGTCATTCAGCTCCCTTTTGTCTGTGAATGGAAGAAAAACCCACATATTTTCTTGCTGTAATAATTCTCAAATAATGTTGGTCGACATCATTTAATAATACTACAACTTGAATTCAGGTTTGAAATTAAGATAAAGAAAATAAAACTGTATCCGGATAGGAGTCAGCTGAGCAACTATTATAATCCCGGATGGACGAACCGCCAAGGCTTCCACCGGCCACTATCCAGACCATGCAAAATAACATCTAGTAACTAATATACAGACCACGAGCTAGTTTATCCGTGTGGGAGTACCCGCCGACATTAGTCTGTTATATCTCTTACTAACTGTTTCACACAACACGGATAAAGACAAAATAAATAAAAGAAAATATTTTTGGGTCATCTTGTATGAGAGACATTGGTTTTCTCATGCAAGGGTATGGAATTAAATCCATAATTACTCTTTGTGTCTAAATAATCACTCATTCCATAATTAATTAATTAATTACAGTCCGGATTATATACTTAGATCATTAGAGTTTAATTTTTATTTTATTTTGTAGAAAAGTCTTTTAATGGAAAATTGAACAAAGTTCTTTATATCAAATTAATCATGGGTTGAGATCATTGGATTTCAACCTCAAAATATTAATATAAAGGTTCAATTAATTAAATGAGGAAAATGGAGAAATGGAAAATTTGGCAAAAATGCCAATTACGGCGCTAGGCGGATTTTACGACGCTATCCTAGGATAGCGTCGTAGGTATAGCGCCGTAGTGGATTGGTGAAAGAGATAAGAAATTTTGGAGTTAAAGGGGTGTGTACGACGCTATACATCAAGTACGGCGCTATACTAGGATAGCGCCGTAAGTGTAGCGTCGTAGGTGGTTTGAGAAATTAGGGAAGAAAGAAGTTTTTGGAAAAAGGAGGGATGCTACGGCGCTATACACTAAATGACGACGCTATCCTATGATAGCGTCGTAGGTATAGCGTCGTAGGTGGGTTTTTAAGAAGAATGAAGTATTTTGGGGTCCTACGACGCTGAACAAAAATTACGACGCTATCCGAGGATAGCATCGTAGGACAAATTTTTGCTTATGTCCGAAGCAACTATGACGTAAAACCTCTCCTACGGCGCTAACCTAAGGTTAGCACCGTAGGGCGGTTAGCGTCCTAGCTAGCCCAGAACGTAAGTGTTGATCGGGTAATGCAATCTATGCGATTGCAAAACCCTATTTCAAGTTTTTGAATATGCACAAACACAATAATATCATCCACATTTTAGATCTATTAAACTAAAAAAAAAATAAAACTAAAATAAAATAAAACTAAAAAGTAATAAAAACCAACACTAAGCAAGAATAAAATTTAAATTACCCTAATAAATCTAAAAAGGGATGAACATCTAGCATTTGTGCATTTATTAAATCAAGTAAAGCATTAAAATCTACCTAACACTAAAAAAAATGAAAAATAGTCAAGTGACCCAAAATAAAAACCAAAACAGTAAAGTAACCATGGATTTAAAATCCATAACAGGTTTTTGGGAACATTTTTCTGCCATTTAATAAAACCAAGTCATGGTTCAAGATACACCCATTATTTGAGTGTTTTAACCCAAAAATATCAACTAAGAAAATTGGAAATAAAAAGAAAAAGGATAACTACAACTAAAAACCTATTTACAAACTAAGAGCAAGAAACCGAAACTAGAGCTGAAAATAATTACTACATTGCAAAAGAAAATAAATTAACTACCCAACACTATGTTGAGAGCATTGTTTTGTGAGCATCCCAACAGCACCTGGGCACTGTTCAAGAAAATGGGAGCTGCTGTTCAAGGGAAATGAAGCAGCTATTTATAGAGGGAGATGAGAAAACCCTAGGCCCATTAAGCCTATTACAACGCTATCCTCAACTTCAGAAATGGTATAGCGTCGTAGTATTTTTTTTTGTCCAAGCATCTGGGTGTCGCGCAGGAAGGGGCGGGAGCCGGAGTCCAGGAAGAAGAAATCAAAATTGTTCGTTCCTACAGACCTCCAGTCCTGGGCCTTTCCAATTAATTGAGCACATGGAAAATTGTGAAGTTGGGAATTGAACCCTCACGTGACACTCTTCTCTCTTTCCTCGCGTGAAAGACAAAGCTCATTTTTTCCTCTTTTTGCTGGACGACGCTATGGGAGAAGACCGACGACGTACTACGGCGCTAAGCATTGGACGGCGCTGGAGGGCTGCGTCGTAGCAGTGTTGGAGTAGCGTCGTAGCTCTCGATGGCAGCGACGACGCGGAGCTTGGCCGGACGACGCGCGCTGGCCATTTCTTGAAGGGACGATGCTCCGGCGTAGCGTCGTAGTGTTGGAGGATGGCGTCGTAGTGTTGGAGAAGAGTTGGGGAAGACGATGGCAGAGGTTTCAGATGGTGGCCGAGGCTGGAGGTTGCCGGAGGCTGCTGTTCGGAGTTCGCCGGAAGTGGCTTTGACAGGATGGCCGGAGATGTGGGCTGGTCGGAGAGGGAGGCGAAGTGAAGATGATGGCAGCAGGCTTCCTGAGCTGTTGGAGCTTGAGGACGAGACTGCGGTCTTCGTCGGAGAAGATGGCCGGAGGAAATTTTGGGGTTTCCCTTGGCCGGAGACTTGGAGAAGATGGCCGGAAATTGGGGATGGAAAATCGGAGATGGACAAGGTTGCTATCCTGCTGGCGATGGTGATGGCAGAGGATTCGTTGATGCCGGAAATGGTGCGAATTGCCGGAGAAAGGCGGACGGAGATGCTGCTGTTATTCTTTCCCGTCCAATTCCAAAATTGGGGAAGAAAGCTTGACGTGGGACCCACCTGTGTTACAACTTTCTAATTAATTCAACTTCTATTCTTTTTCCTTTCGTTTCTTTTTCTTTTTCTTTATATATAATATAAATAAATAGATATGTAAATTAATAAACATATAAATGTAATATAATAGGTATTTCTTCTCCCACTTGATTATTTGGCTTGTGCTCTATTTAATGGACCGGTGTTCCACCGAACAGATACCACCAAACCATAATTCTCAAATGTGGAATTTTTAATGTTTTATCATGTTTTTGGAATTTTTAACACAAATTTAATAAAAGTAACACTATTTTTGTATTTTTCAATACCAGCTTATTATTTATACAAACTTGCATATATCTGTCAAATTCAACTGCTTTCTTATTTAAATAAGACCGGAATGCGATCAAATGCCCATGTTTAGACACGGAAATAGATTGAAAATAATGGTCAATTTTGGCCATTATCATTAATATTCGCCAAGATTCTAAGTTCAAATTCGCCAAGATTCTAAGTTCAACTCGCCAAGATTCTAAGTTCAAATTCGCCAAGATTCTAAGTTCAAATTTGCCAAGATTCTAAGTTCATAGAAGAGATGCAATATGCAAATGCAAATGATGATTTCCCCCAAAAATAATTTAATGCACTATATATATATATTTTTCCATGGGTTTTAAAATAAATATTTCTCCATGGAAATAATACTTTAAAATTTAACATAATAGTCAAAATATTAATAGTAGTTTAAAAATAATAAGGGTTTAAAAATAATAGTTTAAAAATAGCCGGGCTCTGATACCAACTTGTAACACCCCGGTTTTTGGTCACCCAGGTCGGGATGTCACCGCCACATCCCCTTAGTAAGACACGGTTTCTCCGAGCTTACTAAAGGGATGCAAGGCTGGGTATTGCAGTATTTAAAACATTTAAAGCATTTAAAACAGCCCATATGATATAATTCGAAAATAATAATATCATAGCGCAGCGGAAAGAATTGTTTTAGTATAGTATTGCAGCGGAAAATATAAATAGGGCCGACATGGCCAAAACACGGGTTAAACAGGCCCGTTCATAATATAGTCTAATGTACGAATTTAAAAACGATAAGGTTTCCAAAAATGTAATTTCCCCCATGCATGATATGGTCATGCTCATTCCACATACTCTGTAAGAAAAGAAAATAAAAATGGTTTGGTCAGCACAACTTGTTGAGTAAGTTAACACATGCATGATCGTAGGGTTTAAAAACCATTAATTTAATATTTAAATAAAACATGAAAATAACATAAATAATTCAGTTTAATTTAATCAACTATCCAATTTGCATAATTCAATTAAGGGCTTCCTTCAACAACACATTTCACATAATCTAAAATAAAAGCCTTAATTTAAATAAGCATTTAAATAATTTAATGGGACAACAAAACATAATTTAATTTAATTTAAATTTCCCCCTTACATCCCAGATTTAGTATTTCAAGTATTTCACGATTGCATCGCAATCTCAACAAGTTTAGCCGGTAGCCCGGCGGCCGCAACCGTATCAGTCATACCCAGTACCACTCCGGAGCCTCGGGAAACCCATGTGGATATTCTCGAGAGTGTAGGCTCTATATCTCATGCCGTTTTGGCAATATCATATCTCAATTTCGCGCGGGGTCACCATCATCCATTCAGGCACGAAGTGAATCGTTAGGGGGCATCCTGAAGAGCACTCACCCCTAATTTTAATTTATCAAGTTTATAAGGGGATTTAATTTCAAAAATCTGATTTCAATTTAATTTATTTAAAAATCATATTTCAACTCATTTCAACCCTAAAGGTTAATTTCATGTGTCAACAAGATTTTAAGGTTTGACTTCCGGTAAACCACTGTTTACTCTAAAATTCGTCTAAAATCAGATTAAACTCCAAAAATTCCGAAATTTCACTACTGACTCGGAAACGTCGAGATGAACAACTTTCCTGTTTTAACTTTTTCAATCCGAGATACCGAAACATGTCAAAAACGTCAATTTTCGCAGAAACACAAATCTGTCCGAATTTCGGAGACCACAGTCTAAAGATATTGAAATCTACCATAGCAAAACACCTCCAAATTTGATGAAATTTTACAGAGACCATCTTAAGACATTTATCTACAACTTTCATGTTCGGCCAAAGGTCTAAATCGGTCTAGATCTAATGTCAAAAACGTGATCAAGATCGGACCTATGTTCTGTCAAGAATTTCAAGATCTAGTTTCAAGCAGTTCGGTTTCGGTTGGTTTTCACATAACAAATCGTCTCTAGAAATTCTAAAAATTTTACAGTAAATAGATCTAAGCCTTAGGAACATTTTTTGTGTTTTAAGTTTTTCCATTTGAAGTGGTTTTAAGGTTCGGAAAAATTCGACAAAACTGTTGCGCCGGTAAAAATATACATTGGCAGATTTACGAAAGATTTGTTTAATCTTTTAGGTTTTCGTGTTTTAATTTCTCCCAAAACCATGTAAGTATTAACTTACAGAGTTGTGAATGTCCGGGATCGTCTATTTCGAAGGCGTGGCTTCCAGTCCACCGTTTCTCCTCTCCGTTCGTCGGGTTCTACGCTCTAGATCCAATTCGAGGTGTAGAAGGGAAAAGGAGATGATTAGGATTCGTTTTCGAATCGTATATTGAACAAGGATTGGATCGAAACTTACCACGACGCTGGAGATCTCAGAATTTTCGTCCAACCAGTATTCGCCTTGGTTTCGTGCCTCCGACGACTCCGGAATTAGGGTTTCGAATGTATAGAGAGAGTTGTAGGTTTTGTAAAAGTGTTCGGGGCTTCCAAGGGGGTTTATTTATAGATAGCTAAGACCTAGGGCGTCCAAGATCTGACCCTAAGGGTCTTGAGTCGAAAGATGTTCAACCGAAGTCGAAAAATCCGCGTTCGGGCGAGAGATTCTCGCAACGGGCGAATCTGTCCGACGGCGCAGCCGTGGCGCGCCCGTCCTTCTTTGGCCGCGCGGCCACCGCGCCGAACTCGCCTGGACTTCGGTCCGGGCAGGTCGTGCGATCCGTCGTGCTTTTCCTCCTCTCTTTCGGACTTCTATCCTTCTATGCTCCCGTTTTATGATCTTCGGGTTTCTACTTTCTCTCTTAGTTTTTACTCGGGTCTAATTGGATGTTTGGACTCGAATTCTCGAGTTCATTGGTGTTGTGTTCCGGTGTACAATTTATTTACCTTTAATTCCTTTTTATTTAATTAAATTCCTTTAATTCATTTTTAAGTAAAATCTCATTTCTCATTTCCTTATCTTTATTTATTTATTTATTTATGGTATTTATTGTATTTATTGATTATTTATTTAATTATTGTTTTATTTTATGTTGGAAAATTCTCGGGTATTACAAGCAGGTACTTCTCAGGCAGGAGCCTCATCTAGCCAAGTGCAAGCACAGCAATCGGGAGCAATTTGTGGGCTATGTCAAGGACCACATCCAACTGACACATGCCAACAACTAGCTACCGAAAGCTGCAATTACGCAGGGAACTACCAGAACCGCCACCCCAACCTCTCCTATTCCAACAACAATGCACTCAATGGGCATTTGTTGACACAGCCTAACCAGTTTGCAAACCAGAACCTTCAGCAGAACTTCAGACCACAAAACCAAGGATTCGTTCAGCAGAGAGTTCAGAACTTCCAGAATCAGAACCAGAACTTTCAACCCCATATCCAACAGAGGCCCAACAAAAACCAAGGCCAGAATTTCCAAAACTTCCAAGCCCAATCTGATCAGAACCAGCAATACAACCAAAAGCCACCATCTCGCCTGGAGAATTTGATGACTGAGTTCATTTCCAATCAAAAGGAGATAAACCAACAATTGCAGTCATCAATCAAAAATATGGAGACGCAGGTCACCCAGTTGGCTAAGGAATTGCAGAACAGAGGGAAAGGAACACTGCCGAGCAGCACTGAAGCCAACCCGCAATGCAAGGCAATCACATTGCGGGGAGGCAAGACTCTGAAAGGAAATGTTGGATCTGCAAAGAAGAAAGCTATGAAAGTAAAGGTTTCATTGGAGGTGGAAAAGGAAAAGGAAAAGGTTGAAGGAGATGAAAGTGTTGAGCTGGTAAAGGATAGAGCAGACACAGCTAACTCGCAGGCTGAAGCTGCAAATGAAGCTGAAGAGGGTATGGGTGAAGGTACAACTTCCTTCTCTTTACCACCAAAAATAGATAATAATAAGTACATGCCAAGGGTGCCGTACCCTGCACGTCTTAAAAATAAGGAACATGACCTTAAATTCAAGAAATTTCTAAAATGGTTAAAGTCTGTACAGATAACCATTCCTATCGTGGAAATGATTTCAGAAATGTCCACCTATGCTAAGTTCTTGAAAGAATTGATTTCAGGGAAAAGGCAGATAGAGCAGGAGGAGGTGATCATTCTCAACAGCACATGCAGTGCCATAGTTCAGAGGAAGCTACTCGAAAAGAAAGAGGACCCTGGGTGTTGCACGCTACCAGTACAGATTGGAAAGGCCAAAGTGAGCATGGGGTTATGTGATCTAGGATCCAACATCAACGTGATGCCTCTAGCCATGGCAATTCGCCTAAGGCTCGGAGAGATCGAACCGGTCAAGATGAAACTGCAGCTGGCAGACAGATCAATCACTAAGCCCGTAGGAATCCTCAAGGATGTGGTAGTCAAAACCGGCCAATTTCTTTTCCCGGTTGACTTCATTATCCTTGACATTGAAGGGGACTCTGAAATGCCGCTTATCCTGGGACGCCCGTTTTTGGCCACTGGCGGTGCACTGATTGATGCCACATCTGGAAGAGTCACATTGAGGGTGGACAATCGAGAAATCTCTTTTGACATGGAGGAGCTGCAGAAATTCCCGAATGAGGGATCTTGTTCCATGTTTGATGTAATAGAAAGTAGGTGTGAGGACGAGAGCATAGACTCTATGACTGTGATGACGGACAAAATTTCAAAACAGGTACTGACGCCTGGAGGTGCTGAGCAACAAAGAAGTTGCAACGATGTTCACTTCGAAGACCCTATCACTGGTGAAACTTTTGACAAGTTTCGTTAACTCGAGCTTTTTCTAAAATTATACCAGGTTAGATTTATTAAATGAAAAGAGTTATGATTCACGGGAAAGGGTTTAGGGATATATCAAGATTATTATTCTTTTTATTACTCAAGTATGGGGCTTTGGTTTCCAATGGTGATGTGGTCCTCTCTGTCATGAAATGCTGACAAATCTCATGGCATAGCCGGGATAGGTTGACCTTCAGCCTGTCACACTGAGGATCCCCGGCAAATATGCCATGATACTTCTCATCAATTCTTGCCACAAGATTTCCTGCCATGAAACTTTTGACTAACTCCCACTATATGAGTATTTTCTGGAAATTCGTGATCCTGGTTTAGGTTTTATTTAATGAAACCAATTTATGATGGCGGTGTTGTGATTAGGGATATATTTATACGTAGTCATGTTTTTATTGCTCGTAGTTAAGAAACTGTGCTCCCGAAAGCGCACGGTGTCAAAAATTGCAGTAATTTATAGTAAGACCGGATCGTTCACTGGAGGATGTGCGATAGAAGCAGGTCCCACGTCATTTACTAAGATTTTCCACTCGGTTACTCGATTCAAGTGTGTGATTTGACTAACAACTACTTGACAGAATCTAAATCAGATTAAGAAAGCAGTTAAAATAAAGCAGATAAAAGTATTCTAGAAAGCGAATTAAATTTAATCTAAGAAAGCAATAAAATTAATCTAAGAAAGCGATTAGGATTATTCTATGAAAGCAGATTCAAAATATGACAGAAGGGACAGGAAGAAAAGAATAAAGATTGGACAAGATTCAGATGAAACATAGTTAAATTTCCATTTTGTTACACAGATCTTAGTTTGGGAAAATCCGTTCAGTTAGCTAATTCTCCTGCTCTCTGTACCATGTTCCCTTTAACAGACAGGTACTTACAGTAAGAGTTTACATGCTCTTAAGAAAATAAATTCTAAGATACCACAGACGCATAACCACCCTTGCAATGCATTGCTAAGGTATGTTAATTATCTGTGGTGGACAAGCAACACCTGCCAAATCATTTATTGAAGTGTCAAGTACCGTTATCATTCCCCCATGTCACGCCCAAAGATTCTAATTAAGCCCTGAACTATCCCTTAACTCTCAGTCCTAGTAGCAGTTACACAACTCTCAATACAACCGAGTGACCTCTAAAGAAAGCAGTTAAAAGAAAGCAGTAAAGAAAGTATTTAAAATTCTATCACTCGGAGGTTTCTGAAAGTTTGACCCTTGTAGTAAAAGAAAGCCCCCAGTCAGAATGACTGGATGTGGATCAAGAATTCCCTATTCTCGGTGAACCGCTCGCAGTGTTCACTTCTCATCGGGTGGTTATGAGATACAAACTAATGAAACGAACTAATCAATTAGTCATTCCGGATGCACTCACCCAAGACTCAAAAGTAGGCTCTGGCAGAAGAAGATAGCAGTTGAAAGAATACTCAACCCTACCTTAGAAAATAACCAAGGCCTGAGTGTTGTTCCTCTAGTATTATCTGTCACACCTTATCGGAATCCAAGTGGAATCTGACCCAGTGTAATATTTAATACAAGATTTCCAACAACCAGCAATTTTGGAAAATAATGAATCTGAAAATCATTCCCTATCAGGTACTAGACTCTCAATAAGAACACAGACCCTTTCAGTCTAGGTGAGACCTAATCGCTGACTCTGCTTCTAATTTCCCAAAATCAACCCCCAGTCGGATTATGAATTAGTCATAACTGCCGAATTCATCCCTTACTTAGATCCGGATTTTATAAAAGAATTTTTGCTGGAAACTTAATATGAAACATCTGATTTAAATCAAGACTTCTATGCCCAAGGGAAGGATCCCAAAATAATATCGACCACCATATCTACATAATAATATCATGCATAAATTTATAGAGAAGTGTAAAATAAAATAACCCAAAATATAAGGTGGGTTTAGACAGAATGTGAAACACAGAGATGAAATAGCCGGAGATGAGAAGAATTTATTTGGCTAAAAAGATGACAAAAACAATCAGGATGATCCGGACTGCAAACATCTGTTATCCAGGTCCTGATTATTTCAGGTGGGATGACTTTTAGACAGTGGAATGCCTCAAATGACAGTTGCCGCCGTCATCTCAGATTCCATTGTCTGTGAACTTGGATAAAAACCCACATGTTCTATTACTGCAATAATAATTAGATGATATTGGCATATATCATCTAAGATTACTACAGCTTCAGATTCAGGTTCGAAATTAAAGTAAAGAAAATAAAACTGTATCCGGATAGGAGTCAGCTGAGCAGCTATTATAATCCCGGATGAATGAACCGCCAAGGCGTCCACCGACCACTATCCGGACCATGCAAAATAACATCTAATAATTAATATACAGATCACGAGCTAGTTATCCGTGTGGGAATACCCGCCAACATTAATCTGATATATTCCTTATTAGTTGTTTCACACATTACGGGAAAAGACAAAATAAATAAAAGAAAAATATTTTTGGGTCATCTTGCATGAGAGACATTGGTTTCTCATGCAAGGTATGGAATTAAATCCACAATTACTCTTCATGTCTAAATAATCGCTCATTCCATAATTAATTAATTAATTACGGTCCAGATTATATACTTAGATCATTAGAGTTTAATCATTTGTAGAAGAATCTTTTAATGGGAAATTGAACAAAGTTCTTTATATCAAATTAATCATGGGTTGAGATCATTGGATTTCAACCTCAAAATATTAATACAAAGGTTCAATTAATTAATGGAATGAGATGAAGAATGAGAATTTGGCAAAAGGTGCCACCTTGTCGCGATACAAGGTTCGTGTCGCGGAGCATTGCTCCGCGACAAAGATTTCGCGACAAAGGGGTGGGAAATAAGAGAAATGGAATTTTGAAAGTTTAGGGCTTGTTTTGTCGCTAAGTGAAGAAAATTTTGTCGCGGAACGTGGTTCCGCGACAAGGGCATAGCGACAAAAAGGTTGAAGATTGGACAAGGCATAATTCTTGTCGCGGAACAAGAGGTTTTGTCGCGGAACGTGGTTCCGCGACAAGGTTGCTTCGCGACAAAGCCCTTCCAGAATAAAATCACAAGTATTTGGGTCATTGGTCGCTAATCAAGATTTTGTCGCGGAACGTGGTTCCGCGCCAAGGGGTGTTTCGCGACCAAGGGTTTTAAAATAATGGCCAACAAATGTTCTTTGGCACCTTTGTCGCCAAAGCATCATTTTGTCGCGGAACGTGGTTCCGCGACAAGGGTTGTTCCGCGACAAAGGTGTGTCCAGTACACATGTCAGAAAAGTAAAGTGGAACAGTGGCATGCATTATGTGTGATCTCACCCATTTCAGATTCAAAAGCTAAACTAAGCTCAAAATAACAAAACAGAATTTGAATCTAGCTAGAACATGCTTGCACAAAATAGAAATAAAGCAAACTTAAAACTTAAGAAACCCTAATCTAAGCTTGATCATCCATAAGCATGCAACATTATCCCAAGAAAAAGTCACCAAGCAGTGACATTAAAATGCAAAAACAAGGGTCAAATGACCCAAGGAAGATGAAAACAGTAAGATCCATGGGGTGTGAGACCCATTTCATGATTTTGGGACACAAATGGTGAATGTTTTCCCATTTTATTAAACGGTGTTGTTCATACTCATGGTTTGAGTACCACAAACCCTTAAACAAAAGTTTAGAACAAAAACAAGGTATAAAAACTGGCTATCTAATCAAAGTGCAGTAAACTATATCTAACTAGTGCATAAATTAAATAATACAAAAGAAAACCTAACTAAACTACCCTACTAAACTAAACTACTGAACTCCCTAACTTGTCTTCAAGAAGGTATAGTTTTTCTAAAATTCTTCCAACTTTTAGCTCAAAGGAAACACCTCATATTTATAGAGGGGAACCCCTAAGCTCATGGGCCTTGATTTGAGCCCATTGTGTCTCAAGACATCACACACATCACAGCTTTGTCTCGGAGCACCAAGTTTGGTCGCGGAACACACTGCATGTGGCAAAGCTTCTCGACTGGGTCTTGTGTCTCTAAAAATGTATCTTGGTCGCGGAATGGACCTTTGTCGCGGAACAGCACATCGCGACAAAGGTATCGCGCCAAGGGGCTTTGGCTGGCCTCTTCTTCATCTGGGCCACTTGGTCGCGGAGTGTTCCTTTGTCGCGGAACCATGCATCGCGCCAAGGGGCTTCCGCGACAAAGATCTTCCTGGCCTGTTGGATTGGGCCAGATGGGCCGAAAATATTCTTTTTGTGGGCTTTTCTATCTTTTTCCCATCTTTTTGTTTCCTTTTCTTTTTCTCATGTTTTTGGATTTTTCTAACATAAATATGTAATAAAATTACATATTTATGTCTTTTTCACACCAGCTTATTATTTTTACAATTATGCATAAATTAGTCCAATTCGACTGCTTTCTTACTTAATGTAAGACCGGAATGCGATCAAATGCCCGTTTAAGACACGGAAATGGATTGAAAATAATGGTCATTTTTGGCCATTATCAACATCCTCACATTTTATACTGATCGTCCCCGAGCAGTCAGAGTCAATGTTCCTAGGAACACGGACTCTACATATTCAATTCATTTTCGTGGCTTCATAAATCACATTCTTTTTGGATTGGGATAAGACAATCAAAAACTACAAGTGTTAAATTCCCTTGATTGCAGTGTTTAATGAAATGATACTTGCTCACTATATCGGGCCTACAAATCAAACATTATTATCAATCCTTCATGAATATTATGTTTTGAAAGATGCAAAGATTAAAAATTAGAATTAGGGTATGACATGAACATATGTAATGAGAGAAGGCCTCACTTATAAGAGAATCGGAAAATTCACTCACTCTCAATTGGGGTTTAATCATGAACGCTCAAAATCATACTTAATTAAATTATCCCATAAGCTTGCAATCAGACCAACTCGCCACCGGCTCATTTCTTCAAATCAAGATCACGAGGTCTTATTTGAGGGTTATAACGGGGCGTACGGTTGTAACATTAGGTAGGAAAGGGAAATATTGGGCTAAAAGTGGCAAAGATTTATTCTATCATAACTTGGCATTTTTATTTAAAATTTATGGTCATCAATGTTTCTCTCTTTTTGGTTTTCTTCTGCATGACATTAGACTATTGTCTAATTGCTTTGTCATTTGCAATTTATTGATGTTGAATTAAATTCAACTCTCTCTCTCTTTTTTTTTTTTTTTTTTTTTTTGAATCGGTTTATAGAATATCGATTTATAGTTTTCATTGATGATCACAAATTGTAATGCCTTTGATAGAATTCATTCCTGCACACTTGGGTTTGAATTTCTTGGTCTTTTTAGAAGGCTAGGAATAATATAGTGGGTTTCAAAGAAAAATTAGGCTTATAGGCTCAAGTTGGTTAATCCTAAAGGGAAAATATTTTTGGGTTTGGATTTCAAACGAAGGCCAAAAATTTGGGTTTTCTAGGTGCCTCGATCATATTCTCGATTTCGGGAATATGGCATGGTCTTGAATCGGTCCCAATTGCAAGTTCTAGTTTCCTTTAATCAAAATGATTCACACATCAAAGAAAATGAATGAGTAAAGGTGACTCATGGCTCAAATCTCACATGGAATGGTTCATTCATGTCATGCAATATTCTCAAATTTAATCAAAGCTTGACTCTAACAATTTATTCAATCGAGATCTCTAACATGCAGATTAATTACCCAATAAGCTGATCGCATCATTAAATTTTTATAGCTCAAAACCTCAGGATTTCATGTTATGCATGTTCTCAATTATATTATCCCAATTTAAAAGTTTGAGAATTTAATCCTAAGCCTAAATTCAACATGTGAATTTAGAGCAATTTTATGCATATTTTTGCTGGTTATTTAATTGAAAGCAGTAAAGAGGCACTGCTGACATACTGAGTATGTCAACAACATATTTTTGGCCTGACAGTCACTTATTCATCTCGGACTGTCAGACATCTTTTCAGAAATAAAAGAACCAAATAAAAACAAAGATTGTTGTTGGGGCTGCAAAATCCCAATCTGAAAGCAGTAATTATATCAATTACAAGAGATTTCATTTGCAATCAAATCTATCTTGCATGGATGAATTGAAATTCTCTTATATGATATTTACAATTAAGCTCAGAAATGATGGAGTCAGGGATCGCCATCTTTCTTCTCGTCTGGTTTCTTGGAGGAGCCAGCTTCATCAGGGATCTTCTTAAGTAGGGTTTGCAGGAGCTGATTTTGACTAAGGATCAGTGATTCCACCATCTTTCGATTCTTCTCTTCTTTTTCTGACATCATCATTCTGAATTCCTCGTCTCTCCTTTCCTTCTCCAACTTCTCCTTCCGTTTCTCTTCCTTTTCTCTCCTACGCTCCTCGCGTTCCTCTTCTCTCTCCCTCCTTCGCTCTTCACGCTCCTCTTCTGCCCTTTTCTGCTGTCCCTCTTGGCTTGCCAAAATTACATCAGTCATGGATTTCATTCCCTCGAGCATAGATTGACTCATTCTGCTCACCATCTCAATCGTTTGGGAATCAGCAGGGAACTGAGATACGTTCTGGCTTTGAGGAGGCATCTGAGGTTGAGGTTGAGTCGGAGGTGGGATTGGAGTCTCAGTCCGTTCTTGGTCTGCGGGAGGCCCTTCTTGAACATTCGAAGGTCCTGCATCAGCACAGGTGTTTTGTGTTCCCTTCTTTGTCTTGGGCTGCCTCTTTCGTTTTCTTGATGCCTGCTCACCCGATATGAAAGAGGATTGAGCGTCTGAATCTCCTCTGACGGACAGTTGGGGAAGGGAATATTTGATGCTCTCACACAAAGGAAGTCTTGGCACACTGATAGGTGGGTTCACCTTCACCACTGTGTCGCCCTCAAACGCGCTCAAATCAACTCCCTGAGCTATGCAGATTCTCCTAATCAGATTCGGATAGCACAGCACCTGTCTATCCTTTATCCGGGTCATCATCACCTCAAATACATGCCTCCCTACATTAAGTTTTGCTCCGCTCCACATTCTAGCAAATCCCATTAGCACATTTCCAGATGTGGTGTGCGGATGCGAGTTGGGCCGGATCTTGGACATGTAGAACTCATAGGTTGGCATGAATTGTATCCGCAGCCATTTTGCATTGAATGTGTGTCCAGGGGCGGTCACTCTTGTCATGCTGTTAGCCAATGTTGCATACTTCGCATATTCAGTTGTTTTGGCTCTCTTCGTCATGATCTCACCAGGGGGGAATTCGCTTTGAATCTCTGGAGTCCCGAAGAACTGGTTCAGCCAATCAGGTGCAATGTTGATCACTTGTCCCCGGATCCATGTTGTTCTGGCAGCTTCATCGATGTTGCAGAAGAATTCCTTTGTTAGCTCCACGAAGCCATCTTCGTCATGATGCAACATGAAGTTACCCCACTCTTGATTTCTGTAGAAAGTTTCAACAGTGGGGTGTGACAACGCATCGGGTCTGAACCCTTTATCTGGCACTATCATCTTCTGCAACTTCTTATACTTCTCTGCATTCTCTTTGTTGCCATTGAACTTGATCTGGATCTGTTCTTCGCTTAGCTTTTTCTTCCCATATTCCCTTGAGACGCCCATTCTTTGCCTTACAGTGTTTTCAGTCCAAAACTCGACTGGTCGAATGGATCCGACGGACTCGTCATCGCTTGTGTGCCAGTCTGTTTGATCGTCTCCCTCCTGTGGCTGGTCATCCCTTGGTTCGGCCTCATCTCCCCTCTGACTTGGCTCTCGCTCTCCATGAGTTGTTTCATCTCCGACTTCTTCCTCTACCTGTTTAATTACATTTTTCATCGTATTGAGTTCACAATTTACAGGTAAAGAGGATGTAGTTACATGAAAATTACGGTCATCAACATCAGTTGATACCTCCTCCTCCTCCCTAATTCTTGCAGCTCGTCCAACTGGACGTTGGAAGATAGGCGCCATTTGGTTCATGAATTCTTGCTCCTCCTGCCGAGCTTCTTCTTCCGAATCATTCCTATCTGCAGCTTCAGTCAGAATTCCTTGAACCTTTTCTTTAAGTGCAGAGGTCATGAGAGGGTCGTCTGGCTGCTTTTCCAAGGTTTTGGCCAATGTTACTGGATCTATGGAATCTTGCGGTCCTTCTGACTGCTCAGGCTGGTGAGACGGGCCTCCTTGAGTGATGAATTCTTCAATTCTGGCCGTGCCCACGAGAGGATCGATCACTTGACCTACTTTTGTCTGATATTTGATTTGATGTGGCTTTTCTCCAGCATCGATTCTTGTTTCGATCTGTTCGTTAAGCCTTTTCCTTATATCCCCTCGGATGGTTTCAGCATCATGTGCAGTGGGGCCAGTCCATGCAGGAGGTTGTTCTTCTTTGATTTTCAAACCTCGCCCTTGCACTTCTCCAGTGATCTTCAGCTCAAAGTCCTCCTCATTACCCCGCTCAACCTCTGCAGATTTCCTGCTTTCCAGCTCAGCCTGCATCTTTCTGGCAGTTTCTTCATCCTTTGTCTGCTGGATATTCTTTCGGATCTGCTCTTCCTCTGCAGCTTTCTTTTCCATTTCCAGGCGTTCTTCCTCAGTCAATTTTTCTATTCCCGAACCACCTGTTACTTGATCCAGCAAACCAGCTGATGCAAGCTCTTCATTGTACATCTTCATGGCTAGCTCAGCATCGGATATCACCTGGTGCTTCTTTTTCGGGGGTGGCGGCGGCATTGGCTTTTTACCTCTGTCCTTAGGATCCGTGGGCTCTGCCACTTTCCTAACAGTTGGTTCCAGTTCCTTGATCTCCACTTTCTTTTCCGGAGCCCTTGCTGGCTTATCCTTATCAGCGGACTTTATCAACCTTCTCCTCGTTCCCGGTTGAGGTGCTGGCTGATGACCTTCAGATGTAACAACAGCAGTGGAGGTTTTCTCGGGCTGTATGGGTGCCTTAGTGGTGGCAGGTGCTACAGCAGATGTTGTCGTTTCAGTCTGAGCTGTCTGTACTGGACATCGGACTGCTTCTTGCTGCACCACTGGCTCGGTCGTGGCAACTCTTTGTACTTCGGTCTGCCCTCTAGGCGGCAAAGCTGAAGCTTGTACTGCTGGCTGGGTAGGCTGTGGGTTGGCCTCAGGGGGGGTGGAGAAGTATGCATCAATTTCAGCGTCAGGATCCTCTTCCCTGTTCGGTTCACCCTCGTAGCCTAGTTGCTTCTCGGCGCGCTGCAAATAATCCTCAATAAAACTCCTTTGAGAGATTCTCCTCAGTTGGTCTTCCCAGTCCTTCTTGATCTTGGAGCAGAACTTACTCCGAACATTGTTGTTGTAGTGCAAGACCTTCTTTCCATTAGCAGTGCTATTACAGTATTCCAGTGCAAACTTGTCCATTTCCATGATCAATTCCCAGTAGGAGTCCCTGTACTGATCTATCATGCCCCCTACCAGATCCTTTTGAATCCCTTCCAGGTAGGACATGTCTTCTGCCGAATCGTACGTGAGATACATCCCAGCCTCAGCTTTTGATAGCAAATTGAACTGCCTTTCATTTTTCCTTTTGGGTTTCCAGCCACCTTTGCGTATATCCACTTGTAGCTGATCCCTTAGTACTGCTATGTGCTGGGGAAATTCATCATCTTTGTTCGTCCCGTACTGTCCATACTTTCTGTGAGTGAAGATGGTTTCAAGTACCTCATCTGCAGGTAGTACTACTCCTTCTTCCAGAAAGGACTTGGTGATACTTGGATTGCCTTTTCCCCAGACAGTAGTAAGGTCGTCCCATTGTTCGCGTGCATCCTTGATCATCTTCCTCATTGTGTTCAACAGGGAGGTGTTGCGGCTTTGTTCAAATTTCTCCGCATTTTTGAGGCGTCTGTACAGGTTGAAGGTCAGCTCTCGATGCCTGGCCCGAGCTAGATCTGTAATCCACCTCTGCTCCACTGGTCCTTTTGCTTCAAACAGATACGGGTTCCACTTAAATGGAAATGCCTCATACATCATGATGGCCCCACTGTTGATGACCCTACTTAGATCCATGTATTTGTGTTCGAAGGCCATCCGAACTTGAGGATCTACGATCTGATTAGGGATGATGATGTCGAAGTCAGCTATATTTGGATCTTTTGTTCCCTTTTCCACATGCCGATTCCACACAGCCCTGTGCTCTCTGAACCTCAATTGGATGCGCTCATGATGGACTTCAGGAGTTGTCTTTTCGTCTTGGGGGGCATACCCCATCATCCTTATCCAAAACTTTTTCAGGAAGTGATAGTAGTCCCTTTCTATCGATGCAGCGACTATCGACCTTTCCTGTGGAGGAATATGTACGTCCCATCCCGGAGAAAGTTTCAATTTTTCGTCCGTAGTGTGGTCCAGAGGCACCTTATAAACTGATTTGATGGCATCCCTTGCGTCCTTGATCTCTGTTCGATCAATTGAGGCCTGGTTGCCAGCAGCCTCATATGTGCAGTCAGGCAATCCGATGCCTGAGTGCACTACCAATGCATTCCTGAAAAAGGTCAAAGTGCTTAGATACATCCAAAAAATTTTTATGAGTTTTCAAAGACTACTCAGGTGTGAAAACCAACATCCTCACATTTTGAGCTTTGCTAAGCTCGAAATGTGATTTAAGTGATTTAATCTGAGTTTATTAAAAGATCCAGAAATAATGTATTATCCTTTAGGACCTAGAAGGAGATAACTTAATTGGATTATTGAGTCCAATCAACAAGGGGGAAATATAAATGAAAATAAAAATGAAGTGGTCATTGGACCAAAAATTTCCTCTTTTTTTTTTTAGTGGGCCATTGGGCCCAAAAGTTTGTTTTTTCCAATTTTATTAAACAAGCTCGAGGTACTTGTTGAGAATGGAATGAGATGATGATGATGGAATGGATGGCTCGAAAATGGAGTGTGCAATGGAGGAATGGCGGTATGGATTCGCTATTTCCGGATTGTTTGGACTGCCATTGGACAGTTAAAACATTCAAGAAAATGCAAACACTATTTTTAATTTTTGAAAAGGTTGACTTGATTTTTATTTAATAAAAAGTGGGATGTGTGTGGTCCCATTTTTTTGGATTTTTGTAAAAAGGTAGCAGTTGAGGTGGCAAAATACTGCTACTTAACTCACACTCTTTAGTTCCATTGGGAACAAAAACACATTGTCAACCAAAATTCCTAGTACTATTTTTTTGTCTTTTAGTGAAAAAGTGAAATCTGATGGAAAGGGAATTGGTGGTGGCGCAGGCTGCCCAAAACCAAACAAACATACACTTTACACAAATTGCCACATACCCTCAAATACTTGCCAAAACAGGTCAGAGCCAACTTCCTCAGTCCTCCCACATACAAATAATCAAACACAACAGCTTTGCATTTAATGTGGGGCAAAGAGGACAGTGGCATGCAAGCAACATGAGCAAAGTGAAACACTAACACAGGATCATGCCTGTACTCGAGCCAAAACATGGGATTAAAAGCATTTTCATCCCTCACATATTCAAAAACCACAAGCTCATTCATGCTCTATAATCAAGAAAATCAACAGCATATTGATACTCATGCAGTACTCCTATGTTCAGTAATTCTCACTTTTCCAAGAATTTTTCAACGATCCAGGAGGAATCAAGATCAAACAGACAAAACATGAGCAAAATAGACTAGAACAAACAAGAGCAAAGGAATCTTAAAACTCAAAACCCACAACCATGGCGGAATCTACCACTGCCAAACCCTAGCCATCATAGAATTAAAATTTCTACAACCCCTTATACTTCTATCTGTGCCCCTGCATCAACCAACCAAAGTACCAAACCCCAACACCACACTCGGCCATTAACGATAAAAACAGGGAATCAAAATCCATACATGCCCAATACACAGAACCACTAAAATTGAAAATCAACCAAGTGAAAACAACCAAGAGGAGACCCATTAGCACATTATCGAGAGTAACAACGCAAGAATCCCCAAAATCACAAAAACAGGGCAGTGGTTTGCGTACGAAAAGGGTGGGGAATGCTTACCAAGGCTCGGTTTGCTTCGGAGAAGACGAAGATGAGGGTTCTGATGGTTCCATAAGGGTTGCGAAAATTTGGGCAGAGTTTCCCTTGGGTTTGGCGTTCGAAAGGTGCGAAGAACACAGTGGTGTACTTCGGGAGAGGTTTCGAGTGTGCGAGAGTGTTTTTCGAAAATTTTCTAAGTCCGAATGCGTGGGGAAGAAGAGGGAGGCGGAGAGGTTTAAATAGAAATGGGCCGGTCGCGGAACCCTAGCCCATGGTCGCGGAACAGGATTACGCGACCAGGCTTGGCGACATTAGAGGTGTCGCGGAGTGTGGGACTTTGTCGCGGAGTCATGCACCGCGACAAAGTGTACCGCGACAAAATGGCGAGGAAGAATGGAGTTGTGTGTCCGTGTCGCGGAATAGGAACTCTGTCGCGGAGTCATGCTCCGCGACAAAATGTTCCGCGACAAGGACAAGCAAAGTTTAGGGATGAGTATAACTTTGTCGCGGAATTTGCACATGGGCGCGATGCTGGGCATCGCGACAAAATGATCACTCCGCGACAAAGACAAACAAGGGTTCAGAGGTGAGTGAGATTTTGTCGCGGAATTTCACCTGGTCGCGAAACGTTGTTCCGCGACAGAATGGTCATTCCGCGACAAAGACAAACAAGGGTTGCCTATAAGGGGAATTTTGTCGCGGAGTTGTACTTGGTCGCGGAACGTTGTTCCGCGACAAAATGGTTAGTCCGCGACAGACTTTTTGAATTTTTCAAATTTTCAACGGATTGGGCCCGAGTGTGATATTGGGCCCGCGTCCATTTTATTTGAGTTGGACCTGAATGAATTCAGTCCAAGTAAATTCAAATCATTGGGCCATTATTTAAAATAATCTACTTGCATAAAATTAGGTTGGGTCAGTTCCATTTATCTGCAAGATTTATTCCGGATCTTAAATTTCTTTAAATTCCGAAAATAATTTCTCAGATTTGTGGAATTTTCCCAACCAAGAACCTGGTTTTCCTTGCTTTTTCTGCTCCTTCTTTTTGGTTGGTTCCGAATTTCCTGCAAGACAGATAAATACCCATTAGGTTAGGTTTTCTCCTCAGTTCAACATCCTCACATTTAGAGTCTTGGTACTCTAAATGTTCAATTAATCTTGAGGGTACTTTTTCTGTTCTGAGTTAAATATATTACATTAAACTAGACTAATCTAAGCTAATCTAGGAGTAATCAGGAGTGTAATCCTCTTAATAAATGACGCTGCATCCTCCCCGGCAACGGCGCCATGAAACTTTTGACAAGTTTCGTTAACTCGAGCTTTTTCTAAAATTATACCAGGTTAGATTTATTAAATGAAAAGAGTTATGATTCACGGGAAAGGGTTTAGGGATATATCAAGATTATTATTCTTTTTATTACTCAAGTATGGGGCTTTGGTTTCCAATGGTGATGTGGTCCTCTCTGTCATGAAATGCTGACAAATCTCATGGCATAGCCGGGATAGGTTGACCTTCAGCCTGTCACAATGAGGATCCCCGGCAAATATGCCATGATACTTCTCATCAATTCTTGCCACAAGATTTCCTGCCATGAAACTTTTGACTAACTCCCACTATATGAGTATTTTCTGGAAATTCGTGATCCTGGTTTAGGTTTTATTTAATGAAACCAATTTATGATGGCGGTGTTGTGATTAGGGATATATTTATACGTAGTCATGTTTTTATTGCTCGTAGTTAAGAAACTGTGCTCCCGAAAGCGCACGGTGTCAAAAATTGCAGTAATTTATAGTAAGACCGGATCGTTCACTGGAGGATGTGCGATAGAAGCAGGTCCCACGTCATTTACTAAGATTTTCCACTCGGTTACTCGATTCAAGTGTGTGATTTGACTAACAACTACTTGACAGAATCTAAATCAGATTAAGAAAGCAGTTAAAATAAAGCAGATAAAAGTATTCTAGAAAGCGAATTAAATTTAATCTAAGAAAGCAATAAAATTAATCTAAGAAAGCGATTAGGATTATTCTATGAAAGCAGATTCAAAATATGACAGAAGGGACAGGAAGAAAAGAATAAAGATTGGACAAGATTCAGATGAAACATAGTTAAATTTCCATTTTGTTACACAGATCTTAGTTTGGGAAAATCCGTTCAGTTAGCTAATTCTCCTGCTCTCTGTACCATGTTCCCTTTAACAGACAGGTACTTACAGTAAGAGTTTACATGCTCTTAAGAAAATAAATTCTAAGATACCACAGACGCATAACCACCCTTGCAATGCATTGCTAAGGTATGTTAATTATCTGTGGTGGACAAGCAACACCTGCCAAATCATTTATTGAAGTGTCAAGTACCGTTATCATTCCCCCATGTCACGCCCAAAGATTCTAATTAAGCCCTGAACTATCCCTTAACTCTCAGTCCTAGTAGCAGTTACACAACTCTCAATACAACCGAGTGACCTCTAAAGAAAGCAGTTAAAAGAAAGCAGTAAAGAAAGCATTTAAAATTCTATCACTCGGAGGTTTCTGAAAGTTTGACCCTGGTAGTAAAAGAAAGCCCCCAGTCAGAATGACTGGATGTGGATCAAGAATTCCCTATTCTCGGTGAACCGCTCGCAGTGTTCACTTCTCATCGGGTGGTTATGAGATACAAACTAATGAAACGAACTAATAAATTAGTCGTTCCGGATGCACTCACCCAAGACTCAAAAGTAGGCTCTGGCAGAAGAAGATAGCAGTTGAAAGAATACTCAACCCTACCTTAGAAAATAACCAAGGCCTGAGTGTTGTTCCTCTAGTATTATCTGTCACACCTTATCGGAATCCAAGTGGAATCTGACCCAGTGTAATATTTAATACAAGATTTCCAACAACCAGCAATTTTGGAAAATAATGAATCTGAAAATCATTCCCTATCAGGTACTAGACTCTCAATAAGAACACAGACCCTTTCAGTCTAGGTGAGACCTAATCGCTGACTCTGCTTCTAATTTCCCAAAATCAACCCCCAGTCGGATTATGAATTAGTCATAACTGCCGAATTCATCCCTTACTTAGATCCGGATTTTATAAAAGAATTTTTGCTGGAAACTTAATATGAAACATCTGATTTAAATCAAGACTTCTATGCCCAAGGGAAGGATCCCAAAATAATATCGACCACCATATCTACATAATAATATCATGCATAAATTTATAGAGAAGTGTAAAATAAAATAACCCAAAATATAAGGTGGGTTTAGACAGAATGTGAAACACAGAGATGAAATAGCCGGAGATGAGAAGAATTTATTTGGCTAAAAAGATGACAAAAACAATCAGGATGATCCGGACTGCAAACATCTGTTATCCAGGTCCTGATTATTTCAGGTGGGATGACTTTTAGACAGTGGAATGCCTCAAATGACAGTTGCCGCCGTCATCTCAGATTCCATTGTCTGTGAACTTGGATAAAAACCCACATGTTCTATTACTGCAATAATAATTAGATGATATTGGCATATATCATCTAAGATTACTACAGCTTCAGATTCAGGTTCGAAATTAAAGTAAAGAAAATAAAACTGTATCCGGATAGGAGTCAGCTGAGCAGCTATTATAATCCCGGATGAATGAACCGCCAAGGCGTCCACCGACCACTATCCGGACCATGCAAAATAACATCTAATAATTAATATACAGATCACGAGCTAGTTATCCGTGTGGGAATACCCGCCAACATTAATCTGATATATTCCTTATTAGTTGTTTCACACATTACGGGAAAAGACAAAATAAATAAAAGAAAAATATTTTTGGGTCATCTTGCATGAGAGACATTGGTTTCTCATGCAAGGTATGGAATTAAATCCACAATTACTCTTCATGTCTAAATAATCGCTCATTCCATAATTAATTAATTAATTACGGTCCAGATTATATACTTAGATCATTAGAGTTTAATCATTTGTAGAAGAATCTTTTAATGGGAAATTGAACAAAGTTCTTTATATCAAATTAATCATGGGTTGAGATCATTGGATTTCAACCTCAAAATATTAATACAAAGGTTCAATTAATTAATGGAATGAGATGAAGAATGAGAATTTGGCAAAAGGTGCCACCTTGTCGCGATACAAGGTTCGTGTCGCGGAGCATGGCTCCGCGACAAAGATTTCGCGACAAAGGGGTGGGAAATAAGAGAAATGGAATTTTGAAAGTTTAGGGCTTGTTTTGTCGCTAAGTGAAGAAAATTTTGTCGCGGAACGTGGTTCCGCGACAAGGGCATAGCGACAAAAAGGTTGAAGATTGGACAAGGCATAATTCTTGTCGCGGAACGTGGTTCCGCGACAAGGTTGCTTCGCGACAAAGCCCTTCCAGAATAAAATCACAAGTATTTGGGTCCTTGGTCGCTAATCAAGATTTTGTCGCGGAACGTGGTTCCGCGCCAAGGGGTGTTTCGCGACCAAGGGTTTTAAAATAATGGCCAACAAATGTTCTTTGGCACCTTTGTCGCCAAAGCATCATTTTGTCGCGGAACGTGGTTCCGCGACAAGGGTTGTTCCGCGACAAAGGTGTGTCCAGTACACATGTCAGAAAAGTAAAGTGGAACAGTGGCATGCATTATGTGTGATCTCACCCATTTCAGATTCAAAAGCTAAACTAAGCTCAAAATAACAAAACAGAATTTGAATCTAGCTAGAACATGCTTGCACAAAATAGAAATAAAGCAAACTTAAAACTTAAGAAACCCTAATCTAAGCTTGATCATCCATAAGCATGCAACATTATCCCAAGAAAAAGTCACCAAGCAGTGACATTAAAATGCAAAAACAAGGGTCAAATGACCCAAGGAAGATGAAAACAGTAAGATCCATGGGGTGTGAGACCCATTTCATGATTTTGGGACACAAATGGTGAATGTTTTCCCATTTTATTAAACGGTGTTGTTCATACTCATGGTTTGAGTACCACAAACCCTTAAACAAAAGTTTAGAACAAAAACAAGGTATAAAAACTGGCTATCTAATCAAAGTGCAGTAAACTATATCTAACTAGTGCATAAATTAAATAATACAAAAGAAAACCTAACTAAACTACCCTACTAAACTAAACTACTGAACTCCCTAACTTGTCTTCAAGAAGGTATAGTTTTTCTAAAATTCTTCCAACTTTTAGCTCAAAGGAAACACCTCATATTTATAGAGGGGAAACCCTAAGCTCATGGGCCTTGATTTGAGCCCATTGTGTCTCAAGACATCACACACATCACAGCTTTGTCTCGGAGCACCAAGTTTGGTCGCGGAACACACTGCATGTGGCAAAGCTTCTCGACTGGGTCTTGTGTCTCTAAAAATGTATCTTGGTCGCGGAATGGACCTTTGTCGCGGAACAGCACATCGCGACAAAGGTATCGCGCCAAGGGGCTTTGGCTGGCCTCTTCTTCATCTGGGCCACTTGGTCGCGGAGTGTTCCTTTGTCGCGGAACCATGCATCGCGCCAAGGGGCTTCCGCGACAAAGATCTTCCTGGCCTGTTGGATTGGGCCAGATGGGCCGAAAATATTCTTTTTGTGGGCTTTTCTATCTTTTTCCCATCTTTTTGTTTCCTTTTCTTTTTCTCATGTTTTTGGATTTTTCTAACATAAATATGTAATAAAATTACATATTTATGTCTTTTTCACACCAGCTTATTATTTTTACAATTATGCATAAATTAGTCCAATTCGACTGCTTTCTTACTTAATGTAAGACCGGAATGCGATCAAATGCCCGTTTAAGACACGGAAATGGATTGAAAATAATGGTCATTTTTTGCCATTATCAACTGGGGATCTTGAAGAATTCGACGGTGTTGAATTCACTCCGGACGAGGAAGAGAGCACCACGGAAGAGGAAGTGGACCCTGGACTGACACAGGGTCCTGAAGGTAAATCTGATCTCTCACCCCCAACCATTTCTCGCAAATTACTACCTTCCGTTGAATGCCCGCCAGAGCTTGAACTTAAAATACTTCCGGATCATCTTAAGTACGTTTTTCTCGCTGAACATAAAAGACTATCGGTAATTGTGTCAGCCAAGCTGACACAAGAATAAGAAAAAGCTCTGGTAGACATTCTTAAGAAATATGTACATGCAATTGGATGGACCATTTCTGATATAAAAGGAATAAGCCCCTCTGTTTGCATGCACAGAATTTTAATGGAAGAGGAGTACAAGCCCTCTAGGCAACCACAAAGGCGTCTGAACCCCCATATGCAAGAAGTGGTAAGGAAAGAAGTTATCAAGCTCTTAGATGCTGGTATCATCTATCCTATATCTGACAGCAAATGGGTTAGCCCAGTGCAGGTAGTACCTAAGCGTGGGGGGATGTGCATAATGACTAATGAGCAAGGAGAAGAAGTGGCGACACGTCCAGTAACCGGTTGGAGAGTCTGCATCGATTACCGGAAGCTTAACACCGCTACGCGGAATGACCATTTTCCCTTACCATTCATTGATCAGATGATGGAGAGGTTGGCCGGGAGGGAGTACTACTGCTTTTTGGATGGGTACTCTGGTTACAATCAGATTGTAATAGCTAGTGAAGATCATGATAAGACCACTTTCACGTGGCCGTATGGAACTTTTGCGTACAGGCACATGCCTTTTGGTCTTTGCAATGCACCTGCCACTTTTCAGCGATGCATGTTGTCTATTTTCTCAGAATTTATCGAAAAATGCATTGAAGTTTTCATGGATGACTTCTCTGTGTATGGAGATACTTTTGATGAATGTTTGACAAGTCTTGCAAAAATTTTAAAAAGATGCGAGGACACTAACCTGGTTTTGAACTGGGAGAAGTGCCATTTCATGGTCACCGAAGGAATAGTGTTGGGTCACCGCATCTCGCACGCAGGCATCGAAGTTGATAGAGCCAAAGTCTCAGTCATCTCCAACCTTCCATTACCAAACTCAATAAAAGCAGTTAGGAGTTTCTTAGGGCATGCCGGTTTTTACCGGAGATTCATTAAAGACTTTTCTAAAATTGCCAAGCCGCTCACTAATTTGCTTTGTAGAGAAAATTCTTTCGTAATAAGTGAAGCGTGTGTTCAAGCCTTTGACACGCTCAAGAAGATGTTGATTTCTGCTCCAATAGTGCAACCACCCGATTGGTCAATGCCTTTCGAGGTCATGTGCGATGCAAGTGATCTCGCCGTGGGTGCAGTTCTTGGGCAACATAAGGAAGGAAGGCACTGCGTAATTCATTACGCCAGCCATGCCCTGACTGAAGCCCAAGTCAATTACACCACCACGGAGAAAGAGATGTATGTTGTGGTTTTTGCGTTTGATAAATTCAGACAATACCTCATTGGTACGAAAACCATAGTATACACCGATCACTCTGCACTGAGATACTTGTTCAGCAAACAAGACGTTAAACCTCGATTAATCAGGTGGGTACTCTTGTTGCAAGAATTTGACATCATAATAAAAGATAGAAAAGGCAGAGACAATGGTGCTGCTGACCATTTGTCTCGAATAGAAAATGATAAAAATGAGATAGTTGTCAATGAAAATTTTCCGGATGAGCAACTATTTGCCTTGCATCTTTATGATCAAGCTTGTCCATGGTTTTCCAACATTGCTAACTTTTTAGCATGTGGAATAACTCCACCACTCCAGAGCAAGAAACAAAAAGCAAGGTTCAACCGAGAGGTAGTTAATTACTTCTGGGAAGATCCTTATCTCTTTAAGCATTGTGCAGATTCGATTATTAGACATTGTGTAACTGAGCACGAGGCTTATCAGATCGCTAAAAAATGTCATGAATCGGAATATGGAGGTCACCATGGCTCCACTCGAACAGCTCACAAGGTGCTCGAGTGTGGTTTCTATTGGCCTACCATTTACAAGGATTGCAAGGCGTCTGTTAAGGCTTGCGACAGATGCCAAAGACTAGGGAATATCTCCAAGAGGGATGAGATGCCTCAAAAAGGAATTCTCATCCTTGAGATTTTCGATGTATGGGGTATTGACTTCATGGGACCATTCCCGACATCTGATGGGAATCACTACATCTTGGTAGCTGTCGATTACGTGTCCAAGTGGGTCGAGGCGATTGCGCTGCCAACCAATGATGGTCACCAAGTCATCAAATTTTTGAAAAATAACATTTTCAATAGATTTGGTGTACCTAGGGTAATCATATCTGATGGAGGAACCCACTTTGTCAACAAAGCTTTCGCAAATCTCATGAGCAGAAGTGGGATTCTCCACAAGATCGGCACGCCTTATCATCCCCAAACCAGTGGCCAAGTCGAGGTATCTAACTGCGAAATCAAACACATACTCGAAGCCACTGTGGGGATAACCCGCAAAGACTGGTCACGTAAACTCAATGATGCTCTATGGGCATACCGCACTGCATTCAAGACTCCCATTGGGATGTCCCCATACAGGCTTGTCTTTGGAAAAGCCTGTCATTTGCCTGTAGAACTAGAGCACAAGGCTTACTGGGCCGTAAAAACGCTTAATTTTGACCCACGAGTTGCTCAGAGTAAGCGCAAGTTGGACCTCAATGAAATTGAGGAAATACGTGCGCAAGCTTATGAAAGCTCGAGGATTTACAAAGAGCGGACCCAGAAGTTACACGATCGTCGTATAAAGTCTAAACACTTCTATGTTGGCCAAAATTTCTTGTTATTCAATTCTAGGTTAAAGCTGTTCCCCGGAAAGCTTAAATCCAGATGGGAAGGGCCATACGAAGTGGTGCACGTGTTTGAAAATGGAGCTGTCAGGATTCGAACTGACAAAGGAGAGCTGGTGGTGAATGGACACAGATTGAAGGAGTATCTGGGACAGCTTGACCCCGAAAAAGAAGTCCAGATGACATCAGAGCCGGCCTATGCTCAATAAATATATATATATCTATATTATTATTTATTACATATTTATTCGTCTCGAACGATAAGTATCCAAAAATCAACTAAACATTTAGAGTATTAAGACTCTAAATGTGAGGATGTTGATATTTGGAGAAGAGCTAATAATTTTCTTATATCTGCCTTGCAAGAATTCATGGAACCAACAAAAAGAAAGATAAAGCTTCGAAAACCAGGTTCCTGGTTGGATTAATACTACATTTAATGGAAAGTAATTTCAGAATTTAGAGAAATTTAAAATCCGGAATGAATCCATTAAATGAGGATGTTAATCCAACCTAATTTATGCAAGCAATTTATAATAGAGTAATACTTCTGTTTAAATGTGTGTTTTCGGTATGCTTTTTCTTAAGAAAACCCATAATTTCAGAAATCTGAAATTTTGAAAATGCTCAAAATTTTTCTAAGTATTGAATGCGAACTATCTTGTGTTTCAAATCAATTCGGTCTACATCGAATTGTTTGAAACAGATCGCATTGGAGGTGTACCTTGGGAATTTTAACCAATTCGATCTCCAAGCAAATTTGGTCTAGACCGAATTGGCCTAAGAGACCGAATTGGCTTCCCAAGACACATACTCCATCCTTGTGTAAATTTGGCCAAGTAGCAATTCGATCTATAGCAATTCGGTCTAGACCGAATTGATTTTGAATAGATCGAATTGATCTACAAAAGGCATTTGTGATTCCTTAGTTTTATTTATGCAAGTGAGCAATTCGATCTATAAGGCAATTCGGTCTAGACCGAATTGCCCATATAGACCGAATTGCCTCACAAAAGCATCCCTCAGTAATTTTTCCTAAATAACCAGATTCGGTCTTCTTGCTGTAATTCGGTCTCTAAATCAATTCGGTCTAAGACCGAATTGACTTCAAAAGATCACGTTGCAGCAAGTGTATGTTTGTTTTCCCTTGCAATTCGGTCTCTATGCCAATTCGGTCTAGACCGAATTGGCCTAAGAGACCGAATCTCTCACAGACACTTGGAGACCACACCAATTAGGTCTAGACCGAATTGATGGTTCGGTCTCCAATAGACCGAATTAGCCCACTCTCCTACCCCTCTATATTCCTTTTTCCCCCTCTTTTCCCTCACTTTCACCCTCCAACACTTCGATATTTCCCCGAATTCTCTCTCGCGAACTTTGTCTTCCTCGCGAAACCAGGGCTCGAGCCAGAGCTTTACCTTGATCAACTCCGTTCAAAGTGCGTAAAAATGGCGTCTTCTTCGTCTAATCCTACTGGGAGTGTCGGGTAAGTGTTCTGTTTTCGATTTCGCACTCCCATTTTCGCGATTCCAGTTTTGGTTTTTCCTTGTTTTTGCGAAATCGGTAATGGGGTGGGGAATGAAGCCTGTTTTCGTGTTAGGAATGGTCGGGATGTGGCCGGAATGGTTTGGGTGTGGTCGGAAATAGGACAGAACAGGGTAGTGCGAACCTAGGGTTTTAAGGCTTTCTGTTTTAAACTGCCATTGTTGCTGTTCGAGTTTTCTGTGGTGTAGGGATGTTCTTATTTTTGAAAATATGGGTTCAAAACCCATAAAAATCATATCTTTGTATATTATGTTGCTATTTGATTTTCCGTGTGTATGTTGTCCTGTCTGTGTCTGTTTTGCAAAATCTGTGAAAATGGAAAATACAGTGGTTTGTTTTTCCCTTGCAATCACTGTGTTATTTTACTGTTTATATGATAATGTTGATTGGATATGCATGTTGATGATGCTGCCGAATCTATGTTTTTGAAGCATGATTTATTGGCTAAATTTTGCATGATCATGGTATGAATGGATTGTCTGTGTTTGTTTTCATTTATGCATGTACTGTGTTATGTGTATTTTGTCAATAAATGCTTTTGTCGGGTACCTGTTAACCACAATTTGCAAACTCAACTCGAAAGTTGATGTTTGCACATATGGGAAACATGGTATTATAGACGAAACCATGCCAAAATTTTTCCAACACTTTTGGCATGGCATTTATGTCTAAAAAGACAAAAAAGTGGTAGAATGTTCTTTTCTTTTAAGTGTTTGACTTGTGCTCATTTTTGGGCTAAATGGGGAATATTCAAATGGAACATTTTGTTTCATTCTTTAATACCCATTGCCCAAAACAAAATCCAAATGGGGGACCACTCACACCCCAATTTTAGTAAATAAACAAGTCAACACTTCTCATAAAAATCCAAAAATGACCTTTTTGTGTATGTGCATGTTTATTTTATTTTTATTCTCCAGGATCCACTACCACATGCTAGTGATTGCATAAATTGTCATATGCATTTGTTCTTCATCATTCATCATCTTGCTGCCTAATTCACATGATTTGAATAACTTTTTAAGTTATAAAAATCCAAAATCTCTTTCGTAGGCTTAATAGCCTATGAAATTTTACTTTTTGGTCCTTTGACCACTCCAAAACATTTTAGACTATTTATAGTCTAAGAAAAATTGTAAGGATCCAAGATCCTTATTTCTCTTACCTCTCTCTCTATTTTGTTGCAATAAGAGTTGGATTTAAAAATCCAACCCCATGTCTTTTTATTCAATAAGTTCAAGTAAAAAAAAAAAACCAATTAACTCACATTTAGAGTTTAGCTCAAAATGTGAGGATGTTGATTTTCCAACTTGAAGATGTTATCAAAAATTTGTTAAAAATAGTTTCAATTCTCTCGTTCAGCGACCTATGTTTAGAACTAGCTGAAGGTGTGAGACTGCTGGTGTCAGACCTGTTTACTACTCCGTGTTTTTCCAGAGCCATTATAACACTCCGTAAAAATTTTAATAAAAATTTAAATTTTAATAAATAAATATTCAAAATTTCTCATAAATAAAATTTTTAGAACATGAAAGGAAAAGATATTTACTTTTAAAGTGCGATTTTATCTTAGCTGAGAATTAAGTTTAAGGAGTTAAAAACTTTTAAATATGAGACTATTAAATTAGCGTATAAGTATTAACCTATAAATTATCAAGAATTTAATTAAGTCCCCTAGTTTGTGTGTACGAGTTGGATTAAACATTACCAAAGGCAATTAAGTTAAACCAAATTATCCAAAGAGGGTACCGAATAGAAATATAATTTAATGACCAAAATAGACAAGCTTATGAACAATTGGACTCGAAATAAATGTTATTGGACATGAGTAAATGATGAAATGAATAATCATGGTCGGAATGAAATACTTAGCTACTTAAATTATGGAACTAGAGGACAGACAAATTTTTAATTAGCAAAACATTTAACTAATATTTTCCGAGACCTCGACCAATTTGCCTACTGGAACTAATTACTAAGTAAGCTAAACCCATTGAATGATTTATAAGTAATTAGGTTAAGTATCAATACACTTGATTATTGTGACAAGGAAATCCACTACTAGATAATCTAAATCCATAAGTCTACTAAATAAGATTATGGTAGTAAGACTAAATATTAAATCTAGAAAGTATTAATTAAGTTCATAACGAATGATAATTTAAATCCTAAATTCGCGTAATGGGCAAACGTTAGGAATTTTCGAGTTAATGTTATACTAAATGAAATTGGACTCAAATTATATTACAAATTTAATCATTAATATTAATACTTGACCAGTTGAATAAATTATCTAGCGAACCATTTAACGATTAATTGTCCGGATTAAGGAATTGGAAGTGGTGAGTCATTTCACTAAAGGTGATAAATTAATAGATGAACTAATCTATTGAATAACGCAATTTATGAGTTAAGCTATAAAATTAGGTCCGAGTAATTGAATTAAAATACTAAACCCATTTAATTATTAAAAATGGTCCGACTTTTAATTAGCGACGGTCGCGAATTCGAGAAAACAGAGTTTCAGATTATTCTTCAACTAACGATACCGGATAATTTAATTAAGTCCATAATTAAGTCAATTATTAGATGCTTTGAGCCAATTAATTATAAAGTCCATTAAATAAACATGGAATGTAGAATTTGGACTATTTGACTAGTGGTGTCAATTAATAGGTGACCCAAATACATTAAATTCATTCAACTAAAAAAAATAAGTATTAGATCATTGAAAATTATTAATTAACAATCTAAGTGATTAGGTCCATGATTTAAATTAACTAGTTAATTAAGTCCAAGATTGGGGATAATATTGGGCCAATTAAATTGGGTAATCCATAAGCAAAATAGAAAATAAATTTAGCCCAACACAAAACCAAGCCCATATCCCAAACCCTAAGCCCAAACACAAACTAAACCCTAACCCTAGATTTTTGCCCAGCTGCCTCCGGCGCCGCCCTCGCCGCCGGCCAACCTCCGGCGGAACTCCGGCCGATGCCGCCGACCACCTCCACCTCACCTCCGGCCATCAACACCACCATCCTCTCCATCTCCCTCATCCGTTTCCGGCCACTGCCGCGCCACCAACACCGCCGGCCGCCTCCACGTCCGCCACCATTGCTCCCACATTTTCCGGCCACCTCCAACCCTTCAATCCGAGCCACCCCCTCACGCCGCCCTCGTCGTCCCGCGCCTCCACCACCATCTTCCAACCCCCAAATCTCCAAACAACAACTAAACCAAAATTTAAAAATAATAGAGGAGTAATAGGAGAGGAAGAAGGAGACGGTCATGCCGATGCCGCACCGCCCCCCCCCCCCTACCGCCGGCGAGCCGCCGCATCCGCCGCCGCTCGCAGCCACCACCTCCGACCTCTTCGCGGATCATCCACCACCACCACGAGCCTCGTCTCCGGCCACCACCATCTCCCTCGCCTCCCTCCAAAATCGAGCCAACACCACCACAACCCCTCCATTCCCCAACAACAAATCAAAAAAAACCAAAAATCAAAATAAAAAGAAGAAGAAGAATGGAGGAAGGGAGAGAGAGATCCGCGAGGGGGGCGGAGGGGGGGGGGGGACCGCCGCCGCTGCCGCCGCTTCAGCGGCCAAGCCGCCGCCCTGCGCCGCTGTCTTCGGGCGAAACCGCCACCACCCGCTGCCGCTACCGCCGCCGGTCACGTCGCCTGCCGCCGCCGCCTGCAGTCGCCGCTGCTGGATTCTTCTTGAGATGGTGTTGTTGATGGGTTATGAATACTGAAGAGGCAGTGAGGAAGGAACCTGTTGCCTAGAGGATATTAAGGGGAATGAAGGGCAGTGAGAGAGAGACAAGAAATTAGACAGTAGGAAAAAGGGGTGGGTGCGTGAACAGGGTGAGAGAAAAGAGAGATTGAGACTGATGGGGGTGTGTGGGTATCTGTGCAATAAAGAAAGGGTGGGTGGATAAATGGTGTCAACGGGTAAATTGGTGCTCCATTTTTGTCTATATAAACCACCATCCCCGAGCCCCATTCCAACGCCCCACTCCCCTCCATTTCTTCTCCCTTTTCTATCTGAATTTGGCCTTTCTTTCGGTATTCAATTATTCTCTGCGATTCTGTTGCAGTTGGTGTTTCTTAGTTCCACCGGTGGATTATTAGCCAACCGGTATAGTAGGAGTATTTCCGGTAAGATTTATTTAAGATGGGTATTTTAGTTATTATTTTAGCTATCATTTTAGTTATTATTATTATTTTAGTTAAAGAGCCATTATAGCACATAAATTAACATTAGAGTATTTTTCTTAGTCACGTAGCTGTAAAGGATTATCTGCTCGTAGCCTGTGCGTGTGTCATCCCCATTCCGTCTACGGTGACTGTAAGTAGATTTTTACTCTTTGGAGTAAAAAGCCAAATTTATTTAGCTTAAGCATGAATTTTAAATACCGTTTTCTTATTTTTAAATTTATGCTTATAGCTCCCTACTGCTTTTGGATTATTGGTATGCCATTTTACTGTGCTTTATACTGTTCGCAACTATTCTCAAATCCTACGGATTTTTGAGCTCATTGTTACGGGGGCTGGGTCTGGGTATGGGCTGGCTGCCCAACTCCTACGTTGTTGTGCACTTAATCGCCACACGGGGACTCTTGGGGCTATCCAGGCGGTTCCATATCTGATTCCAGTGGTGGGTTTCGAGGAAATTTCTTACCTCCCCCACACCCTTGCGTGTATGTGCAGTTTGAACCCGCTGGGATCCTGCACATCACAGTGGCTGGGATTTTACATCTCGGTAACGCATATTGCTGTATTAACTATTCCCGGGTTAGATTAATATTGACTTTATGTACAAATTATTCTCGTTTTTAGCATACCATTACCATAACTGTTGTCTTTAAATTATTTCTGCTACCCTACCTCCTCCGGGAGTAAACTTCTACTTACTCAGCGATTGTTTTCGCTGACTCTACACTTGTCACCATTTCCTTTCAGGTTTCGGATCTGCAAGGTTCGTTAGAGCATATTTTGCACGGGCACGGTACGGGGTAATATTTATAAGAATGAATATTTTTTTAAAATCCCCTTTGGGGATAGAACTTATTTCTTGGCATAGATAAATTTTTATAAGGTAAAGACAATTTTTATGAAGCCTTGGGAAATTATTTATCAAGCATGAATAAATATTTGAGTTTTATCCCGATTATGCAAACGTTGTGCCCTACTGTTTAAACAATGCATTTTTTTGCATTTAGCAGTGTTACTTTGAAATGCGAGATAGATAACCCCTTATTATTATATTTTTGAAATGCGAGGTACAACCTCTTTTAAAATAAAAATTTCCATGGATTTATTCCATTCCCATTATTGAGCTCCTTTGAGGAATGCGTTCCTCCGTTTGGTTACGCTATACCAAACATTTTTATTAAGCTTATTTTATACTTGTTACGGTATTATAAGCTTTTGTGCAGAGTATATGCTAACTTGCCCGGGAAGTGGTTAGCATATGCATTAAACTCTGATGTTCTGCACCCATTATTTTTAGCCTTAGCGTATTTCGGGCGGACCGGGATACGTGGCGGTAGCACCCCACCCATTGTTTGAGCACTTTCCTTCCGCTGCAATCTTTATAAAAATGGGGGTGTTACAGCCATCATTCCCGCAGACCCAAATCAAGCTCAAGAAGGAAGAACTGAGCTGCTGGACCTTCCGTTGGAACTCTTGGGGGAGATCCTCTCTCGCATCGGAGAGGACGACATCAAAAAGGAGTTCACTGTCAGGGAGGCATGCAAGAAACTCAGGGATGCGGGAGATCTCCCCATTGTCTACAAAAGGTGTGAGCTGGAAACCACCATTGTGAAAATGTGGCAGTAGGGAGTTGAACAGCAGAAAGAGGAACTCCTGCTAAAGTGTGAGGAAGCTGGAAACTTCAACCTCCAGCTCATTCCAGCTCTGCAAGCATTCGGAGCGGAGGATGAAGGTCAAGCTTGTGAACTACTGAAGGAAGGGATTGAGGACAATCACAAAGCCTCAATCTTTGTCAGGGGGTACATGCTGCTCAGCAAGCTGGAAACTGAACAGGTCCAGCAGGGGGTGGCGATGATAAACAGGATAGTGACTGATAAATCAGTCATGACATATGTGGGGACCACTGTCTTTGCATGGCTGACTGATAGCCTGGAAACTCCTGACCTGTTCGGCAACCAAGGACCCAGAGTTTACTGCTCAAGAGTGCTGGAGAATGGCGAAGCAGACGAGGGTGATTACTGCGTGCTATGCAGCCTGACCAACTTCGTCCACTGGAGCAGGATCTTCTTTCAAGGATAGAAGGGAAGGATGCTGAAAATGGGCTGAATCTGTAGAGATTCACTTTTGACTAGGTTAACTGGAACTTTGTTTAGGAGATCTTTTGACTGCCTTTTAATGCTAACTTTACTCAAGTGTATAGCATCTCCTGTAATTAATGTAGTGGTGAAGTACAGTGATTAAGGTCGTGTGCTGTAAAACGAACCTTGGAACTGTTAATCATGATGGTCAGAAATGTATTTTGGAAGCCAGTATTTTACTGCTTTTCAAAAGAGAATTTCGTCTTGAATTCTCAAAATATTTTGAAAAAGATGTGTGACAGTCCAAGATGAATAAGTGACTGTCACGCCAAAAATAAAGCTGTGACATGCTTGCATGTTCACAGTGTCTTTTTACTGCTTTCAAGTAAATAACCGGCATAAAACGAGCATAAAATTTGTCACCTAAATTCACATGTTGAATTTAGGCTAAGGATGAAATTTTCAAACTATTAAATTGGGATAAAACAATTAAAAATATGCATGATATAAATTCTTGAGGTTTTGAGCTATAAAAATCCAATGATATGATCACTTGGAAGAAAAACAAAATTTTCATGTTGAGAATCTGATTGAATAATTTGCAAGAATTTTTCAAAGGCTAAACTTAAGAATAAGGGTATGACATGATCAAACTGTCCATGTGAGATCTGAGCCGAGTCATCTTTACTCATCATTTCTTTGTTGTGTGAAAATCAATTCGATTAAAGGACACTAGAACTTGCAATTGGGACCGATTCAAGACCATGTCATATTCCCGAAATCGAGCATATGATCGAGGCACTTAGAAAAAACCAAATTTTTGGCCTTCTTTTGAATTCCAAACCAAAAAATATTTTCCCTTTAGGATTAACCAAGTTGAGCCTTTAAGCCTAATTTTTCTTTGAAGCCACTATATTTTCCTAGCCTTATAAAAAGACCAAGAAAATCAAACCCAAGTGTACACGAATCAATTCCATCAAGGCATTATAGTTTATGATCATCAAAAATATCAATCGGTATTCATAAACCGATCAAAAAAAAATAATTTGTGTTGAGATTCATTCAACAGAAATAAATTGCAATTGACAAAGCAAATTAGACAAAGTCTAATGTCATGCAATATAGAAGAAAAACAAAAGAAAGAAAGAAATATTGATGATCATAGATTTTAAAAAAAAACAAAAAAAACACGCCAAGTTATGATGGAATGGATTCATGTCACTTTCTAGCCTAATAATTCCCTTCCATACCAATGTTACAACTGTATGCCCCGTTATAACCTTAAATAAGACCTCGGGATCTCGATTTGAAGAAATGAGTAGGTGGCGAGTTGGTCTAATTGCAAGCTTATGGGAGAATTTATTTGAATTTGATTATGAGCGTGTTGTCTAAAAGCCAACTTTGAGAGTGAGTGAACTTTCCGATTCTACTATATGTGAGACTCTGCTTTGATTGATTAATTAATGTTCATGTCATGCTCGAATTCAAGAATTAAACCAATGAAAATTTTCTATACATATATTCAAGAAAAATTAACAATAATGATTGATTTGTATACCTATCCAAGTGAGAAGTATCATTTCATTAAACACTGCAATCAAGAGAGTTTAATACTTGTAATTTTGATTGTATTATCCCAATATAACAAGAATGAAATTTTTGAAGCCACACAAATGGATTGAATATGCAGAGTCCATGCTCTTAGGAGCACTGACTCTGACTGCTCGGGGACAATCAATATTAAATGTGAGGATGTTGATAATGACCAAAATTGTCCATTATTTCCAATCCATTTCCGTGTCTGAGACGGACATTTTGATCTGCAAGTTTGTAAGAATAATAAACTGGTAATGAAAGACACAAAAATATGCAATTCTAATTGCATTTGTGTTAGAAAAATCCAAAAACATGAAAAAAGGAAAAAGAAAAGAAAAAGGAATGAAAGGATGGGCAAAAGAATAAAATAGCCCACAAAAATCAAAAAGATGGGAAAAAGAATGAAAATCCCACAAATTGAAATCTTGGTTAAGTGTTGAAGATCAATTCGGTCTATACGCAATTCGACCTAAACCGAATTTCTCATTAGACCGAATTGCTGAAGAGAAGAAGAAAAAGAGAAGTGTTGAAGAAGAAAAGAGCAACCAATTCGGTCTGTGGCAATTCGGTCTATACCGAATTGACCCCTAGACCGAATTGCACCTTGGAAAGAAGAAGACCCTGAGCAAAAAGGAAAAGAAGGAGTTCGATCTATGCAATTCGGTCTAGGCCGAATTGATTGCATAGATCGAATTGCCTCAAAGTAAGGAAGCCAAGCAGGAGCCATCATCAATTCGACAAAGTCAATTCGGTCTACCCATAGACCGAATCACCACATTTCATGCTCAAGATCAAGAAGAAAGACCTCATTTCCCCAATTCGGTCTAAACCGAACTGCTTGAGGAGACCGAATCACATTCAAAATTGCAGCTGTGAAGCACGTGAGAAATGCATGATGGGCCTAGGGTTTCGAGAAGAAGTATAAAAGCTGACCTTCCTCAACACAAGAAAGATTCTAATTTTTACACACTTGGACATTTGCTGGGAGACAAAAAGAAGGAGCAAAAGGTTCTCCACCCCTTAAGGGTTAGGTAGGTAGTTTAGTTTAGTTAGTTTATTTCTTCAAGTTTGTAGTATAGTTTATTGCTTTGATCCTAGTTTATTTTCATTAGAAGCTTGTTACCACCCTTAGTGTAGCCATTACCATAAACTTTAAATGCTTTGTAGTTAGAATGAACCCTACCTTCAAGCTAATGATGGTTTTAGGGTTATTTATTGCTTTCAAGTGTCAATACAAGAAAGAATCCAGAAATGGGTTTTTATTTCAAGTGTTCGGCACTTATTTAATGCTTTCCTTAGCAATAATGTTATAATGTTTGTTTGCTTCAACAAGGTTACATTTATTATGTCCTAGTTGACTTACAATCTCAATAAATGCATGTTTAGTGGGTTTTTTGGCTTACTCTCACACCTTAGTAATTCAAATAAGTGTTCTTAGGTTTTAGATGATTTTAGATTTGTTAGAATTTATTTCCATGTTATTCAGTTGCTATTTTAGTATCTTTCTGTTAGCTTATTGTTGCCTTAGATAACTTAGGTGTTCTTGTTTTTATGCATGTGTTCTTATTACTTATTAGATGTTTAGGTCTTTGATCTTTGAGTGTTTGTTTGTAGTATTAAGGTTTGTTATATGCCAATACCTGCTAGCCACGTACCCTATTAGGTATATTTTCCTTAAAAACACTCATTAGTGTGGCTGTGAAGTGACATTGATGTGAAATGAAGGATTTGGTAAATCTTATCCATCATAAACCGCACAATGTAAACCGAACCTGCACTCATGAGTTCAAAATATCTTTTATGAGAGAAAAGACATGCAATTCGATTTGAGGTAATTCGGTCTAAACCGAATTGCCCATGAGAATGGAATTGCATGGCACAAATAATTGTTGAATGCCTTATCTAAAAAATTCATATGCAATTCGATCTAGGCAATTCGGTCTAAACCGCAATAACCGAATTGCCCATGATGACCGAATTGCATAGCAAAAATTATTCTCATAGGGTGCACAAGCAATTCGGTCTATGCGAATTCGGTTTAGACCGAATTCCTCCTATAGACCGAATTGATCTTGTACACCATATTGTATGCATTTCGTCCCTTCATGCCTTAGTTTATTTTTATGTCTTGCCAATTCGAATTGTCCAATTCGGTCTAGACCGAATTCAATTGGCAATTCCAATTACCCTCTTTTTGGGGTAAATGCCTTAGCCAAATTTGAGTGAAGGAATGATCCATCAATTCGAATTGTCCAATTCGATTTAGACCGAATTGCTTTGACAATTCGAATTAGAGGATGCTTCATGACTTTACAAGGATTAATTGGGTATGGTGTTACTTCATACCTCATGCATCCCCAATTCGGTCTCTTTTGCATTTTGCTCAATAGACCGAATTGCTTTCTTCTTTCTATTTTTAAAACTCCAAAAATATTTTATTACTTGAGTTGTGTAAGTTGCATGGGTGTACTGGGCCTAGGCCTACTACATCTAATTTTATCCATTACACATCTCAATCCTTCAGTGTCTATTTATTGTGTGATTAACACTCACACAATACCAAAAACATTTTTGTTAATTTAATCTTTTCTGTTTATTGTGTGTATGAATGGGTAATAAGAAATATTACAGATCAATGTTGGCGAAAAGGTCCCTTCACCGGGATAACGATTAGCTCGTCTTCTGTGTATTAATTATTACTCGTTATTTTGCATGGTCTGTTTAGGGAATGATTTTCAAATATCTATTTGTTTCTCAAAATTACTGTATGTTGGAAATCTTCTATTAAGTATTGCATCAAATCAGTGTCCACTTGGATTCGGATAAGATGTGAGAAATAATATTAGAGGAACAACATATAGGCCTTGGTTAATTTCTAAGGTAGGGTTGAGTATTCTTTCAACTACTATCTTCTCCCGCCAAAGCCTAAAATTGAGTCTCGAGTGAGTACATTCGGAATAGATCTTCATAGGTCTGTTCCACTCATGTTTGTATCTCATAACTAACCAGATGTTATAAGCCCTGTGGCTTACTGATATTTGGGAGGTTCTAAATCTGCATCTGGTCATCAAGACCAGGGGCTCTTTTATACTAACGGAATGTGATGATCTTTTAAGACTTCCGAGTGATAGGTTTTAAATGCTTTCTTTACTGCTTTCTTTATCGCTTTCTTTAAAATGCTTTCATAGAGGTCACTCGGAAGAATTAGAGGTTGGCCGCCGGTTGAAAGGTTTAAGAGTTATGGATTAGTTCGGGGTTAGATTTGGACTTTGGGTGTGACAAGGGAGATGACAAGAGTACTTGACATATCAACTAATGATTTGTCAGGTGTTGCTTGTCCACCACAGATAAATAATATACCTGAGCAGTGCATTGCAAGGGTAGTTATGCGTCTGTGGTATCTTAGAATTTGCTGTCTTAAGAGCATGTAAACTCTTACTATAAGTACCTGTCTGTTAAAGGGAACATGGTATAGAGAGCATGAGAGTTAGCTAACTGATGGATTATCCCAAACAAAGATCTGTGTATTAAAATGAAAGTTTGCTTATGTTTCATCTGAATCTTGTCCAATCTTTATTATTTTCACCCTGTCCCTTCTGTCACATTTTAAATTTGCTTTCGTAGAATAATTTTGTCTGTTTTCTTAGCATAATTCTTACCGCTTTCTTGGAATAGATTTAATCGCTTTCTAGACTAAATTTACCATGCTTTGTAGAATAATCTTTAATTGCTTCCATAGTCTAGTTTAAATTATTGTCAAGTAGTTGTTAGAAATCATTGCAAAACTTGAATCGAGTAACCGAGTGGAAAATTTTAGTAAACGACGTGGGCCCTGCTTCTATCGCACATCCTCCAGTGAACGATCCGGTCTTACTATAAATTACTGCAATTTTTGACACCGTGCGCTTTCGGGGGCACAGTTTCTTAACACGAGTAATAAAAACGTGACAACCTATAATATATCCCTAATCCCAACTCCATCTTCATAAATCGGTTTCATTAAATAAAATTGAAAACCAAGATTATGATTTTTCAGAAAATACTCATATAGTGGGGAATGTGTTAAAAGTTTCATGGCAAGGAATTTCATGACATGAAATTATGAAAAGTTTCATGGCGCAGTTGCCGGGGACCTTCAGTGTGACAGACTGAAGGTCAAGATTGAACTGTCTATCCCGGTTGCACCATGAAATTTGTCAAAAGTTTCATGTCGGGGAGGACCACAGCGCCGTTTGAAATCAAAGTGTCCCACATGAGTAATAAAAAGTGGAATATTTCCTTAAACCCCTTTCCCACGAATCATAACTCTTTTCTTTTAATAAATTTAACCTGGGATATTTTAGAAATGCTCGTGTTGAAGAAATTGTCAAAAGTTCCAGTGCCCCATCTTCGGCGGGTACATTAGGGTTGGCATTGTTACTGGCAGGGTTTTCCCTTCGCGGCCTTCCCTGAAACTTTTCGACAATTTCCACACGAGTATTTTTTTCAAAAATATAATCCCGGTTTAGATTTTATTTAATGAAAATCGATTTATGGAGATGGAGTTGGGATGAGGGATATATTTATAGGTTGTCACGTTTTTATTTACTCGTGTTAAGAAACTGTGCCCCCGAAAGCGCACGGTGTCAAAAAATTGCAGTAATTTATAGTAAGACCGGATCGTTCACTGGAGGATGTGCGATAGAAGCAGGGCCCACACCGTTTTACTAGATTTTCCACTCGTATTGCTCCAATCAGTTTGAGAAATGATTATCATCTACTGACTGAATTTAAACTAAACTACGAAAGCAATTAAATCTATTCTACAAAGCATATTAATTCTATTATAAAGCGGGTAAATTTACTCTAAAAATGCAATTAAATGCTAGCTATGAAAGCAATGAAAATTAACACTATGCTAGCTATGAAGCTGTTTCACAGAGTGGACAGAAGGAACAAGAAGAATAAAAATTGGACAAGATTTAGATAAGGCATAATTAAACTTCCGTTTTTATACACAGATCTTTGGTTGGGATAATCCTGTCAGATAGCTAATTCTCATGCTCTCAGTATTGAGTTCCCTTTGGTAGACAGGTACTTACAACATGAGTTTACATGTTCTTAAGATCACAGATTCTAAGATACCACAGATTTGTAACTGCCCTGGCCTGGGTATGTTACTTCATCTATGGTGGACAAGCAACACCTGACAAATCATTTATTGAAGTGCCAAGTACTACTATCATTCTCCCATATCACACCCAAAGATTCTAATCGAGCCTAAACTATCCCTTAACTGTCAATCTTAGTAGCAGTTACGCAACTCTCAATACAACCGAGTGACCTCTAATGAAAGCATTTAAAAGAAAGCGATAAAGAAAGCATGTAAAATCCTATCGCTCGGAGGTTTTGAAAATCTGACCCTGGTAGTGAAAGACAGCCCCCAGTCATGGTGACCGGATGTGGATCAAGAATTCTCGGCTCTCGGTGAACCGCTCGCAGTGTTCACTTCCTTCCGAGTGGTTATGAGATACAAACTAATGAAACGAACTAATAAATTAGTTCGTTCCGGATGTACTCACTCAGGACTCAAAGATAGGCTTTGGCAGAAGAGGATAGTGGTTGAAAGGAACTCAACCCTATCTTAGAAAATAACCAAGGCCTGGATGTTGTTCCTCTAAGATTACCTACTACACTATATTTGAATTCAAGTGGATCCCATCTCGGTGCAGCATTTAATCCCAGATTCCCAACACTCAGTAATTTTGGAAAATAAAGGATTTTGAAAATCATTCCTTGACGGGTACTAGACTCTCAATTAAAACACAGATCCTTTCGGTCTAGGTGAGACCTAATCGCTGACTCTGCTTCTAATTTCCCAAAATCAACCCTTGATAGAATATGAACTAGTCATAACTGAGGAATTTATCACTTACTCCGATCCGGATTTTATAAAAGAGTTTTTGTTGGAAATTTAATATGCAATATCTGTTTAAAATCTAGACTTCTAATGTCCAAGGGAAGGATCCCAAAATATTAAAGACCACATTAGCTACATAATATTTGCATGCATACGGATATATTAAAATGTAAAATGAATTGACCCAAAATATTACGACAGGTCTAGACAGAAGATGAAACACAATTGTGAAGTGGCCAAAGGACCAAGGTAATGGCAGAGTGATTGGTTGAATTGCAAACATCTGCTATTCAATTTCCCCATAACTCGGATGGATCGAATTTAGACAGTTTAAACCCTATAATGGCAGTGTCAATGCCAGTTGGGCCTCCACTGTCTGTGAATTCAGATGAAAACCTACATGCTTCTTTTATGTAATGATCATCAGTAAACATTGACAGATGTCAACCGACTCCTCCTACAGATTGGAATTTGGGTTTGGAAATTAAGATAAGAAAAGAAAACTGTATCCGGATAGGAGTCAGCTGAGCAGCTATTATAATCCCGGATGGACGAACCGCCAAGGCTTCCACCGACCACTATCCAGACCATGCAAAATGACACTTAGTAAATGATACCCAGAATACGAGCTAGTTTATCCGTGAGGGAATATCCGCCAACATTAGTCTGGTGTATTCTTTACTAATTGTCACACACAACACAAAAAGACAAAATGAACATAAAATGGAAGATGAGGCCTTGTATGAGAGACATTGGTTTCTCATGCAAGGTTATGGATTCAATCCATAATGGATGGCTTAAATATCCCTCCTCCCATAATTAATTACAGTCCGGATTATCTGTTTAAGGCATCATGGTTTTGTTTATAGAAAAATGTTTTAATGACAATTGAACAAAGATCCTTTAATCATAACATTTAGTGATTTAATCATTGCTAATTACAATTATTAATCATTAATGACTAGAGGGTTCAATTAATTAAGTGATGGAAATGGAGAATCAAAATCTTGGCAGCATAACGCCTTATATTGCAATTCTAGAATATTACTCCTTAATCCGTGGGATTAAGATGTGAGTGTTTGCAATACAATAGAGGATAAGAATTAAGAATGTTTGAGATTAAATAGAAAAGAGGATCATGTCGAGATACCATAACTTGTGTCGATAGCCTAGGCTCGCGACATGGGTATCTCGACAGGTTTTTAGAAATTTTGGGCAGAGCTTCGCCTTGTGTCGCTAGGCAGGGGTTGTGTCGCGAGACGTGACCTCGCGACAGGGTGTCTAGCGACACAAGATTTTCTGAACATTTTTAAAGCATTTGGCTCCCAGTCGCTTGTCTGGAAATTGTGTCGCGAGGCGTGGCCTCACGACAGGGTGTCTAGCGACTGGGTTTTCAAAATATTGACAAGGCATAATTTTCCGTCTCGGAATAAAAGTGTGTCGCGAACTGTGGGTTCGCGACAGGGGTGTTCCGCGACAGAGGCCATGCAGAAAAATTGCAAGAGTTTGGTCCTCAGTCGCTAAGCAGGTGTTGTGTCGCGAACTGTGGGTCCGCGACAGAGTGCCTCGCGACCGAGGGTTTCAAAATATCAAGACAAGTGTCCCTAGACACCCATGTCGTGAAACAACCTTCCTGTCGCTAGACATGGTCTCGCGACAGGAGGCGGTTGGCGACAGGGATGGTTCAGGACACAAGTCAGTAAAAGCAGAAATGAAAAGTGGCATGCAAACAACGTGATCTCATCCTATTTCAGATTAAAAAGCTATTCTAAGTTAAAAAAACAACCAAACAACATTTGAAATAAGCAAGAACATGCTTGAACATAAATAAACTACTGGAATATTTTCCCATTTTATTATGTGGGTATGTTAATACCCATGATTTGGGTATTACAAAACCCTAAAAGAAAGTTTGGATGTGGAAACACAAGATGAAAGAGTGGCTACCTATTACTGTAAACTGTAAAAACACACTAATCAAACATTAAACTATGCTAATCTATGGGCAGAATTAAATAATACATAAAAATTAAACTAATCTAAACTAAAAACTACCTAAAAGGGAGAGCTCCTTGCTGTGTATTCAAGAATGAAAAATCTAACTGTTCTCTCTCGAGCTCATGGGGGTCACCTCATATTTATAGAGGTGGAACCCTAGGCCCATGGGCTTTGATCTGAGGCCCACTGTGTCTCAAGACATAACACACATCACACTGTGTCGCGGAACAGGGGTCGGTCGCGAATCAACACTGCATGTGGCAAGGCTTCTCGACTGGGTCTTGGTCTTCAATTTGTGCGTCTGTGTCGCTAAACATGCCCGTGTCGCGAGGCCATGTATCGCGACCGGGGCATCGCGACACGGGTCTGGAGACATGACTTCGTCTTCGATTGCTGCTGGTGGCGCTAATCACCCTGTGTCGCTAGGTCATGGATCGCGACCGGGGTAACGCGACACGGTCTGTCTGGACTGGTCTCCTCTTCATTCTGGCTGTTGTGTCGCCAAACCCTCCCTTGTCGCTAGGTCATGGACCGCGACACAGGAGCTCTAGCGACAGAGTGTTCCTGGACAGGGCTGGATGGGCCAGATGGGTCGAAATTACTCTTTTTGTGGGCTTTTCTTTCTTTTCCCATCTTTTTCATTTCTTTTTCTTTTTCTTTTCTTTTTCTCATGTTTTTGGATTTTTCTAACATAAATATGTAATAAAATTACATATTTATGCATATTTAATACCAGCTCAATATTTTTACAATTATGCATAAATCAGTCCAATTCAACTGCTTTCTTACTTAATATAAGACCGGAATGCGATCAAATGCCCGTTTTAGGCACGGAAATGGATTGAAAATAATGGTCATTTCTGGCATTTATCAACATCCTCACATTTAATACTGATCGTCCCCGAGCAGTCAGAGTCAATGTTCTAGAGAACGCGGACTCTGCATATTCAATTCATTTTCGTGGCTTCATAAATCACATTTTTTTTGGATTGGGATAAGACAATAAAAACTACAAGTATTAAATTCCCTTGATTGCAGTGTTTAATCAAATGATACTTGCTCACTACATCGGGTCTACAAATCAAACATCATCATCAACCCTTCATGAATATCATGTTCGAAAAATGCAGGGATTAAGAATTAGAATTAAGGCATGACATGAACATAAATCAGAAATGAGGCCTCCCATATAAGAGAATCGGAAAATTCACTTACTCTCAAATAGGCTAAATCATGAACGCGCAAAATCAATCTTAATTAAATTATCCCATATGCTTGCAATCAAACCAACTCGCCACCGGCTCATTTCCTCAAATCGAGATCATGAGGTCTTATTCAAGGGTTATAACGGGGCATACGGTTGTAACATTTGGTAAGGAAGGGGATTTATTGGGCTAAAAATTGACACGACTCCATTCCATCATGACTTGGCATATTTTTGTTTAGAATTTATGATCATCAATATTTCTTTCCTTCTTTTGTTTTTCTTTTTCTATTGCATGACATTAGACTATATCTAATTTGCTTTGTCATTTGCAATTTATTCATGTTGAATGAATCTCAACATTTTTCTCTTTTTCTTTTTCTTTTCTTCTTCTTTTTTTTGAATCGGTTTTTTGAATACCAATTGATATTATTGATGATCATAATTCATAATGCCTTGATGGAATGACTCATGTATACTTGGGTTTGATTTTCTTGGTCTTTTTATAAGGATAGGAATAATATAGAGGGCTTCAAAGAAAAATTAGGCTTAAAGGCTCAAGTTGGTCAAACCTAAAGGGAAAAATATTTTTGGGTTTGGATTTCAAACGAAGGCCAAAATTTTGGGATTTTCTAAGTGCCTCAATCATATGCTCGATTTTTGGAATATGGCATGGTCTTGTATCGGTCCCAATCGCAAGTTCTAGTTTCCTTTAATCAAAATGATTTTCACATCAAAGAAAACGAATGAGTAAAAGTGACTCATGGGTCAAACCTCACAGGTTGGATTGATTCATGTCATACAATATTCTGAAGTTTAATCAAAGCTTAATTCTAACAATTTATTCAATCAAAAGTTTCTAACATGAAGATTCATTACCCAACAAGATGATCGCATCATTAAACTTTTATAGCTCAAAACCTTAGGAATTCATTTCATGCATGTCTTCAATTATATTATCCGAATTTAAAAGTTTGAAAATTTAATCACAAGCCTAAATTCAACATGTGAATTCAGAGCAGGTTTATGCACATTTTTGCTGGTTATTTAATTTAAAGCAGTAAAGAGGCACTGCTGACATACGGGGTATGTCAACAGTATATTTTTGGCCTGACAATCACTTATTCATCTCAGACTTTACAGACATCTTTTCAAAAAGGAAACAAATAAAAATTGTTTGGAGGTCTCAAAAGTTGAGTTCCATTTAGGGAAAACGATAAATTACATCAATTACAGAGATTCTTATGCAGTTAGTACGAACCTGCACACAAAAGAAGAATTCCCTCATATGAGCTAACACTAGAGCTGAAAATGAAATAAAGCATACTAGGATACACCCTTCTTCTCTTAGAACATGTATGTAACACCCCGGATTTGATAACCCAGGCCGAGGTGTCACCGCCGCACCTCCCTAGCAAGACACGGTTTCTCCGAGCTTGCTAAAGAGATGCAAGGCTATAAGTGTTGGAAAAAGTCTTAAAAGCAAGTCCGGAATTACTTAAAAATAATAATGTAATGTCATCCGTATATGATAAAAATAATAAGTTGCAGCGGAAATTCAAACTATGGGCCAACATGGCCAATACACAGTAAAATCTAAAGTCTATACTAGAGTGCAACGTATATGGTTCTCAAAAATCCCGAACCCCGAATGCGTACATATGATCATGCCATGTCTTCATACTCTGTAAAAGAAAAATAAACAACGGGTTTTATCAGTATATAAAATACTGAGTAAGTTAATCCCTAACGTAACAATAAAAGGGGTTTTAAAAAGATTATTTAATTAATTTAAAACTTATACTTTTACTCAGGCTCAAATTTAAATATTAAAAATTCGTAACCTTACTTGCAGCGGAAAACATGATTTATTTATTCAAGACGAGAGTACAAAAATTAAAGGACTTAATTTAAAAGCGTAACCTAAAAGCATAATTTAATAACATTATTTAAATGCATAATTTAAAAACATGGTAAATAGGATTTAAGCATAATTAAACGCTCACACAAGTCTTTTATATTTTATCCCGCAACTAAGAAGAGGACACCACACGAGAGAGATCACTAACGAGGCAATCTCAAAAGATCATAATCAGTTAGCCGGTGAACCGGCGGCCGCAGCCATATCAGTATTGAGTGCCGTTTTGGCTAGCCATGTATCTCGATTGCCATTTCGGCAAGCCGTGTGTATCTACTGTCAATTTGACAGGCCTTTCAAACGGTTTCACTACCACTCGGGCAGGCCGTGTATTTCCCACTGCCGATTTGGCAGGCCATGTGCACAACTGCCGTTTTGGCATAGTAAGGAGACCACTAACGAGGCAGTCTCAAAAGATAGTAGGACCACTAACGAGGCAGTCCAAATAATTTGTATGAAGATCGGCTCAGCCTAGTGAACGGGATTTTTCGAAAGTTCGTATTTCAACGTTATCAAATGATCGATATCGCGTTTTCATAGTTCGAGTTTTCTCAAGTTCGAAAAATCCTATTCGAGGCAGTTTACGCCTTTCTTAATTTAAAATTCGTCTTTTCTCCAAAAATTCTGAAACTTGGCCAGTAATTCAAAAACACACACACGAACAACTTTCATGTTTTAAGTTTTTGGAAATAAGGTTCCGAAGTGAGTTGAAATTTGAGTTTATTGCAAGGAATTATTTATGTCTTAAAAACTGTTTTCGTCACAGGTTCGTGCAACGCCGATTAAAAATTCATTTCAAAACCAATCGATCCAAAATTTTTACAGGAGCTACAAAACACATTAAGGAACAAATTTCATGTTTTAAGAATTTGGAAATAATGAATTTTAGATGCTCAAAGATCGACCACAACACACTGTGTGCGCGCGGACTCAAAAGTTATTTTAAAACAGTTCCGGAAATTGGCCATTTTGACATATCAAATGAACACCAAAATCCGTGAAATTTTGTATGCATAATCTAGACTCAATTATCTACAACTTTTGTTTAGGAATGCAAAGTTGAATCATTCTTTAAACGGGTGAAAAATATGCATCAAGTTAAGTCATAAAAACTGTCAGGATTTCAGATTTGACGGTTCATTCTTTGACGAATTTTTGGCATAACAAACGTGGTTCAAAAATTATGAAATTTTCCAGAGTTAAACTAGACACAATCATCTACAACCTTTATGTTTTTACCCAAGATTAGTTTTGACCATAAAGGATCGAAAAATGCACAAGAAGTTCGACTACATAATCTGTCAACTTTTCCGTTCAATCGCAGTCTGTTTCGGCGGGTTTTTGAGTATGCAAACGTTAATGAAAATGCGTGAAATTTTACGGACACAATATTTAGACAGTTAGCTACAACTTTCATCTTTACATAAAAGTTTAGTTTTGAAGGATTCAATTAGAAAAACGCCAAGGAACTCGAACACGAAAATCTGCCAGTTTCCTTCGGTTTTGGAAACAACTCAGAAAATACCAGACGCGATTTCGGGGGTCAAAACTTGATGAAAATTCTTGAAAATTTGACACAACGTAGATCACAATGTGGGGAACAAATCTTCAGTTCGGAGTTTCTCGTTTCGGGTTCTCGAAATAAGAGTTTTTAACGGATTTCAGAAAATGCGCGTGATGAGGTTTTTAAGTCCGATTTTTACGTTTTCGTTTAGATCTATTGATTCGTTCGATTTTAATCACCCAAAATTGATACGCAAGGAGTTAACTTACAGTGGGTGAGGTTTAAGATCCTAAGATTCGTCGGGATGGCCTCCGGAAGCCACGAACACGTCCAAACAACTCCGACTCCTTCTCATCGGTCCCGATTTGTGAATAAGAGAGGAAAACTCATGTGTCAGGCCTTAGGTCGACCAGAGGTCATGAAAACAAGATTGAAAATTCATCCTTACCACTACTCGATGCTTGAGGAGTTCCCCAACTCGTCCGTACGTCGTCTCCTTCGCCGGAACGGTGTCGGAAAGCCAAGGAACTTGATTTTTCTTTCTTTTCGAGTGGGTTGAGTGGGGAGGATGATGGGGGCGGTTTTGAGAGGGATTTTGGGAGTTGAAATGGCTGACAATCAGCCTCCTAATGATCCTTGATCTCCCCTACACGGGTAAGGTAAGTTACCATAGTTTTCGGGTCGAAATTTGGCAAGAAATCGCGTTGATCGCGATCTTCCCGCAGACTGCCATAGATGGCGCGGTCTTGGCGCGGGTGCGCGCGGGGTGCGCGCGGCTGGTCTGGGCCGTTGCGCCCGGCTGGCCGTGCAATCCCGTCGGGCCGTTTCTCCTCTCTTTCGGACTTCTATCCTTCTACATTTTCGGGCTCGACTTTTCGGGTCGTTCTCGGATTATAATTTCCTATCTTAAATCTATTTTGACTTAGATTGATTTCGTGTTTGAAATCTTAAGTCCATCGGTTTCGGATTTGTCGGCTTCCAATTCATCTTCTTTTGGCTCCCGTGCGATAATTTATCTAATTAAATTATTTCCGACTTCACGGGTTTTCGGAATTAAAATTCTTTCCTTCTTGAATTTAATTCCAATTCTTTTAACTCGATTCATGGAATTTCTTCGGGCTTACTTTTCCTCTTTTATTCCATTTTGAATTTTTGAATCTATCGGCGTTTCACTTCCGAGCAATAATTTATTGTAATAAATTATTTTTTTCTCGGAAATAAATTTTTATTTTGCTGTAAAAATCCCGGGTATTACAGTCTACCCCCCTTAAGAATCAACTTCGTCCCCGAAGTTGCGCCCTCACTTTCTTTTGGGCTCAATTTAATGTTGGGGTATCTCCATCTACTTTCCTTAAGGATAAACGTCTTCCACAAGAAATTAATTTCATTCCTTTGAATGTGAATTAAATTTCTCGGGTGTTACATCCTCTCCCCCTTAGGAATCAACTTCGTCCTCGAAGTTGGGCGTTAGCTCCTTGCGAGCTCGGACATTGTTTGGTTGCGTGATAGTATTAATGTGTGTTGTTGCTTGTTATTATTTGACTGAACTCAGAATTGAAATTTCCAAGTTGCCTACGTACCCTGTGAAGGGATCAAGTCATTACGTAGTTCAAAACAATTTGAACTTGTTTATTTTTGATTGGATACAATTCGTCGAGTCGAACTCAACAATAAATGCAGTTATCAATGCTTGAAAACTTCTTACGGTTGCTTGGGCCGAGTGGTCACGTCCTCTCTCCTGTTTATGTTTTCTATTCGCGTCCGGCAGTCACGCAGCCGATGACCTTGTCGACCGCACCGAAGGCATGATCCAGGCTGAGGACATCCTCTCGCATAGTGTGGTTTACCACACTTTGGACATGGTGGCGCATAGTCACCATGGTTGAAGACTATCCCCTTGTTTCGTCCATTGTCGTTTTGATGTGGTTGGTTCGAGTTTCTACGGACATGGTCCTTATTCCTCTTGTATCCTCCTTGTGGTCCTTGGTTAGTCCCATCTACCGATTTTCGTTTCAGTCCTTGAACTCGTGCAACCGCTACTGCACGATCATACACAGCTTGTAGGTCAGGGTAGTGCTCACCCGTGATCACCTCTCTAATAGATAGGTTCAGTCCCAACTCGAACTTCTGTGCCTTCTCTACATCAGTTGGCACCAGTCTCGGTGCGAACCGCACCAACTCCTTGAAACGGTTATAGTATTCTTGGACCGTTTTTCCTCCTTGCCTCAGTGTCAGAAATTCCTCGTACATGGCGGCCTTCGTGCTCATGGGATAAAAATGATCCCTAAGTAGACCCGTGAATTCTGACCATGTGTAGGGCTCGTCGTACTCCGCCAGTTTCCCTTGGGTGGCTTGCCACCAATCGTCCGCCTCGCCTCCTAAGTAGTATGAGGCTACGTGAACCTTTTCCCCGTCGGGGCATCTTACGGCGTTCAACAGCTTATCGAACGTCCGTATCCATTCTTCTAGCCGAGCCGGGTCCTCCTCGCCGGCGTAGCGAGGTGGTTGGTAAGGGTTTACCAAGGCTAAATAGTTGACTCGGGTTACCGGTGGTGGTATACCCGCTTGTGCCCGTTGCACTTCAGCATTTCCTAATACTACGAGAACTTCCTCGACAGTCCTTAGACGCTCATCCATATTGTTGGGAACATGAGGCACTCGCCCTCCTACGTTATGAGGGATCTCATTATTGTTCGGTGCGTTGGGGAGGTCAGCGTTAGTGTTGTTTGGTATTTCCTTTCTAGACTTTCCCTTAGGTGCCATTCTCTGTTATCAACGCACGTGAAGATGAGTTTCTAATCTAAGGCAAGTTAGCGTTCAAGAAAATCTATAAGGTAGGATTGGAAAGAGGTAATAGATAGGAGAATGCTAAACTTAGGTGATCAAATTATAAGACTGAGGCAGAATTAGTTTAAAGCAAACGCTTCTAAGTCAAGGTCATGGCCAATTTGAAGGTAAGAGTTTTGACACTGTTAATTCACATAAAAAAAAAAAAAATTAGCGCGATATTCATGTATGCTTTATACAATGCTACCCCAACCCCGAAAAATATTTTCGTGACTTTAAAAACTTGTTGGAAAAATTTCTATGCATATGTAAATATTTCCCATGGGTTTAAAATAAATTTTGTTCCATGGAAATAAAACTTAAAATTTAAAAATAATAATAATGGTACTAAAAAAAATTTTAAAATAATATTAATATTTGTTTAAAAATCTTGGGCCTCTATATTGGCCAAAATAATAATAATAATTTAAAAAAAATATTCCCGGGCTCTGATACCACTCTGTAACACCCCGGATTTGATAACCCAGGCCGAGGTGTCACCGCCGCACCTCCCTAGCAAGACACGGTTTCTCCGAGCTTGCTAAAGAGATGCAAGGCTATAAGTGTTGGAAAAAGTCTTAAAAGCAAGTCCGGAATTACTTAAAAATAATAATGTAATGTCATCTGTATATGATAAAAATAATAAGTTGCAGCGGAAATTCAAACTATGGGCCAACATGGCCAATACACAGTAAAATCTAAAGTCTATACTAGAGTGCAACGTATATGGTTCTCAAAAATCCCGAACCCCGAATGCGTACATATGATCATGCCATGTCTTCATACTCTGTAAAAGAAAAATAAACAACGGGTTTTATCAGTATATAAAATACTGAGTAAGTTAATCCCTAACGTAACAATAAAAGGGGTTTTAAAAAGATTATTTAATTAATTTAAAACTTATACTTTTACTCAGGCTCAAATTTAAATATTAAAAATTCGTAACCTTACTTGCAGCGGAAAACATGATTTATTTATTCAAGACGAGAGTACAAAAATTAAAGGACTTAATTTAAAAGCGTAACCTAAAAGCATAATTTAATAACATTATTTAAATGCATAATTTAAAAACATGGTAAATAGGATTTAAGCATAATTAAACGCTCACACAAGTCTTTTATATTTTATCCCGCAACTAAGAAGAGGACACCACACGAGAGAGATCACTAACGAGGCAATCTCAAAAGATCATAATCAGTTAGCCGGTGAACCGGCGGCCGCAGCCATATCAGTATTGAGTGCCGTTTTGGCTAGCCATGTATCTCGATTGCCATTTCGGCAAGCCGTGTGTATCTACTGTCAATTTGACAGGCATGTATAGCAACTGTCGTTTGACAGGCCTTTCAAACGGTTTCACTACCACTCGGGCAGGCCGTGTATTTCCCACTGCCGATTTGGCAGGCCATGTGCACAACTGCCGTTTTGGCATAGTAAGGAGACCACTAACGAGGCAGTCTCAAAAGATAGTAGGACCACTAACGAGGCAGTCCAAATAATTTGTATGAAGATCGGCTCAGCCTAGTGAACGGGATTTTTCGAAAGTTCGTATTTCAACGTTATCAAATGATCGATATCGCGTTTTCATAGTTCGAGTTTTCTCAAGTTCGAAAAATCCTATTCGAGGCAGTTTACGCCTTTCTTAATTTAAAATTCGTCTTTTCTCCAAAAATTCTGAAACTTGGCCAGTAATTCAAAAACACACACACGAACAACTTTCATGTTTTAAGTTTTTGGAAATAAGGTTCCGAAATGAGTTGAAATTTGAGTTTATTGCAAGGAATTATTTATGTCTTAAAAACTGTTTTCGTCACAGGTTCGTGCAACGCCGATTAAAAATTCATTTCAAAACCAATCGATCCAAAATTTTTACAGGAGCTACAAAACACATTAAGGAACAAATTTCATGTTTTAAGAATTTGGAAATAATGAATTTTAGATGCTCAAAGATCGACCACAACACACTGTGTGCGCGCGGACTCAAAAGTTATTTTAAAACAGTTCCGGAAATTGGCCATTTTGACATATCAAATGAACACCAAAATCCGTGAAATTTTGTATGCATAATCTAGACTCAATTATCTACAACTTTTGTTTAGGAATGCAAAGTTGAATCATTCTTTAAACGGGTGAAAAATATGCATCAAGTTAAGTCATAAAAACTGTCAGGATTTCAGATTTGACGGTTCATTCTTTGATGAATTTTTGGCATAACAAACGTGGTTCAAAAATTATGAAATTTTCCAGAGTTAAACTAGACACAATCATCTACAACCTTTATGTTTTTACCCAAGATTAGTTTTGACCATAAAGGATCGAAAAATGCACAACAAGTTCGACTACATAATCTGTCAACTTTTCCGTTCAATCGCAGTCTGTTTCGGCGGGTTTTTGAGTATGCAAACGTTAATGAAAATGCGTGAAATTTTACGGACACAATATTTAGACAGTTAGCTACAACTTTCATCTTTACATAAAAGTTTAGTTTTGAAGGATTCAATTAGAAAAACGCCAAGGAACTCGAACACGAAAATCTGCAAGTTTCCTTCGGTTTTGGAAACAACTCAGAAAATACCAGACGCGATTTCGGGGGTCAAAACTTGATGAAAATGCTTGAAAATTTGACACAACGTAGATCACAATGTGGGGAACAAATCTTCAGTTCGGAGTTTCTCGTTTCGGGTTCTCGAAATAAGAGTTTTTAACGGATTTCAGAAAATGCGCGTGATGAGGTTTTTAAGTCCGATTTTTACGTTTTCGTTTAGATCTATTGATTCGTTCGATTTTAATCACCCAAAATTGATACGCAAGGAGTTAACTTACAGTGGGTGAGGTTTAAGATCCTAAGATTCGTCGGGATGGCCTCCGGAAGCCACGAACACGTCCAAACAACTCCGACTCCTTCTCATCGGTCCCGATTTGTGAATAAGAGAGGAAAACTCATGTGTCAGGCCTTAGGTCGACCAGAGGTCATGGAAACAAGATTGAAAATTCATCCTTACCACTACTCGATGCTTGAGGAGTTCCCCAACTCGTCCGTACTTCGTCTCCTTCGCCGGAACGGTGTCGGAAAGCCAAGGAACTTGATTTTTCTTTCTTTTCGAGTGGGTTGAGTGGGGAGGATGATGGGGGCGGTTTTGAGAGGGATTTTGGGAGTTGAAATGGCTGACAATCAGCCTCCTAATGATCCTTGATCTCCCCTACACGGGTAAGGTAAGTTACCATAGTTTTCGGGTCGAAATTTGGCAAGAAATCGCGTTGATCGCGATCTTCCCGCAGACTGCCATAGATGGCGCGGTCTTGGCGTGGGTGCGCGCGGGGTGCGCGCGGCTGGTCTGGGCCGTTGCGCCCGGCTGGCCGTGCAATCCCGTCGGGCCGTTTCTCCTCTCTTTCGGACTTCTATCCTTCTACATTTTCGGGCTCGACTTTTCGGGTCGTTCTCGGATTATAATTTCCTATCTTAAATCTATTTTGACTTAGATTGATTTCGTGTTTGAAATCTTAAGTCCATCGGTTTCGGATTTGTCGGCTTCCAATTCATCTTCTTTTGGCTCCCGTGCGATAATTTATCTAATTAAATTATTTCCGACTTCACGGGTTTTCGGAATTAAAATTCTTTCCTTCTTGAATTTAATTCCAATTCTTTTAACTCGATTCATGGAATTTCTTCGGGCTTACTTTTCCTCTTTTATTCCATTTTGAATTTTTGAATCTATCGGCGTTTCACTTCCGAGCAATAATTTATTGTAATAAATTATTTTTTTCTCGGAAATAAATTTTTATTTTGCTGTAAAAATCCCGGGTATTACAGTCTACCCCCCTTAAGAATCAACTTCGTCCCCGAAGTTGCGCCCTCACTTTCTTTTGGGCTCAATTTAATGTTGGGGTATCTCCATCTACTTTCCTTAAGGATAAACGTCTTCCACAAGAAATTAATTTCATTCCTTTGAATGTGAATTAAATTTCTCGGGTGTTACAATGTACCTGCTCCAGTGGACGAAACTTGTCAACTCACAGCGTAGACACCGGCCATTATGGTCTCTTAGGGTTTCGTGCCTCCTTGGGCAGTAGACCCGGGCTGGTTGGTCTGCAAATAAGTAGGGAGTGTCCGGGTTGTCTGCCATCCATGAGAGGGTGTTGGTGGATGTGTAATTCTTTCTATCATCTGAATCCCCTGAAGAACCTGGCTTTCGTCTAGCTTACTCATCAGCATCAGTCCACGTGTGAAGATTGATGCCTTGTGATTGTCCTCAATTCCTGACCGCAGTAGCTCGCAGGCTTGCTCCTCATCCCCTTCTGCGAATGCTTGGAGTGCTGGGATGATTTGAAGATTAAAATTTCCTGCGTCCACGCATGTTTGCAGGAATCTCTCCTTCTGCCACCGAATTCTTTCCTGCCACATCTTCACAGTAGAAGTGTCCAGCTCGCATCGCTTGTACACGATGGTGAGGTTCCCTGCGTCTCTGAGCTTTTTGCACGTTTCCTGCGCAGTGAATACTTCGCTGATTTCATCCTCTCCTATTCGAGAGAGGATTTCTCCTAGAAGCTCCAGTGGTAAGTCTAGCAGCTGGGTTCCTTCGGGTGCCTCATCTGGAATTTGAGGAATGTTGCCCCTGAAAAGATAAGAAGTAATGAATCCAATTTTTATAATTTTTTTTGAGATTATTCAAGTTTGGAAACCAACATCCTCACATTTAGAGCTTTGCTCTAGATGTGAGGTTATTGAATATCCGACTTGAATTTTTTAATATAAAGCATAAGTAAAATAAATTTTTATGAAGAGATAAGGGTCATTGGGCCCCTAAATAATTTTAATGGGCCATTGGGCCCAAAAGTTTGATTTTCCAATATTATTAAACAAGTTCGAACACTTGTTGAAGATGGAATGAGATGGGCAGATGGAAACGAAACGCTCGAATATTGGAGTGTGCAATGGAGGCGTGGCGGAATGGATCTGCTATTCTTGGATAGCTTGGACTGTATTGGACAGTTAAAGCATTCCCAAAAATTTGCAAACACTATTTTTAATTTTTAAAAGGTTGACTTGTTTTATTTAGGGAAAGTGGGATGTGAGTGGTCCCATTTTGGATTTTTGAAAAGGATAGCAGTTGGGTGACAAAAATACTGCTATTTACTCACACTCTAGTTCCATTGGGAACAAAAACATAAGTCAAATACTATACCCATTAACTATTTTTGTCTTTTTCCAAAAGGTCACTTTTATTAAAAAGTGGAAGTCTCCCATTGGGTGTTTGTACTATGTTTCCATAATCAAACAAACATTTATTCCCATGAGATTTCTGACATGGAAGCAAATATGCCAAAAAGATCTTCCTATATTAATGCTCCAAAACAACACTGTAGATGTTCATAACAGGATCAAAATCAAAGTTTGAACAAAAACATCAAGCATTTAACCCTACTTTTGTTAAGAACTCAAGAACAGAAAAACCAATAATATCATGATGCTCGAAACAACACCCTAACATTCATCAGTTTGTTCTTTCAAGTTTTAAACGTCCAAAATTTTCTGTCATAACAGTTTTAAGACAGGTTTCTTAGGGGCTTTAAAAAGATTTCAAAACAGTGCTCAAAACCGAGAGCACTCAAAACCCCAAAAACAGAAAAACAAAAGTGCTCACAACCCACATTATGTCATTCACACTAAAAATAAGGAAAGGAAACAAAAAAGGGCCGAGAGAGCCATGAACAGGGAGGAAATGGGCTTTTACCCTGCCCTGTTTCGTTCGGGTCTGGGTAAAGGTCCCAGGTTTGGAAGGATCCTTAGAAACCTGTCCATGGTGTCCCCTTGAAAACGGATGGGTTAGTGCGAAGAACACGGTGGTGTTCGTTCGGGAGAGAAGAGAGTGAAAGGGAGAAGTTGAAGAGTCGAATGAAAATGACGAGAATGCAGGGAAAAGAGGTGAGGAGGGGGGTATAAATACTGAAGAAACGGGTCGCGGAACCCTAGACCGTGTCGCGAAACAAAGTTTCTCGACCCGTGCCTAGCGACATTAGACATGCCGCGGAATCGGAATCCGGTCGCGAGGCAGTGCCTCGCGACAGGGGTATCGCGACCAAGTTCAGTAAGGGAATAAAGTCAAAGTGGGGTGTGTCGCGGAATAGAAGGCCGGTCGCGAGGCCATGCCTCACGACAGGGTGTATAGCGACAGCGACAAAGAGAGTTGGGGACAGATGAGAGTGTGTCGCGGAACTAGGCCTGGTCGCGAGGCATGGCTTCGCGACACAGTGGTTGCTTCGCGACACAAAATTTTGAATTTTCAAATTTTCTTGAACTAGGCCCGAGTGTGATGTTGGGCCTGAGTCCGTTTTATTTGATTTGGGCCTGAATAAATTCAGTCCAAATAAATTCAAAAGTGGCTGGAATTTAAATAATCCTCTTGCATAAAATTAGGTTGGGTCAGTTCCATTTATCTGTGAAATTTATTCCGGATTTGAATTTCTTCAAATTCTGAGAATATTTTCTTAGACTCACGGAATTAATCCAACCAAGAACCTGGTTTTCCATGTTACTTTTCTGCTCCTCTTTTTGGCGGTTCCGAACTTTCTGCAAGACAGATGAATAGAACGTTTTAGATTTTCTCCAAATATCAACATCCTCACATTTAGAGTCCTAGTACTCTAAATGTTTAATTGATTTTTGGGTACTTTCTTGTTATGAAATAATATACTATATATATGAAATGAGATTTTTGTGTTTTAATGTTGTTTCTTATTAGGTGTAAGCCGGGTCTTCCACTGCTTGGCTTTCTTTCTCCGGATCGAACTGTCCGATGTACTCTTTCAATCGCTGTCCATTCACCACTATGTTGCCCTTGTCAGTTCGGATCCTGACGACTCCATTCTCAAACACCTCTAGCACTTCATGTGGTCCTTCCCATCTAGATTTGAGCTTTCCGGGGAACAGCTTCAACCTAGAATTGAACAATAGCACGTTTTGACCAACATAAAAATGCTTAGGCTTAATCCTGCGATCGTGTAACTTCTGGGTCCGCTCCTTGTAAATTCGAGAGCTTTCATAAGCTAGCGCTCGTATTTCCTCAATTTCATTGAGGTCCAACTTACGTCTGCTCTGAGCAACTTTCGGATCGAAGTTGAGCGTCTTAACGGCCCAGTAAGCTTTATGCTCTAGCTCTACAGGCAAATGACAGGCTTTTCCGAAGATAAGCCTATATGGAGACATCCCAATGGGAGTCTTATATGTTGTGCGGTATGCCCATAGAGCATCGTTGAGCTTACGTGCCCAATCCTTACGGGTTATCCCAACAGTGGCTTCGAGTATGTGTTTGATTTCGCGATTGGATACTTCGACTTGACCACTGGTTTGGGGATGATAAGGCGTGCCTATCTTATGGAGGATTCCGTTTTTACTCATTAAAGTTTCAAAAGCTTTATTAATAAAGTGTGTTCCTCCATCAGATATCACCACCCTAGGTATGCCAAATCTACTGAAAATGTTGTTCTTGAGGAACTTGACGACTTGGCTACCATCATTGGTTGGTAATGCGACATCCTCGACCCATTTAGACACGTAATCGACAGCTACCAAGATATAGTAGTTTCCACCAGATGGTGGAAACGGTCCCATGAAGTCAATACCCCAGACATCGAAAATCTCAAGAGTGAGAATTCCTTTCTGAGGCATTTCATCCCTCTTGGAAATGTTTCCTAATCTCTGGCACCTGTCGCAACCCTTCATAAATGTCCTGCAATCCTCATAGATGTGAGGCCAATAAAATCCACATTCGAGGACCTTATTGGCCGTTCGAGCGGGACCGTGGTGACCTCCATATTCTGATTCATGGCATCTTTTGACAATTTGATAGGCTTCATGCTCAGTCACACATCGCCTGATTATTGAATCGGCGCAGTGCTTGAAAAGATAAGGTTCTTCCCAGAAGTAATTTAATACATCTCGGTTGAACTTATTATTCTGATGATAGTTCAAAAATGGTGGGGTTATTCCGCATGCCAAGAAGTTAGCGATGTCGGAAAACCATGGGCAAGCTTGATTATGCAGATGTAATGCGAACAACTGTTCATCCGGGAAATCCTCATTGACGGCTTTTTCCTTTTTATCATTTTCTAATCGAGATAAGTGGTCAGCAGCACCATTATCTCGACCTCGCCTATCCTTTATTATGATGTTGAATTCTTGCAACAGAAGTACCCACCTGATTAATCGAGGTTTGGCATCTTGTTTGCTAAACAAGTATCTCAATGCGGAATGATCGGTGTATACTATAGTCTTCGTACCTATCAGATATTGTCTGAACTTGTCAAATGCGAAGACTACAACATACATCTCTTTCTCCGTTGTAGTGTAGTTGACTTGGGCCTCATTCAGAGCATGACTTGCGTAATGAATTATGCAATGTCTCCCATCCTTATGTTGCCCGAGTACTGCACCTACGGCGAGATCACTAGCATCGCACATTACCTCGAAAGGTATTGACCAATCGGGTGGTTGCACTATCGGTGCAGAAACCAACATCTTCTTGAGCGTGTCAAAGGCTTGGACACACGCTTCATTTATTAAGAAAGAATTTTCTTTACAAAGCATATTAGTAAGCGGCTTGGCAATTTTAGAGAAATCCTTGATGAATCTCCGGTAAAAACTGGCATGCCCTAAGAAGCTCCTAACTGATTTGATTGAGTTAGGAAGAGGGAGATTGGAAATGACAGAAACTTTGGCTGGATCAACCTCCATACCTGCACGAGAAATGCGGTGACCTATCACTATGCCATCAGTGACCATAAAATGGCACTTTTCCCAATTTAAAACCAGGTTAGTATCCTTACATCTCTTTAAAATTTTTGCAAGATTGGTCAAACAATCTTCGAACGTATCTCCATACACAGAGAAGTCATCCATGAAAACTTCTATGCATTTTTCGATAAATTCAGAGAAAATCGACATCATGCATCTTTGAAAAGTAGCAGGAGCATTGCATAAACCAAATGGCATCCGTCTATAGGCAAAAGTGCCGTACGGGCAAGCAAAAGTGGTTTTATCATGGTCTTCACTAGAAATAACAATCTGATTGTACCCAGAATAACCATCCAAAAAGCAATAAAACTCTCTCCCTGCCAACCTCTCAAGCATCTGATCAATGAATGGCAATGGAAAATGGTCTTTGCGGGTGGCCTCGTTTAGTTTCCGGTAGTCGATACAAACTCTCCATCCGGTCACTGGCCTGGTTGCAACCTCTTCTCCTTGCTCATTCTTGGTTATGCACATACCTCCTCGTTTTGGCACGACCTGCACTGGGCTAACCCATTTGCTATCAGAAATAGGATAGATTATACCAGCATCTAAGAGCTTGATAACTTCCCTCCTTACCATTTCTTGCATGAGGGGGTTCAAACGCCTCTGAGGCTGACGGGAGGGCTTAAACTCTTCTTCCATTAGAATCCTGTGCATGCAAATAGAAGGGCTTATTCCTTTTATATCAGAAATGGTCCAGCCTATTGCGTGTACATGTTTCTTAAGAACGACCACCAGAGCATTTTCTTGCTCTTGGGAGAGCTAAGCCGAAACAATCACATGTAATTTTTTATGTTCCGCGAGAAACACATACTTGTGATGATCGGGTAGTGTTTTAAGTTCAAGCTCTGGTGGACATTCAAGAAAGGGAGTAGTTTGCGAGAAATGGATAGTAGTAGATCAGATTTACCTTCGGGACCCTGCGTCAGTACATGGTCCTCTCCTTCCTCTTCGGTGCCATCGTTCTCCTGTGCAGTGAAGTCAGCACCGTCGTATGCTTCAAGGTCCCCGGACTCGGGATCCTCGAATTGGACGGTGCTGACTTGTTCCTTTGGCTCAGCACCGGCAGGCATCAGTACCTGCTTTGATGATTCATACAGCATCATTTCATCATCATTTCCAGAGTCTCTTTCCTAACTATTACATTGTCAAACGAAAAACAAGAACTGTCATTCGGGAATTTCTGCAATTGTTCCATATCAAAGACGACCTCATCTCCATCAACGCGGAGTGTTACCCTTCCGGACTTGGCATCGATCAGAGCCCCGCCTGTGGCCAAGAATGGCCTGCCTAAGATGAGAGGCATGTCGGAATCCTCCTCGATGTCCAGAATGATGAAGTCCACTGGAAATGGAGTACTGCCAGCTTTGATTATCACATCCTTCAAGATTCCGATTGGCTTTGTGATTGACCTATCTGCAAGTTGAAGCCTCATTTTAACAGGTTCCACCACTCCAAGCTTAAGACGTTTAACCATTTTTAATGGCATAACGTTAATGCTGGAGCCGAGGTCACATAGTCCTTTTCCGACGCTGATCTGGCCAATCCGAATTGGCGGTGTATAGCATCCAGGGTCCTCTTTCTTCTCCGGAAGCTTCTTTTGAATGATAGCACTGCAAGTGCTGTTGAGTACCACCAGTTCGTGCTGCTCAACCTGTCTCTTTCCTGAAATCATTTCTTTCAAGAACTTAGCATAGACTGGCATTTCAGAGATCATTTCAATCAAAGGTATGGTAATCTCAACTTCCCGCAGTCTTCTCAGAAATTTTTCAAACTTCAGATCTTGTTGTTTATTTTTAAGCCGGGCCGGATAAGGAACCCTAGGCATGAACTTTTTGTTGTTATCATGTTTTGGTGGTAGATGGGTAGAGGTTGTACCTTCACCGTTACCATTTTCTTTCTCAGCCGTTCCTTCTGCAGCTTCAGTCTGCTGTTCGGCCTCCTTCTGATTATCCATTGCTTCCTCATCAGCATTGTCAACAGCATCATCTTCCCCACAGTCTTCTCCAATATCCACTCCTTTCGGTCCAGCTAACACCTTCCCAGATTTCAAGGTTATTGCTTTGCATTGCGGGTTCTTTTCCGCAGTGCTCGGCAATGTCCCTTTGTCCCTCTTCTGCATTTCATTGGCCATTTGCGTAACCTGGGTCTCCACATTACGAATAGAGGCCTGCAACTGAGTATTGATTTCCTTTTGACTGGTGATGAAATCAGTCATAAGGGACTCTAATCTAGAAGGGGGTTTCTGCTGGTTCTGATTCCAGTTCTGGTTCTGACCTTGGTTATGAACAAATTGATTCTGATGTTGGTTCTGGTTAGGGACAAACTGATTCTGTGGTTGTTGAAAACTTTGGAAGTTTTGGTTTTGAGGTGGCCTAGCCAGAATCTGAGGCTGAAAGTTTGGGTTAAAGTGCTGAGGTCTTGGCTGGTTGAACTGCTGAGGCTGGGGTAACAGGTGTGAATTCAAGGCATTGTTGTTGGAATATGAAAGGTTGGGATGCCGATTCTGGAATCCACCTGCATAGTTACAGCTTTCATTCGCCACTTGTTGGCAAGCCTCAGTGGGATGTGGCCCTTGGCAAGTTCCACAGGCAACCTCAGTGTTTTGAGCTTGTGCAGAACTTCCAGCTTCCTGATTCAAAGCTAAGACAGCCACTTGATCTTTCAGTTTGTCCAGTTCAGATTTCCCTGCTGCACCTACAGCAAATAAACCACGAGGGGGAGGGGAATCAACATCATCAGTTAGAACAGATCTGTTTACACTCATTGCTTCAATCTTGCCCCAGGCCTGATCCATTGGTATGTATAGCAGGTGTTGACCGCCGGCAGCATCAAGCATGTATTTCCATGATGGGGTCAAACCGCTGTAGAACTTCCTCAATTTCTCCCATTCATGGAAACCATGTTGGGGGCATTTTCTGAGTAGGTTGAAGAACCACTCCTTTGCGTCATACAGGGACTCGTCTAGCTTCATTTTGAATTCTGCGATTTTGGAATGGCATTCATCCACCTTGGATTCCGGGAAGTATTTTGCTAGGAAGTTTCTGATCACATCCTCCCATGTAGACTTCTGATAACAGGCAGTGATTTGTACCATGTTCGTGCTCCGCTAGTCAGAGAGAAAGGAAACAGTCTTAATCGAATGGTGTTAGCAGATACATTCTGATTTTTTATAGTATCACACAACTCCAAGAAAGTCTGTAGGTGATCATGTGGGTCTTCATGACTTGCCCAGCAAATTGGTTGCTCTGGACCAGATTGATGAGTGCTGGCTTCAGTTCAAAATTCCTAGCCAAGAATGGGGCTTGCCCAGGAATGTTTAAGTATGGCTCCAGGATTGGCTGCATATAATCAGCGGCAGCTGCTTGCTGATTGTTCTCGGGCCCTCCTTGATATTGCTGTGGGTAATAGTTCTGATGCAGATAATAGTTCCTGGGATCATTGAAGTCATTAGGGTTTGGGGGATTTTGGTGGGGGTTCTGGTACTGCTGATTTTGCTGGTTTTGAAAGTTTTGGTTGTTTTGGTGGTTTTGATTATTTGGTGGGTTTTGATGGTTCGGGTTGGGAGGAGGCACTCGTATTGTTGCGGCTCGATGTTTGGTGGATTCCCACCTCCTTGTATGATCTGAGGAGGGGGATCATCCAAGTCACCGTTGTCAACATCCTCGGGGTTTTCCTCTATGTTTTCAAGTGGTGGATTGGGTGGAATGATCGGTGGGATGTCAGGGTTTGCCATCTCGGATATGCCGCTACTGGTGCTTGGTGAAAGTAGTGCTTGCCTTTCCCGTTCTTTTCGTTGCTTAGCTTCCGCCCTAAGACGTCGAGCTGTCTTTTCTATCTCTGCGTTATACGGGATTTCGGCTGGCGTCTGCTTCCTCCTTTGCATAGAACAACAACTTCAATAATGACAGTACCTGTACAATCCCCAGGTTAGAATTTGCTTCGAAGGTAAGTATTTATATTTATATGTATAAGCTAACTAAGAGCAATGAGGAATGTAATTCTCTAATAAAACGGCGCTGCATCCTCCCCGACAACGGCGCCATGAAACTTTTCGACAATTTCCACACGAGTATTTTTTCAAAAATATAATCCCGGTTTAGATTTTATTTAATGAAAATCGATTTATGGAGATGGAGTTGGGATTAGGGATATATTTATAGGTTGTCACGTTTTTATTTACTCGTGTTAAGAAACTGTGCCCCCGAAAGCGCACGGTGTCAAAAAATTGCAGTAATTTATAGTAAGACCGGATCGTTCACTGGAGGATGTGCGATAGAAGCAGAGCCCACGTCGTTTTACTGGATTTTCCACTCGTATTGCTCCAATCAGTTTGAGAAATGATTGTCATCTACTGACTGAATTTAAACTAAACTACGAAAGCAATTAAATCTATTCTACAAAGCATATTTGTAACACCCCGGTTTTTGGTCACCCAGGTCGGGATGTCACCGCCACACCTCTCTAGCAAGACACGGTTTCTCCGAGCTCACTAAAGAGATGCAAGGCTATGGTTTTTCAGAATTTAAAAATATTCAAACAGCCCATTCATATATAATTTAAAAAATAATACATCAAAGTTGCAGCGGAAAATAATATTTACATATATGTATCGCAGCGGAATTTAAATGTAGGGCCAACATGGCCTAATCACGGGTTAAACAGGCCCGTTCATGCAAGATCTAGTCTAATACAAAATTCAAAATAATATATCATCCCAAGCCTCCCGTGTATGCATATGACGATGCATGATTCTCAACTCTGGAAGAAAAAGAAAAACCAAAATATGGTTTTGGTCAGCACTACGTGCTGAGTAAGTTAACACATACATAACTATGGGGTTTCAAAGCCATTATTTAGATTTTGAGAAAACATGTGCACAACACCACATAATTTAACTTATTTATCTAACAATAATTAAATGGCAAAATTTAAAGGATAGAGATTTCATAAGAGCATAAATATTATTTGCAAAGCAATATAATCATAGGACATAATTTAAAAAGCATAATCCAAAAGGAACAATTTTCGAGTCTCCTAGTTTCATATCTCATGTCTCATGTTTCAAGTTTCAAGTTTATGTTTCAATTGCCACTCGGCAAGCTTTGTATTTCAATTGCCTTCCGGCAAGCGGTATATTTCAATTGCCTTTCGGCAAGCAAGATATTTCAATTGCCTTTCGGCAAGCAGGATATTTCAATTGCCTTTCGGCAAGCAAGATATTTCAATTGCCTTTCGGCAAGCATCGTATTTCATGTGTATTTTATTCCAAAGGAATTCCCAATCATTTAAACCTCAAAGGCTAATTTCATGTTTCAACAAGATTTCAAGATTTCGTTTCCGGTAAACCACAGTTTACTCTAAAATTCGTCTAAAATCAGATTTAATTCCAAAAATTCCAAAATTTCATATCTGACTCGGAAACATCAAGATCTACAACTTTCATGTTTTAACTTTTTCGATCCGAGATACCTAAGTAGGTCAAAATCACCAATTTTCGCATAAGAAGAATTCTGTCCGAGTTTAATGTGTCACAGTTTAAAGATTTCGATTTCTACCATACCAATTCAACTCCAAATTTAATGAAATTTGACAGAGATCATCTTAAGACATTTATCTACAACTTTCATGTTCGGCCAAAGATCTAAAACAGCCTAGATCCTATGTCAAACACGTGATCAAGATCATTCCTAAGTTCTGTCCTAGATTTCAAGATCTAGATTCAAACAGTTCGGTTTCAACGGGTTTTCACATATCAAATCAACTCCAAAAATTCCCAAATTTTTACAGTAGCTAGGTCTAAGTCTTAGGAACGTTTTTCGTGTTTTCAAGTTTTTCCGTTTGAGTTCGTTTTAAGGGTCGGAAAAATTCACCAAATCTGTTGCGTCGGTAGAAAAACAAAAGTGGACAGATTTATGGTTCTTGTTGAATCTTTTAGGTTTCGAATGTTTTAAAATCTCCCAAAACCATGTAAGGTTAACTTACAGTGTCTATGAACGTCGGGGATGTCTAGTTCGGAGGCGTGGCTTCCAGATCACCGTTTCTCCTCTCCGTTCGTCGGGTTCTACGATCTAGATTCGATACGGGGTGTAGAAAGAAAAGAACCGAAGTTAGAATCCGTTTTCGGATTGAAACGTGAAAAGATTTATTGGACTAGAGCTTACCACAACGTTTGAGACCTTGGATTTTCGTCCAAAGCTGCTGCCTCCGTTTGGTGCTTTCCGTCGACTCCGAATTTAGGGTTTCGAACGTATAGAAGATTGTAGGGTTTTGTAAACTTGTTTGGGGCTCCCAAGGGGCTTATTTATAGAATTCTCAATCCCTAGGGCGTCCACAACCGACCTAAAGGTCTTGGGTCGAGAGATGTTCGACCGAAAGTCGAAAAATCCGCGTTCGGGCGAGAGATTCACGCAACAAACGAATCTGTGAAGTGGCGCGGTCGTGGCGCGCTAATCGCCCTCCACCGCGCGGCCACCGTGCCGACTTCGCCTGGACTTCGGTCCGGGCGGGTCGTGCGATCCGTCGTGCTTTTCCGCCTCTCTTTCGGGTTTCTATCCCTCTATGCTCCCGAATTCCGATTTCCGGGGTATATTCGGGTTCATACTTTCTCTCTAATTTTATTCTCAGTCTAATTGGATGTTTTGGACTCGAATACTCGAGTTCATTAGTGTCGGGTTTTGGTGTACCATTTATTCATCCTTTTTGTTGAATTAAATTCCTTTAATTCCTTTTTAAGTAAAAATCTCATTTCTCATTTCCTTATCTCTATTTATTTCTTTTATTTGCTGGATTTGTTTATTTATTTATAGTATTTATTTTATTATTATTTATTTATTTAGTTATTGTTTTATTTTATGTTGGAAAATTCTCGGGTATTACAGTCTACCCTCCTTAAGAATCAACTTCGTCCTCGAAGTTGTGTTTCGGCTTTCTCGTCTCGTGCTAAGGTCTTGTGTTTGTTTTATTATGTTGTGACTGAACTTAGAATTAAAACTTCTAAGCTGCCTACGTACCCGGTAAAGGGATCAAGCCATAACGTAGTTCAAAAATTTATTTGGGATACATATTGTCGAGCCAACTAAAAAAATAATGCAACTACTTTATTACGGGGTATCACATCCTCTCCCCCTTAGGACTCCAGTTATGTCCCCATAACTGCCTATTCAGTACTCTCAAAAGATTTCGGGTTTTGGTCTTTATTCTGATGGTACTGGTGCCGTTGGTTGTTGCCACCTTGACCGTCTGGGTTTCGTGGTTGCTTAGGTCGAGTAGTTACATCCTCTCTCTTGTCAATGTTCTCTTTCCGTGTCCGGCAATCACGCAGCTGATGACCATGTCGACCACATCGAAGGCCTGCTCCAGGCTGAGGGCATCCTCTCGCATAATGCGGTTTACCACACTTTGGACATGGTGACGCATAGTCACAATGGTTGAAGACTATCCCCTTTTTCTCCCCATTGTCATTTTGATGTTGTCCTTTCGAGTTTCCATCGAAATGATCCTTATCCACCTTGTATTCTCCTTGTGGTCTTTGGTTAGCCTCATCTACCAATTTCCGTTTCAGTCCTTGGACTCGTGCAATCGCTACCGCACGATCATAAACCGTCAGCAGGTTCGTGAATTGTCCGACTGCAAGTATCTCCCAGATACTAAGGTTCAGACCTATCTCAAATTTCTGAGCCTTGTCAGTGTCGGTTGGTACTATCCTCGTAGCAAATCGTACCAACTCCTTAAACCGGGTGTAATACTCCTGCACCGTCCGTCCCTCTTGCTTCAGTGATAAAAACTCTTCGTACATTGCCGCCTTGGTGCTCATGGGGTAGAAGCGGTCCCTTAGATCCTCCTTAAGTTTAGTCCACGAATAAGCTTCTTCGGCTTCCTCTAAATTCCTCTGGAGGTCTTGCCACCACTCATCGGCTTCGCCTCCTAAGTAGTAGGTTGCTACTCGTGTCTTTGCCTCATCAGGACATTTGATAGCATCCAAGAGCTTATCAAATGTACGGATCCACCCCTCTAGTTTGGCGGGATCCTCCTGCCCATCATAACGTGGTGGTTGATAGGGATTCACCAACACTAGATAGTTGGTTTGAGCTACGGGCGGAGTTACTGCTGCAGGTGTCCTATGCACCTCCGCATTTCCTAATGCTACTAGGAATCCCTCTATCGTTTTTAAACGTGCTTCCATATTATTGGGCGCTTGAGGCACTTGCTCTCCTAGGTTCTGAGGACTTTCACTGTTGTTGGGCGTGTTGGAAAGGTTAGCGTCAGTGCCGTTTGGACTCACCTTCCTTGGTTTCCTCCTAGGCGCCATTTTCTGTTATAACGTGTATAGATTAGCTTATCTTGGTTTAGATTGCTCGAACAAGACGTTTCGTAAATTTCTAATTTCAAATTTTCGGATTTGTTGTTTGGAAATCCAAACAAGATTTTTGGAATAAAGAGTGTTTTAATAAAGACTTGATTTTTATTATTGTTCCACATGAGGAAGTTTTCTAGTTCGTACCACGATAGGAATGGCTACAGCCGAGATTTGTTATGCTTAGGCGTGCGCTTAGATGAACGCGACCTAGAACTAAGGCAACATCAGTCTCTAGTGAGCGTTTCTAATTCGATGTCAAGCCTCTAAGTTATCTAGGTGTAGCAAGAGATCTAAGTTAATATTCGCCCAGATTCTAGGTTCAACTTCACCAAGATTCTAAGTTCTCTACATAAAAGAGATGCAATATGCAAATGCGAATGATGGTTTCCCCCCAAAAGTAATTTAATGCACTATATATATATATTTTTTTCCATGGGTTTTAAAATAAAAATTTCTCCATGGAAATAATACTTTAAAATTTAAAATAATAGTCAAAATATTAATAATAGTTTAAAAATAATAATAATGGTTTAATAATAGTTTAAAAATAAGAACAATAGTTTAAAAATATTCCGGGCTCTGATACCAACTTGTAACACCCCGGTTTTTGGTCACCCAGGTCGGGATGTCACCGCCACACCTCTCTAGCAAGACACGGTTTCTCCGAGCTCACTAAAGAGATGCAAGGCTATGGTTTTTCAGAATTTAAAAATATTCAAACAGCCCATTCATATATAATTTAAAAAATAATACATCAAAGTTGCAGCGGAAAATAATATTTACATATATGTATCGCAGCGGAATTTAAATGTAGGGCCAACATGGCCTAATCACGGGTTAAACAGGCCCGTTCATGCAAGATCTAGTCTAATACAAAATTCAAAATAATATATCATCCCAAGCCTCCCGTGTATGCATATGACGATGCATGATTCTCAACTCTGGAAGAAAAAGAAAAAGAAAATATGGTTTTGGTCAGCACTACGTGCTGAGTAAGTTAACACATACATAACTATGGGGTTTCAAAGCCATTATTTAGATTTTGAGAAAACATGTGCACAACACCACATAATTTAACTTATTTATCTAACAATAATTAAATGGCAAAATTTAAAGGATAGAGATTTCATAAGAGCATAAATATTATTTGCAAAGCAATATAATCATAGGACATAATTTAAAAAGCATAATCCAAAAGGAACAATTTTCGAGTCTCCTAGTTTCATATCTCATGTCTCATGTTTCAAGTTTCAAGTTTATGTTTCAATTGCCACTCGGCAAGCTTTGTATTTCAATTGCCTTCCGGCAAGCGGTATATTTCAATTGCCTTTCGGCAAGCAAGATATTTCAATTGCCTTTCGGCAAGCAGGATATTTCAATTGCCTTTCGGCAAGCAAGATATTTCAATTGCCTTTCGGCAAGCAAGATATTTCAATTGCCTTTCGGCAAGCATCGTATTTTATGTGTATTTTATTCCAAAGGAATTCCCAATCATTTAAACCTCAAAGGCTAATTTCATGTTTCAACAAGATTTCAAGATTTCGTTTCCGGTAAAGCATAGTTTACTCTAAAATTCGTCTAAAATCAGATTTAATTCCAAAAATTCCAAAATTTCATATCTGACTCGGAAACATCAAGATCTACAACTTTCGTGTTTAACTTTTTCGATCCGAGATACCTAAGTAGGTCAAAATCACCAATTTTCGCATAAGAAGAATTCTGTCCGAGTTTAATGTGTCACAGTTTAAAGATTTCGATTTCTACCATACCAATTCAACTCCAAATTTAATGAAATTTGACAGAGATCATCTTAAGACATTTATCTACAACTTTCATGTTCGGCCAAAGATCTAAAACAACCTAGATCCTATGTCAAACATGTGATCAAGATCATTCCTAAGTTCTGTCCTAGATTTCAAGATCTAGATTCAAACAGTTCGGTTTCAACGGGTTTTCACATATCAAATCAACTCCAAAAATTCCCAAATTTTTACAGTAGCTAGGTCTAAGTCTTAGGAACGTTTTTCGTGTTTTAAGTTTTTCCGTTTGATTCGTTTTAAGGGTCGGAAAAATTCACCAAATTTGTTGCGTCGGTAGAAAAACAAAAGTGGACAGATTTATGGTTCTTGTTGAATCTTTTAGGTTTCGAATGTTTTAAAATCTCCCAAAACCATGTAAGGTTAACTTACAGTGTCTATGAACGTCGGGGATGTCTAGTTCGGAGGCATGGCTTCCAGATCACCGTTTCTCCTCTCCGTTCGTCGGGTTCTACGATCTAGATTCGATACGGGGTGTAGAAAGAAAAGAACCGAAGTTAGAATCCGTTTTCGGATTGAAACGTGAAAAGATTTATTGGACTAGAGCTTACCACAATGTTTGGAGACCTTGGATTTTCGTCCAAAGCTGCTGCCTCCGTTTGGTGCTTTCCGTCGACTCCGAATTTAGGGTTTCGAACGTATAGAAGATTGTAGGGTTTTGTAAACTTGTTTGGGGCTCCCAAGGGGCTTATTTATAGAATTCTCAATCCCTAGGGCGTCCACAACCGACCTAAAGATCTTGGGTCGAGAGATGTTCAACCGAAAGTCGAAAAATCCGCGTTCGGGCGAGAGATTTATGCAACAAACGAATCTGTGAAGTGGCGCGGTCGTGGCGCGCTAATCGCCCTCCACCGCGCGGCCACCGCGCCGACTTCGCCTGGACTTCGGTCCGGGCGGGTCGTGCGATCCGTCGTGCTTTTCCGCATCTCTTTCGGGTTTCTATCCCTCTATGCTCCCGAATTCCGATTTCCGGGGTATATTCGGGTTCATACTTTCTCTCTAATTTTATTCTCAGTCTAATTGGATGTTTTGGACTCGAATACTCGAGTTCATTAGTGTCGGGTTTTGGTGTACCATTTATCCATCCTTTTTGTTGAATTAAATTCCTTTAATTCCTTTTTAAGTAAAAATCTCATTTCTCATTTCCTTATCTCTATTTATTTCTTTTATTTGCTGGATTTGTTTATTTATTTATAGTATTTATTTTATTTATTATTTATTTATTTAATTATTGTTTTATTTTATGTTGGAAAATTCTCGGGTATTACTATATTAATTCTATTCTAGAAAGCGGGTAAATTTACTCTAAAAATGCAATTAAATGCTAGCTATGAAAGCAATGAAAATTAACACTATGCTAGCTATGAAGCTGTTTCACAGAGTGGACAGAAGGAACAGGAAGAATAAAAATTGGACAAGATTTAGATAAGGCATAATTAAACTTCCGTTTTTATACACAGATCTTTGGTTGGGATAATCCTGTCAGATAGCTAATTCTCATGCTCTCAGTATTGAGTTCCCTTTGGTAGACAGGTACTTACAACATGAGTTTACATGTTCTTAAGATCACAGATTCTAAGATACCACAGATTTGTAACTGCCCTGGCCTGGGTTTGTTACTTCATCTATGGTGGACAAGCAACACCTGACAAATCATTTATTGAAGTGCCAAGTACTACTATCATTCTCCCATGTCACACCCAAAGATTCTAATCGAGCCTAAACTATCCCTTAACTGTCAATCCTAGTAGCAGTTACGCAACTCTCAATACAACCGAGTGACCTCTAATGAAAGCATTTAAAAGAAAGCGATAAAGAAAGCATGTAAAATCCTATCGCTCGGAGGTTTTGAAAATCTGACCCTGGTAGTGAAAGACAGCCCCCAGTCATGGTGACCGGATGTGGATCAAGAATTCTCGGCTCTCAGTGAACCGCTCGCAGTGTTCACTTCCTTCCGAGTGGTTATGAGATACAAACTAATGAAACGAACTAATAAATTAGTTCGTTCCGGATGTACTCACTCAGGACTCAAAGATAGGCTTTGGCAGAAGAGGATAGTGGTTGAAAGGAACTCAACCCTATCTTAGAAAATAACCAAGGCCTGGATGTTGTTCCTCTAAGATTATCTACTACACTGTATTTGAATCCAAGTGGATCCCATCTCGGTGAAGCATTTAATCCCAGATTCCCAACACTCAGAAATTTTGGAAAATAAAGGATTTTGAAAATCATTCCTTGACGGGTACTAGACTCTCAATTAAAACACAGATCCTTTCGGTCTAGGTGAGACCTAATCGTTGACTCTGCTTCTAATTTCCCAAAATCAACCCTTGATAGAATATGAACTAGTCATAACTGAGGAATTTATCACTTACTCTGATCCGGATTTTATAAAAGAGTTTTTGTTGGAAATTTAATATGCAATATCTGTTTAAAATCTAGACTTCTAATGTCCAAGGGAAGGATCCCAAAATATTAAAGACCACATTAGCTACATAATATTAGCATGCATACGGATATATAAAAATGTAAAATGAATTGACCCAAAATATTACGACAGGTCTAGACAGAAGATGAAACACAATTGTGAAGTAGCCAAAGGACCAAGGTAATGGCAGAGTGATTGGTTGAATTGCAAACATCTGCTATTCAATTTCCCCATAATTCGGATGGATCGAATTTAGACAGTTTAAACCCTATAATGGCAGTGTCAATGCCAGTTGGGCCTCCACTGTCTGTGAATTCAGATGAAAACCTACATGCTTCTTTTCTGTAATGATCATCAGTAACATTGACAGATGTCAACCGACTCCTACTACAGATCGGAATTTGGGTTTGGAAATCAAGATAAGAAAAGAAAACTGTATCCGGATAGGAGTCAGCTGAGCAGCTATTATAATCCCGGATGGACGAACCGCCAAGGCTTCCACCGACCACTATCCAGACCATGCAAAATGACACTTAGTAAATGATACCCAGAGTACGAGCTAGTTTATCCGTGAGGGAATACCCGCCAACATTAGTCTGGTGTATTCTTTACTAATTGTCACACACAACACAAAAAGACAAAATGAACATAAAATGGAAGATGAGGCCTTGTATGAGAGACATTGGTTTCTCATGCAAGGTTATGGATTCAATCCATAATGGATGGCTTAAATAATCCCTCCTCCCATAATTAATTACAGTCCGGATTATCTGTTTAAGGCATCATGGTTTTGTTTATAGAAAAATATTTTAATGACAACTGAACAAAGATCCTTTAATCATAACAATTAGTGATTTAATCATTGCTAATTACAATCATTAATCATTAATGACTAGAGGGTTCAATTAATTAAGTGATGGAAATGGAGAATCAAAATTTTGGCAGCACAACGCCTTATATTGCAATTCTAGAATATTACACCTTAATCCGTGGGATTAGGATGTGAGTGTTTGCAATACAATAGAGGATAAGAATTAAGAATGTTTGAGATTAAATAGAAAGGAGGATCATGTCGAGATACCATAACTTGTGTCGCTAGCCTAGGCTCGCGACATGGGTATCTCGACAGGTTTTTAGAAATTTTGGGCAGAGCTTCGCCTTGTGTCGCTAGGCAGGGGTTGTGTCGCGAGACGTGGCCTCGCGACAGGTTGTCTAGCGACACAAGATTTTCTGAACATTTTTAAAGCATTTGGCTCCCAGTCGCTAGTCTGGAAATTGTGTCGCGAGGCGTGGCCTCACGACAGGGTGTCTAGCGACTGGGTTTTCAAAATATTGACAAGGCATAATTTTCCGTCTCGGAATAAAAGTGTGTCGCGAACTGTGGGTTCGCGATAGGGGTGTTCCACGACAGAGGCCATGCAGAAAAATTGCAAGAGTTTGGTCCTCAGTCGCTAAGCAGGTGTTGTGTCGCGAACCGTGGGTCCGCGACAGAGTGCCTCGCGACCGAGGGTTTCAAAATATCAAGACAAGTGTCCCTAGACATCCATGTCGCGAAACAACCTTCCTGTCGCTAGACGTGGTCTCGCGACAGGAGGCGGTTGGCGACAGGGATGGTTCAGGACACAAGTCAGTAAAAGCAGAAATGAACAGTGGCATGCAAACAGCGTGATCTCATCCTATTTCAGATTAAAAAGCTATTCTAAGTTAAAAACAACCAAACAACATTTGAAATAAGCAAGAACATGCTTGAACATAAATAAACTACTGGAACAGTATTTAAAAATAAAGCAATATCCTAATCTAGGGTTTGATCACACACATACATGAACATCATCCATTAAAATAGCAACAGTAAGCATAATAAAGGGAATTGGGAGTCAAATGACCCCAAAAAAGGAAAATGAAAGCATTAAATCCATGGGGTGTGAGACCCATTTCATGATTTGGGACACATTTGAAGAATATTTTCCCATTTTATTAAGTGGGTATGTTAATACCCATGATTTGGGTATTACAAAACCCTAAAAGAAAGTTTGGATGTGGAAAAACAAGATGAAAGAGTGGCTACCTATTACTGTAAACTGGAAAAACACACTAATCAAACATTAAACTATGCTAATCTATGGGCAGAATTAAATACTACATAAAAATAAAACTAAACTAAACTAAAAACTACCTAAAAGGGAGAGCTCCTTGTTGTGTCTTCAAGAATGAAAAATCTAACCGTTCTCTCTCGAGCTCATGGGGGTCACCTCATATTTATAGAAGTGGAACCCTAGGCCCATGGGCTTTGATATGAGGCCCACTGTGTCTCAAGACATCACACACATCACACTGTGTCGCGGAACTGGGGTCGGTCGCTGTAATACCCGGGATTTTTATCGGCGTCCAAAGGAATAAAATTTATTTCTTAATCAAATCAAGGTTGAAATATCTCCGAGAAGAAGAAAATAATTTACCACAATAAATTATTGCTCGGAAATGAAACGCCGATAGATTCAAAAATTCAAATTGGAATAAAGGAGGGAAAGGAAGCCCGGAGACATTCCATGAATCGAGTCAAAAGAATTGGAACTAAATTCAAGAATGAAAAGAATTTTAATTCCAGGAACCGGTGAAGTCGGAAATAATTTAATTAGATAAATTGTTGCACGGGAGTCAAAAGACGACGAATTAGAAGCCGACGAATCCAAACGCAACGGACTCAAGATTTCGAATACGGGGTTAATTCGAGACGAGATAAATTTAAGATAAGAATTTATAATCCGAGAATGACCCGAAAAATCGAGCCCGAAAACGTAGGAGCACAGAAGTCCGAAAGAGAGGAGAAAAGGCCCGATCGGATCGCACGGACCCGCCCGAACCGAGGTCCAGGCGGAGGCCGCGCACTGGCCGCGCGGTGTTTAGCCTAGGAACGCGCCAAGTCCGCGTGACCTCCCCAGAAAATGGCAACAACGCGTTCCGACGATTTTCTTGCCATATTTTCGACCCCCGACGATGGAAACTCAATCTCGGGCTATGGAAGGATATGTGGGACGACCTTATACTGCTCCCCAACCCTAAATTCGAAAAACATAACCCTAGAGCAGCCATCTTCTCCTCACATTCTCTCCAACTCCTCCCAAATTCGAAAACCCCGAAATCCCTTGTGTTCTTGAAGTTCCGACGACGAAATCCGAACAAGAAGGACTTGTGAAGGAGAAGACAGACCCCTAGGACGTCGGTAAGTAGTTTTTGAGTTTATCTACACCTTTTTGAATCCAAAAATCGAATCTAACTAAGGATTTTTACTTGCGGATTCGGTTCGTGGATGTTGGAAGAGGAAACCGACTTGAGGAGATTCGTTCGTGACATCCCGTGGATTTCGGACAACCCCGTGACCTCCTAGACATCATCCCCACTGTAAGTTAATGCTTACTTGGTTTTGGGTGACTTAAAATGCAACCAAACATAGAGATTTAGAAACTCAAAAATCTGTCAACGCGAAAAACCCCCGGCGCAGCGTATTGGTGCGAATTTTTTGAACACTTAAAACTCCTCAAACGGAAAAACTCAAAACATGAAAAACGTTCCTAAGACATAGATCTAGTTTGTGTAAAATTTTCATAATTTTCTATAGTGTTTTGATATCCGAAAATGGCCTCCAATGAACCTCCCCTAAAAGTCGAACTTGAAACTGTGACAGATTTGAAATTGGACCAAAACCCCTACTTCAAGAATTCAAACCGAAAAACTCAAACCTAGACTTTTGATCCTAACACGTTAATCTAAGTTTTGTAAAAATTTCAGCCATATTCATCAACGTTTGCTATCCCAAAACGATCCGAACACAAACTGCCTTGAAAAACCCTTTTGGAAATCTGAAGGTGTTGATGTCCGAACTTGATGAGCCTGTTTCTATATCTTCGAGTCCGAATTAATACTTGCAATCTAAATGAAAGTTGTAGATAATTATGTCTATATGTGCATATAAAATTTCAGAATTTTTGGAGTCCATTTGATGTGTTAAAAAGTCGAATCTTTGAATGGTGTCGAATCTGAAACCTGACAGCACACTACTTATGGGAACGACTTGATTTTTGACTCATTTCCTTAACCCGGATCGAGAAACGTAAAACACGAAACTTGTTCGTCACTGTGTTTTCGAGTTACCGATGAAATTTCAGAATTTTCTGCTTAAAATGAATTTTTAATTAATTATGGAGTAAGGCAGCGACTTGTGTAAGTTATATTTGAGAATTTTGTGAAACTTGCGAAATGTCTTCTTACCTTGCGGGTTCGATTCCCCAAGGCGATCGGTTGTTTTCCTGCGGGTTCGATTCCCCAGGATGTGTGTTGATTCCTATGGGTTCAATTCCCTAGGATGTATTTGAGTTCTTGCGGGTTCGATTCCCCAAGGGCGATCGTTTGTTTTCCTGCGGGTTCGATTCCCCAGGATGTGTGTTGATTCCTATGGGTTCAATTCCCTAGGATGTATTTGAGTTCTTGCGGGTTCGATTCCCCAAGGGCGATCGTTTGTTTTCCTGCGGGTTCGATTCCCCAGGACGTGTGTTGATTCCTACGGGTTCAATTCCCTAGGATGTATTTGAGTTCTTGCGGGTTCGATTCCCCAAGGGCGATTGTTTGTTTTCCTGCGGGTTCAATTCCCCAGGTCGTGTGTTGATTCCTACGGGTTAGATTCCCTAGGATACGTTTGAATTCTTGCGGGTCCATTTCCCCGAGAACATATTATACTAGATCATATCGAACAAAAGTGAAAGAGTGAAATCCTCGAAATACCAAATCCTGAAATCATGTGAAAATTAAGAGAATTGAAAATTTTCTTTGTTTTAAATTATGCCATTTAATCATTAGTGGATGATTAACTTAAATTGTGTATTACCTACAAGCATGTTTTATTAAATTTAATTAAAGGCTTTGAAACCCCTAAATCATGCTAGGTGTTAACTTACTCAGCACGTTTTGCTGACCCAAACCATTTCCTTCTTTTTCCTACAGAGCATATGGATTATACTGAGCACGTACATGCATGGGAATTTTTGGGAACACTTTATTTTAAATTTGCATTAGACTATAGTATGAACGGGCCTGTTTAACCCGTGTTTTGGCCATGTCGGCCCTTATACTTTATTTCCGTTGCACAACTTATATTTCCGCTGCGTGTATGGATGATTATTATTTTTAAATATAAGTATTTCCGGACTTGGTTGTTTAAAATTAATTTATACCCCTTAGCCTTGCATCTTTCAAGTGAGCTCGAATGAAGTCGTGTCTTGCTTGGGAGGTGTGGCGGTGACATCTCGGCCTGGGTTATCAAATCCGGGGTGTTACAGAGTGGTATCAGAGCCCGGAATATTTTAAAGTTACTATTATTATTTTTAAACCATTATTTTAAACCTAGTATTATTTTTAAATTTATTATTATTTTTAAACTACTAGTATTATTTTGAGCCCAAAAATTGTATTTACTTAGTGTAATATTTTAAACCCAAAGATTTAATTATTTTGGCCCAATATTTAATTATAATGTTAAGCCCAATTATTTTGGCCCAATACCCTTGTTTTTACTTAAGCCCAAATAATTTATTTCTTTTGGCCCAATATAGTGGCCCAAACCTTTTTACCTTATTCTTTAAAAATCTATCCATGGAATAAACTTATTTTTAAAACCCATGGGTAGAAAATACAATGCATGCATAAATTATGTTTTATTGGGGGGGATTGCATATGCATACACACATAATTGCACTAACTCTTCTTTATGTGAATCAACTACTCTAAGAAAACACTCTTAAATTAGTATTCGACATGACCTTGACTTAGGAGCGCTTGCTAAAGACTAACTTTGCCTTAGTCCTAGATCTTGATCACTTAGAAACTCATCTTCGCGTGCTTTTATAACAGAAAATGGCACCTAGAAGAAAACTGAGGAAGGTAAGCCCAAACGGCACTGACACTGACCTCCCAAACGCACCTAACAACAATGAGATTCCTCCGAACGTAGGAGATCGAGCGCCTCCTATTCCCAACAACATGGATGAACGTTTAAGGACGGTAGAAGAAGTACTTGTAGCATTAGGAAATGCCGAGTTGCATAGGGTACAAGCAGCAGTACCCCCGCCAGTAGCCCAAGTCAACTACTTGGCATTGGTGAACCCCTACAACCCGCCCCATTATGACGGCCAAGAGGATCCGGCCAAGTTGGAAGGTTGGATCCGTACCTTTGATAAGCTCTTGAATGCTATCAAATGCCCTGATGAGGAGAAGATATACGTGGTGACCTACTATTTAGGAGGCGAAGCCGATGAGTGGTGGCAAAACCTTCAAACGAATTCAGAGGAAGATGAAGAATCCTACACCTGTGAAGGACTTAAGGAAGCCTTGAGAGAAAGATTCTACCCACTGAGCACCAAGACCGCAAAGTACGAGGAATTCATCAACCTCAGACAAGGAGCGCAAACAGTACAAGAGTACTACACCAAATTCAAGGAATTGGTGCGATTTGCTACAAGGATAGTACCAACTGACTCTGACAAGGCTCAGAAATTCGAGATGGGTCTGAACCTTAGTATCCGGGAGATACTTGCAGTAGGACAATTCACAAACCTGCAGACGGTTTACGATCGAGCTGTAGCAATTGATCGAGTCCAGCAACTGAAGCGTAAAGAAACCGGTGAGTCGAGCAAGGGCTCGCAAGAGTTTGAGAAAAAGAATCGAAACATTAGCAATGGCAATTTTAAGGAGAATAAGAATAAAGGTTTCAATTATGGGAGAAACGGCATACGTCATACAGTCATACCACGTTGCCCGCAGTGCCACCAAGCCCATCTGGTGCGCGAATGCCCAAGGCGCGGGACTTGTTATAGATGTGGTGGGGAAGACCACATGATTAGAGAATGCAATGTTCGTGAGGAGAGGATTGAGAAGAGGCTAGATTTGGTAAACCCCCAACCAGAAGAGCCATAGGACGATTGAACGACATCGATCAAGCTGACCTGCCTATCAAGGGATAATATCTAATGATTATGCATTTATTAAAGTAAGGAAAGCAATAAAACCTAACTACAATACCAAAACATGGTTCAAAATACACCCATTGATTTAAGTGTTTGAAACCCACAAACTACAAAATATAAAACTGGAAAAATAAAAGTGAACACTAGCTACACTTATTTATTACAAAGCATAAATTAAACTAAGCTAAGATCTACTACATGGCATGAAAATAAATTAAACTACATCTGCCTACACTAATTTTGGAGAGCACAGTGGTGCCTGCCAGTTCAATGAGGAAGGATCATGGGCAACGATACCCGAACCTGTTTGCGAATAATACATAGGCAGTTATGGGGACATAACTGTAATCTTAAGGGGGGGAGGATGTAACGACCCAAATATTCTATTCCGAATATTTTGTATTTCGAATAAGCAAATTCAAATTGTTTTGAACTACGTAATGACTTGATCCCTTCACAGGATACGTAGGCAACTTGGAAATTTCAATTCTGGGTTCAGTCAAACGATATAATAAAATAATAAAAACAACATCAAGAACAGCAACATATAATGATACAATCACGCATTCAAACAATAGCACAAAATAGAAAGGACCTTAGTTCCAAGCTCGCGAGAAGCTAACACTCAACTTCGGGGACGAAGTTGATTCTTAAGGGGGGTAGACTGTAATACCCGGGATTTTTATCGGCGTCCAAAGGAATAAAATTTATTTCTTAATCAAATCAAGGTTGAAATATCTCCGAGAAGAAGAAAATAATTTACCACAATAAATTATTGCTCGGAAATGAAACACCGATAGATTCAAAAATTCAAATTGGAATAAAGGAGGGAAAGGAAGCCCGGAGACATTCTATGAATCGAGTCAAAAGAATTGGAACTAAATTCAAGAATGAAAAGAATTTTAATTCCAGGAACCGGTGAAGTCGGAAATAATTTAATTAGATAAATTGTCGCACGGGAGTCAAAAGACGACGAATTAGAAGCCGACGAATCCAAACGCAACGGACTCAAGATTTCGAATACGGGGTTAATTCGAGACGAGATAAATTTAAGATAAGAATTTATAATCCGAGAATGACCCAAAAAATCGAGCCCGAAAACGTAGGAGCACAGAAGTTCGAAAGAGAGGAGAAAAGGCCCGATCGGATCGCACGGACCCGCCCGGACCGAGGTCCAGGTGGAGGCCGCGCGCTGGCCGCGCGTTGTTTAGCCTAGGAGCGCGCCAAGTCCGCGTGACCTCCCCAGAAAATGGCAACAACGCGTTCCGACGATTTTCTTGCCATATTTTCGACCCCCGACGATGGAAACTCAATCTCGGGCTATGGAAGGAGATGTGGGACGACCTTATACTGCTCCCCAACCCTAAATTCGAAAAACATAACCCTAGAGCAGCCATCTTCTCCTCACATTCTCTCCAACTCCTCCCAAAGTCGAAAACCCCGAAATCCCTTGTGTTCTTGAAGTTCCGACGACGAAATCCGAACAAGAAGGACTTGTGAAGGAGAAGACAGACCCCTAGGACGTCGGTAAGTAGTTTTTGAGTTTATCTACACCTTTTTGAATCCAAAAATCGAATCTAACTAAGGATTTTTACTTGCGGATTCGGTTCGTGGACGTTGGAAGAGGAAACCGACTTGAGGAGATTCGTTCGTGACATCCCGTGGATTTCGGACAACCCCGTGACCTCCTAGACATCATGCCCACTGTAAGTTAATGCTTACTTGGTTTTGGGTGACTTAAAATGCAACCAAACATAGAGATTTAGAAACTCAAAAATCTGTCAACGCGAAAAACCCCCGGCGCAGCGTATTGGTGCGAATTTTTCGAACACTTAAAACTGCTCAAATGGAAAAACTCAAAACATGAAAAACGTTTTTAAGACATAGATCTAGTTTGTGTAAAATTTTCATAATTTTCCATAGTGTTTTGATATCCGAAAATGGCCTCCAATGAACCTCCCCTAAAAGTCGAACTTGAAACTGTGACAGATTTGAAATTGGACCAAAACCCCTACTTCAAGAATTCAAACCGAAAAACTCAAACCTAGACTTTTGATCCTAACACGTTAATCTAAGTTGTGTAAAAATTTCAGCCATATTCATCAACGTTTGCTATCCCAAAACGATCCGAACACAAACTGCCTTGAAAAACCCTTTTGGAAATCTGAAGGTGTTGATGTCCGAACTTGATGAGCCTGTTTCTATATCTTCAAGTCCGAATTGATCCTTGCAATCTAAATGAAAGTTGTAGATAATTATGTCTAGTATGTGCATATAAAATTTCAGAATTTTTGGAGTCCATTTGATGTGTTAAAAAGTCGAATCTTTGAATGGTGTCGAATCTGAAACCTGACAGCACACTACTTATGAGAACGACTTGATTTTTGACTCATTTCCTTAACCCGGATCGAGAAACGTAAAACACAAAACTTGTTTGTCAATGTGTTTTCGAGTTATTAATGAAATTTCAGAATTTTCGGGCTTAAAATGGTTTTTTAATTAATTATGGAGTAAGGCAGCGACTTGTGTAAGTTATATTTGAGAATTTTGTGAAACTTGCGAAATGTCTTCTTACCTTGCGGGTTCGATTCCCCAAGGCGATCGTTTGTTTTCCTGCGGGTTCGATTCCCCAGGATGTGTGTTGATTCCTATGGGTTCAATTCCCTAGGATGTATTTGAGTTCTTGCGGGTTCGATTCCCCAAGGGCGATCGTTTGTTTTCCTGCGGGTTCGATTCCCCAGGATGTGTGTTGATTCCTATGGGTTCAATTCCCTAGTATGTATTTGAGTTCTTGCGGGTTCGATTCCCCAAGGGCGATCGTTTGTTTTCCTGCGGGTTCGATTCCCCAGGACGTGTGTTGATTCCTACGGGTTCAATTCCCTAGGATGTATTTGAGTTCTTGCGGGTTCGATTCCCCAAGGGCGATTGTTTGTTTTCCTGCGGGTTCAATTCCCCAGGTCGTGTGTTGATTCCTACGGGTTTGATTCGGGTTTGATTCCCTAGGATACGTTTGAATTCTTGCGGGTCCATTTCCCCGAGAACATATTATACTAGATCATATCGAACAAAAGTGAAAGAGTGAAATCCTCGAAATACCAAATCCTGAAATCATGTGAAAATTAAGAGATTTGAAAATTTTCTTTGTTTTAAATTATGCCATTTAATCATTAGTGGATGATTAACTTAAATTGTGTATTACCTACAAGCATATTTTATTAAATTTAATTAAAGGCTTTGAAACCCCTAAATCATGCTAGGTGTTAACTTACTCAGCACGTTTTGCTGATCCAAACCATTTCCTTCTTTTTCCTACAGAGCATATGGATTATACTGAGCACGTACATGCATGGGAATTTTTGGGAACACTTTATTTTAAATTTGCATTAGACTATAGTATGAACGGGCCTGTTTAACCCGTGTTTTGGCCATGTCGGCCCTTATACTTTATTTCCGTTGCACAACTTATATTTCCGCTGCGTGTATGGATGATTATTATTTTTAAATATAAGTATTTCCGGACTTGGTTGTTTAAAATTAATTTATACCCCTTAGCCTTGCATCTTTCAAGTGAGCTCGAATGAAGTCGTGTCTTGCTTGGGAAGTGTGGCGGTGACATCCCGGCCTGGGTTATCAAATCCGGGGTGTTACAGTCGCGAATCAACACTGCATGTGGCAAGGCTTCTCGACTGGGTCTTGGTCATCAATTTGTGCGTTTGTGTCGCTAAACATGCCCGTGTCGCGAGGCCATGTATCGCGACCGGGGCATCGCGACACGGGTCTGGAGACATGACTTCTTCTTCGATTGCTGCTGGTGGCGCTAATCACCCTGTGTCGCTAGGTCATGGATCGCGATCGGGGTAACGCGACATGGTCTGTCTGGACTGGCCTCCTCTTCATTCTGGCTGTTGTGTCGCCAAACCCTCCCTTGTCGCTAGGTCATGGACCGCGACACAGGAGCTCTAGCGACAGAGTGTTCCTGGACAGGGCTGGATGGGCCAGATGGGCCGAAATTACTCTTTTTGTGGGCTTTTCTTTCTTTTCCCATCTTTTTCATTCCTTTTTCTTTTTCTTTTCTTTTTCTCATGTTTTTGGATTTTTCTAACATAAATATGTAATAAAATTACATATTTATGCATTTTTCATACCAGCTCAATATTTTTACAATTATGCATAAATCAGTCCAATTCAACTGCTTTCTTACTTAATATAAGACCAGAATGCGATCAAATGCCCGTTTCAGGCACGGAAATGGATTGAAAATAATGGTCATTTCTGGCCATTATCATTCCCCTTGGCGGCATTCTGTTAGATAAGCACGCAAGGGTAAGAATCGAAACTAAGGTAGGTTAGTAGTCAAGTTAGAAAGTTCTAACACCTCAAGTACGCAGAATTCTAAGAGAGACGACGTAACAAGGAAAGGGAAAATACTTCACTAGATCATTTAGGAAAATTATAAAGAAGCTACAACGGAAGGCAATCAAGATAATATGAAATACGAAAAGCAATAGATAATCCAATGATATAATGCATCAATCTAGAGTAGGTAATCGGGAGAATAGCCGAGGAGTGCCCTGTCATGCTCATACTCCCCGTCGGAGTCAAGAGGTACCGATGGGTCCACTACTTCCGCCTCTGGTTCCTCCTCCTCCATGCCCTCAATATCAATATACATGTCCGGGTCCTCCTCCTCTTCCTCTTCCTCCTCAGGTTTCGGTGAATTGAGTCGGTTCTGAAGGTCAACAATCTCATGCTCCAAAGTGAACACACGTCCCCTAAGCATATGGTTGTTGTGTTGTTCCTTATGAAACAGAGTTTCAAGAGCAGCGATGCGGCCCGAATCCTGCTGCCGAGTGTTCTTCAACTGCTTCAATTCTCCCTCAACAATCTTAACACGCTGCTTATATGCACTAACCTCCTCACGGCTATGTCTTAATTCATGCATAATACTAGTCATCGAGCATAGCATATCGGCCATCATTTCGAAAAGCTTTGGGTCGGCCATCTAACAATAAATTTTAACACATCAATATTTTGCACATCTCAAGCACATATGTTAATGCATATGCACCCCCCCCCCCCCCAAAAAAAAAAATAATAATAACATTTTGAGACTTGTCGAAATTTTGAGATATATTTTTCCATGGGTTTTAAAATAAATTTCCTTTCCATGGAAATAATATTTAAAAAGTTTAAAAATAATATTTAATATTTTGGGCCTCTATATTGGGCCGAAAAATAGTAGCTTAAAAAATTTTTGGGCTCTGATACCACTTTGTAACACCCCGGATTTGGTCACCCAGGCCGGGACGCTACCGCCACACACTTCCAAACAAGACTCGATCAAATCGAGCTTATTTAAAAGGATGCTAAGGCTTAAGTTGCATCATTATTTTAAAAATATTTAAAAACCAATCAAATTGCCCGAATTTAAATCAGAGTTATAATCCATCATGCACAAGTAAAGTAATGCGGAAGCTAAAAATAAACAGGGCCAAAACATGCGGCCAAAACATAGTCCAAGTCCAATGCATAAATTAAAAATAATTAAAAGGCGACAAGTCTTTTAATAATAAAAATTCCGTCCCTCCGTGCAATGCTTACTCCGCAAAATCTGTAAAAGAATAAATCAACACACTATCAGTACAAAAGGTACTGCGTAAGTTAATATATAGCAAAACGAATTTTAAAAGTTTTTAAGAGAGTACACAAGATAATATATTTATTTAAAGGCAAATAAATAAAATAATTTAAAATGTCTTACACATATTCCACGAATATTTACCAATGTTCGTTATGATCGAGGACACCAATTATGCCCTTTGGGACTAAGACCCACAAGGACTCAACATAAAGATTCTAGGGACGTACCCTTGGAATCAACCCACCTCTGGGACTCGTACCCACGAGGGATGTGAAAGCAGTGACCCTATACAGACCACTCCGGAGCCCTAGATAACCCATACGGATACATCTAGGAGTATAGACTCTTACAATCACGAAACCACAATTTCATATGTGCCGTTATGGCTACAAAAGAGGGGGCGGCCCAACGAGCTCACGCTAAGTGCACTTACCCTCTAACACGTTGGCATCCCACTCGATCAAAACTTACAAAGTTTTAATTTACACTTTTATCACATTCATAATACCTCCGTATATCCAGATTCCACATATATCCAAAAACGAGTAACAATCGACTCTTAGTTCATCGAATATACAAAATAGCATTTACCGATTAAAAGTAACACTGTGGCAGTTTCTAAAATCGCATTTACAAATGCAGCAAACTATTTTTAAAAATTCTGGAAAAATTACAGTGGCTAGGAAACATTAGAATAAGCATTTTTCATAGAAATAGCCATCTCAAAATTCGGACTCTAAACTGGTCATTTTAACCGATTTCAGCAAACCACTGATTTAGGATTTTACATGCTTCAGGATATTCGACCACAGTGTGTTCAAAAATTCATAACAATTTCAAACATGCTCCAAAAATCATGAAATTTTACAGGGATAATCTAGACACATAATAGAACAAGTTTCATGAAGGAGTCGATTACTGATAACAATCATAGGACAATGTAAAATACACAACAAAACCGAACTTCATGGAAACATTAATCTGTCACAGTTTTAGCAGAAAATACCAGATGAAATTTCGATGACCAAATCATGTCCAAAAATTATGAAAATTTACAGAGAGCATATTTAGGATGTTCGGAACATTTTTTAGTTTGGAAAGATTTTCTAAAAACGATCGGATCATGGTCGAAATTACAGAACAATAAAATTGGTCATAGAAAAACCCTATGTGCCAGATTTTGTAAGATGAGGAGATGAACCTATATCTCGAGTTATACTCAACCAAAACTCCTAAAAATCGACGTGCACAATACTAACTTACTTGGGATGAGTTAGGAATCAAAAATCTCCTTGGTGGTATCCCTGAGATCGTCCGGATCGGCCTCAACAGTCAACACTTCTACCGAATGCACCTATTATGGAGTTATCGACGGAAATCCTCAATTCTAGGACAAGAGACTCGAATCTAGGACCAAGAGAAAGGAGTAGAACTCTTACCTACACATGTGAGAAGGGATTGGACCTCTTGAACTCGTCCACACTCCCTGGAAAGATGATGAACAACTCACAAAACTCTCACCACTCTCACTTGAACTCTAATTTTCGGATGAAGTGCAAATGAGTGAATTGGAGACTGTTTGGGGGTCTTTATAGGGGTGGGGAGCATCCAATGACTACCATAGGATACTAGGGAGGTGAGGGGACGAAATGCAAGCCATAGCTCCCGAATTAATCCCCTCAAACCTCATCCAAAACCCCCCCTATACTCCACTTATCCTCCAAGGAATCCTATGACCCATGTCTCCACTAAGAGCTGATTATTGGGGGCTTAAATGCACTCAATAATCATTGCCAAGCACCCCTCAACGTCCTTCAACACCTGGGAATTGAATTCCCAACGTTTAGAAACTTCCCAAGCCAAAATAATGGCAAACACCAAGTGTAACGCCTGAACAGCAGGCCTGCTGCTGGTGGCGCGCCCCGCGCGGGTACCGCGCGGCCACCAGCCCACGTTTTTTTTTTATTTTTTTATTTTTTAATAATATTATGATTTTAATTTCTAAAAATTATAATATGTGAATTATCCGAGATCGTTGGGATAATTCGATTACTCTATCCCGAGTCGCGACTGTCCGAAATATTTAATTCTGTTCTCTCGGAATTATTTCGATTTCGATAAATAAATCCAAATTCTTAAATTTCGGATTTTGAAACTTGATGTCGATTTCACGGGTATTACGATACACTTCAACTAAAGATATTGTTGATATCCCACATCGATTAAAATGTGGTCCTCCTATTACCTTATATGGTTGGGAGCAACTCCACCTATCACCAATTGGTTTTAGGTGTGAGCCTCCCATCCATGAATCTCTACATGGTATTGGTTTTAGGTGTGAGCCTCCCATCCATGAATCCCTACATGGTATCAGAGCCATGGTTGCCCGGGTTGGGTATATTTGATCTTGAATTTGAATTTGATTTCGAGATGGATATCATCTCGAGGGGAGGGTGTTGATATCTCACATCGATTAAAATGTGGTCATCCTATTACCTTATGTGGTTGGGAGCAACTCCACCTATCACCAATTGGTTTTAGGTGTGAGCCTCCCATCCATGAATCTCTACAGATATTCTTCTACTTTTATGTGATTTATATGTGGTTATATACGTTTTACCTACTTAGTACTTACTTTGCGCTGGTGAATCTAAATTAACTAGCAACCAGCTAGGTTAAGTTAGCCAGTAGATATTTGAATTAATATTGATATTTAGTTTCCTGTAGTTATGGCAATTAATTCATCTATCAATATAATCTAAATAATGAAGCTTATTTCTTAGGAATTTTCCAGTATTAGTTAATATACATGAAATGATTCACAATATCCTCATCGGTTCTGATCCACTATACTATACGTATGGTAAAAAATGGCAAAATAGTGTCGTAACATTGTTAATTTTCTAATTTGGTGTCATGATTTAGGAATTTTCTAATTTGGTGCTATAATTACCTTCTCGTTCTAAGCACCTTTATAGGCGAATGGAACACAATTTGCTAATGATCTCCAAAATGGCCCCATCCGACCCTAATCACCCCCGATTTGCTGAATGGATGAAATTAGTGTAAATAATAGATTTAAGTGTGCCATATAGGTGTCACGTAGTCATTAACTGGATTTGATCTACACATGTGGACACTTTTTAACCCTATTTCTAATTTAATGGTATCCTTCCCATTCTGAAAGTATGCAACAAATTGGTTAGAAAATATCCACATATTTATGTCAAACATAGTCAATGCTTACGTTCCACCTACATGGCACAATAAAATTAATTATTTACACTAACATCCGCAAATGTAGGTTATTAAGACCCGATGGGACCAGACCATTAGCAAAGTTATGACACCAAATTAGAAAACTCCAAAGTTATTGCACCAAACTAAAAAATGAGTAAAGCTACGGCACCGTTTTGGCATTATTTCCCTATACGTACATCTAGCTCGGGAGAAACTTGTAATGTGCAGACTAATGCATGCATAGAACTCTATGAGGGGAGTGTTTTTGTGATGACAAAGTAATATGTGATGTCCTGAGATATTTTTTTGATGTTTATAATTATGATGCCGGTTTTTTATTACATTTTTATTAACCCATCATAAAATCTCATTTTCGCATCATATTTACCTATTCTCTCATATCACTCTGCACGTGAAGGCTCCCTCTAGTCTGTACCGAGCTCGAGAATAGCATATCATTTTACAGCGTAATATGTTCCTTCTTTGTCGATCACAAGAAGAGTTGGGTTGTACGTGTTTTGTGGTCGTCGAGAATTATACTACTCCATCCGTCTCATTTAACTTGTCTTGTTTGACTTTGGCACACAATTCAATGCACTTTTTCAATCGTTAATATTTCAAAATATATACAATGAAAAATTATATAAAATGTATATTCTGAAACTACATGATCATACTATTCTAACAGACCCAACTCGACTATTTTTGTCAAAATATATACTTGCAATAAAATTGAGTCAAAGCTGAATAATGAACAGTATCAAAAAGTCAAACATGACACGTCACTACAAGATTTTTTTGATTTAGCGACCTCACTTTGCGGCCGCTAAGGGGGGTATGCGGTTGGTAAAATCCCTCAGCGACCGCACTAGCGACCGCAAAAGTGAGGTCGCTATAGAGCTGGTTACAAGTTGGGGGATGACCGCGCGGGCCGATGTCGCAAACTCCAGCGACCTCATTACCGACCGCACAGTAAGGTCGCAAATTCTAGTGACCGCATCAGCGACTTCGGATGGTGGTCGCTGGAGTTGGTCATGGTCCAAGAAAAGAGGAAAAATGTACTCAAGAGGGATCGAACCCCTCTCATTACCATCACCCACCCACTCATTAACCACTTTGGCTGCTGCCTACAAATCCATTTATATTGCGCCACGTATCATTTATATAAATACTCTTCAACTTTGTAAATTTGCTAGCAAGAAGACTCGAACCCTGATCTAGACGCACAGTCGCGTGCGCGCGTACCACTTGACTACAATTAAATTCATGTCTTTTTATGGAATGCTATATATATATATATAATATAATTCTGTTATATGCTTAAATTAGCTAATAAATAAAAAACTGATCAATTAATAAATAATACTATTAAAATTCAATAATTAAAATAAATATAAATTAGATTTACTAATCACTGATTAAATTAGAAATAATTAAATAAAATAATAAAACTAATAAAAATATAATAAAATAAAATTATCAAATAAATTATTAAAGAAAATTCATTAATTACCCCATTGACAAAATAGAAAATAAAATATTAAATAAATTGATAAGAAAACGAAAATTAAATAGAAATAAAATAAAATTAGTTTAGCGACCGCAAATGCGGTCGCTGACGCGGTCGCTAACTGCGACGGAAAAATATGCGGTCGCGGTATTCGCGACAACTTATGTGATCGCAGAATGCAGTCGCTAACGTCTGCAACCTCCGCTGAGGTCGTTATTGCGGTCGCTATTTCCGACCGCAAGTGTGCGGTCGCTATACAACATGTTTCTTGTAGTGCGAGTTATGTGGGACGGATGGTCACTACAAGAAAATCTCGTGCACCGATCGAAACATCCGGTCGGTAGGCCCTAGAGACGGGTCGTCTCCGGGCTCACCGACCGCCCCACCGACCGAATTGGCCGGTCGGTAAAAAGCTGGTAGGCGGCCGAGAAGCAACCAAATGTGGTCGGCGGAATGCGCCGACCGCTGTACCGACCACATTTGGGGTCGGTACAGCCTGGTCCCGAAAAGCCGGGAATCCCCGCCACCGATGTAATGACCCGATTTAATTAAATTGGACTGTTTAAATTATTTGGTGACTGGTTTTATTTCACTCAAGTCCGGATGGGGTTTCAATTGTGTTAAGTGAGAGTAGAAGGGGCCTTTTTGTTAATACCCAATTAATTGATTTAAAGGGGTCATTTTGCAAGGTTTGTAAAATTGGAAGAAGGGGAAGGGCCGATCGGCCGAGAGAGAAAGGAAGAAAGGGGTAATCTTCGGCTCGTCCAAACTAACACGTTTCTTGGCCGATTGATTGAGCGGTTGAAGGTAAACGATTCTCCCCATCGTCCTCTCCGCTATGATTTTTATTTCGATCGTTTTGGTGGTGAATTGGGGATGTTTCGAAATGCTAGGTTTGTGAGTTGTTTGGCCGATTGGATTCGAAATTGAGCAATTCGGAGGCGTTTAATCGTTGAGAAGACATCAGGCAAGGGATTTGTATGCTTAAATTACGTGTTTGGGGGTATTAGGGGTGATTACCGACAAGGCTTAATTCCGCTTTCTTGCTATGTCTTCGGTTATGTTTGTGTAACTATAAATTTGGCATTCTGCGAAATTGAGGAACTGTGTAAGGAAAAAATATAGCAGTATATATATATATATATGATACATACATATACCTGTGTGAGACTAGGCTGCTCGTTAGTTTGCCTTGGGAGTAGAGAATTCATTTCATGTAGTAGGATAAATAGCATTATATATTACTTTGGTTTCAACTGGTCCTAGATAGTATTTATTTTCTATTAAATTGGCATAGCAGTACTTGCCATTGATTATATGTGCTTGCCAGTAATTATGTCTTCCAATCAGAGCATGAAAGACAATAATAAAAATGAGATGTCTCGTACTTGGTCTCTGAGGCTAGATAGTGGTGTATTGAAATTTTCATGGATCATTACCCCTCCCTGTGCCACTGTTTGACATGCTTTCTGAATAATTAAATTTAATATGCTTACACTATAAACTTGGGCATTTTCCTAGTTAATAAATCATCATGATATTGCCGTTGAGTTTCATATTGTATTATTGTTGCCTTAGCCTAGGGCTATAAGATGCAAATATATTATATTGAGAAGCTTGCGAATCTAGCAATTATGTGTTGAAAATATGATATTTGGCATATGCATGATATTGTATTGGGATTGACGGATTATTAACCCGATGGGTTGTGATGATGATGTGATAGATCGGGCAGCCTTCACCGGTGTTGTTGAGTCCCGATGGCCCTGCGGGGTGATTTATTGGTTGTGATGCTTGTGATTGGGCTGTGATGCCTGTGGTCCCTGCGGGGATGGTGTATGTTACCCTGTAACGGGTTGGAGTTGATGATATCCTCACCCGTGGGTTCATACCGCCCGGGTTTTAGGTGCCGGCTAGGCATGTTCATTGCATTTGCATATAGGATAGATAGGTGTATGTTAGGTCATGCATCACGTGCATAAACTGTATGTCTGTGGTTGAAGCACCGGTATGGGACGGTGTGATGGTTAATTGCTTATTTATATTCTGTTTTGTTATTCATGCTTTTATTTATTTATTATTACTATTATTATTATTATTTACTTTTGTTGCTCTGTTTGCCCTTACTCCCCAACACGTAGCCTTGCTCAGTACGTTGTACTGACTCCCTTTGCTTTTGTCTGTTTTATAGATCCTGCTGGAGGTGCTGGAGCATGATTGGGGTATGGGGATGAGAGATCACATAGATAGGATTCCCATGTCCTTTTTATTATGTTTATTTTATGTGGTACTCGGTGGATTGTTATTATTTGATACTTACTTGACTAGTTGAGGCCTGTGAGCCTAGGATTTACATTCTGTCGGCCTGTGGCCTTGTGTGAGTTACTGTTTTGGGCTGGTAGCCCTGTTTGAGATATTAGCATGCTGTCAATGCTGTTTTGTGAGGCTTTTAGCCTGGATGAGTTAGCCTGGATGAGTTATGGGAACTGTTATATGATTGTTTTGTGAGACCTTTCTCATGTGCCTATGTGTTTTGTTTTATTTAGCTTCTGCATTAAACTGGATTGAACAGATTGTCACTTTAGGTTGCCCAGTCTCGTACTAGCTGTGTTAAATTAGCTGGCCACTAGTTTAGGATAGTTAGTACGGCGGTAACGCTTGCGAAAATCAGATTTAAATTTTCGGGGCGTTACAGAGTGGTATCAGAGCCTGTGTGCTCTTTTATTATATTAAAATTGGTGTAGACATAGGTGGTGAGATGTGTGTGGGATACATATAGTGTAGAATTGCATTCTTCTTATTTATTTTTGTTGAGTTTTGCGCATACCAGGTTGAGCCACAGTTAGGGAACTGTGGAAGAACAATGGTATTCCAGTCAGGATCCTTGAGACTTCACAGTCATTGAGGACTGCAAATTCATTGTTATTTATTTATTTAATTGTTCTATTCTTTATTATGCCATCAGATATGTGGGATATATGGTATGTTGGTGATTTCTGCTGACATGATCGTTCATGTTGTGTCTGTTTTGCATATCAGAATGGTTCCTTATCGCGCTAGAGGTGCTGGACGACGGGGAAGGCCCCGCAGGAACCAGGGTCCACCCGTTGGGGATAGGGTAGGGGACTTTGCACCTGAGGAGATGGGGAATATGGATCCACCTGATGGAGTTGAACAGGGGAACGACGGACTACCACCTCCTCCTCCTCCTCCACCCGCACCAGAGGTACCACCTGTGGCTCAGGTGCCTCTCGGGAATCCACCAGTAGGTGGTGCAGCTGCCTTCAATCCAATTGAGTTCGCCCGGCAGCTGGCACAGTTCTTCCAGTTGTTACCACAGCCTGTCGTGCAGCCTGCCCCTGCACCTGTTCCAGTCCATGTGGACTATGTAGACCTGTCCACAAAGCACCGTCCACCAAAGTTTACAGGGGGTGCCAGTCCTTCTGATTTGGAGAACTGGAAGTATCAGTTGGGTCGGGTTCTTATTAATATCAACTGTCCTGAGGACCAGAAGGCCTATGTAGCTTCCCACTATCTGGAAGGGGAAGCACTGCATTGGTGGAGGACCCGCGAGCACGACCTACTCGCTCGACCCGGGTTCAACTGGGAACAGTTTGCAGAGGCTCTTAGTTCCCATTTCTATCCACCACATGTCTTGGAGGCAAAGAAAATGGAATTTCTGGGTTTGAGACAGACGGAAAGTATGAGCGTGACCGCTTATCACATGAAGTTTGTGGAGCTCATGAGGTATGCTTCGGAAGTTATGCCCACTGGTAGGGACGAGGTTCGTCGTTTCATTTCGGGTCTTCGGGCAGGAATTAAGTCCTCTTTTGGCTATCGAGGTTATGATACATTGTCTGAGGCATTCGATCAGGCCTTATATGTGGAGGAGAGTCGGTCTGAAGAACGCCAACAGTGGCAGAGTAGAAAGAGGCAAAGGGACCGGGGCCGTGAGGGGCAGAGAGGCGGCGACCAGGGGGGCCAGCCTGCTGTTAGGGGTCGCCATGATGGTGGTCGTGCTGATGTGGGCAGGGGTGGTGGTCGTGCACCGCTACCTGTTCGTGAGGTTGGACCGGATGGGCGACCTGTATACCGTTGTTGGACTTGCCATGAGGTGGGTCATCGCCGAGCGGATTGCCCGCATGCTGGCAGGGGGAGACCGGTTCGGGCGGACAGGGGTGGCAGATTGAATGTCTTGGATCGTGCGGAGGCAGATCGTCGGGATGATGTTCTTGCAGGTGTGTTTTAAATTCCTGCAGTTTTCTATTTTCTTTTCATTGTGCTCTGTCTTTGTAAACTTTATACCTCGTTTAGGTACTATTACTGTTGCGAATCATTCTGCCTTTGTATTGTTTGATTCGGGAGCCTCGTGTTCGTTCGTGGCTTTGCGATTTGTGCGGGAGCACGGAGTAGGACCGTTGGTGCCCTACCAGATGCCTGTTTCCTTGCCTTCGGGCGATATCATCCGTAGTGATCACATATGGCGAGATGCGGTATTGAGCATCGAGGGCCGTGAGTTCAGAGCCGACTTGGTTGTATTTAGCCTGGCTGACTTTGATGTAATTTTGGGCATGGATTGGCTGACTCGCCATCGTGCTGTTATCGATTGTGGTATTCCACGCATTTCCTTCCGAGATCCTCTCGGTAAGTATGTCTCTTATCGACCTTCTTTGATTCCACCTGCTATTAGTGTGGTTTCGGTTGTTGCGTTGTGTGATTTGATGCGCAGGGGTTGTTCTCTTTCCCTGTGGCAAATGAGGGATCTTCGAGCAGAGGTTCCTGCTGCTTCGAGTGTCCCTGTTGTCTCTGAGTTCGGGGATGTGTTTCCCGATGAAATTCCTGGTCTCCCACCTGCTCGGGAGATTGATTTTACTATTGAGCTGATGCCTGATGCAGCTCCTGTTTCTAAGGCTCCTTACCGGATGGCTCCTGCTGAATTGAAGGAGTTGAAGGATCAGTTGAATGAGCTTACTAGTAAGGGGTATATCCAGCCGAGTAGCTCGCCTTGGGGAGCTCCTGTACTGTTTGTTAAGAAGAAGGATGGGTCGATGAGGATGTGCATCGACTACAGGGGTTTGAACCGAATCACAGTGAAGAATAAGTATCCTCTACCTCGGATTGAGGATCTGTTTGATCAGTTGAGAGGGGCCAGTGTATTCAGTAAGATTGATTTGAGATCGGGCTACCATCAGATAAGGGTGGCAGAGGCTGATAGGCCTAAGACAGCATTCAGAACACGTTATGGACACTTTGAATTCACGGTCATGCCTTTTGGTTTGACTAACGCACCAGCGATCTTCATGGATCTTATGCATAGGGTATTCCGCCCCCTGCTGGATGTGTGCGTGGTTGTGTTCATAGACGATATTCTGGTCTACTCGCCGACTCGTGAGGCACATGCTGGCCATTTGAGGACTGTGTTGAACACATTGCGTGAGCATAAGCTATATGCTAAACTCTCCAAATGTGAGTTCTGGTTGGAGAAGGTGTCGTTTCTGGGACACATTGTTTCGGGTGAGGGCATTGCAGTTGATCCTGCTAAGGTGGAAGCGGTACTAAAGTGGCAGGCTCCGAAGAATGTGGGAGAGATCCGGAGTTTCTTAGGCCTTGTTGGCTACTACCGCAGATTCATTGAGAGGTTCTCGAGCATTGCTAGACCTCTGACTAGCCTATTGAGGAAAGATGTCAGATTCAGATGGGATGATGCTTGTGAGCAAGCATTCGAATTGTTGAAGAAGAAAGTGACCGAGGCACCTGTTTTGGTACTACCTGATGATTCAGGCGAGTATGAAGTTTACACGGATGCGTCACTTAAGGGTTTAGGTTGTGTGTTGATGCAAAAGGGCAAAGTGATTGCTTATGCATCTCGACAGCTTAAGCCACATGAGCAGAATTACCCGACTCACGATTTGGAAATGGCAGCGGTAGTGCATGCTCTGAAAATCTGGAGACACTATCTGTATGGAGCGAAGTGTAGAATTTATTCAGATCATAAGAATCTGAAGTGTCTGTACACCTCAGACCACATGAGTGGCAGACAGAGGAGATGGATGGAGTTATTGCAGGACTATGACACGGATATTCAGTATATTGAGGGAAAGGCGAACCGGGGTGGCGGATGCTTTGAGCAGGAAGGAGCATCATTCAGTGGCATGCTTGGGTGTGATGCCTGAGTGGCGCAGGGAGCTACTCAGACTTGAGGTTCAGGTAGTTCCTGTTGGCTCTGTTCAGCACACCTTAAACATGCTAGTTACTGCATCTTCTTTGATTGATGAGATATTTGCTAGTCAGCATGATAGCGGGGAGATGGCAGTATTGAGACAGAAGATTCAGGATGGTAAGGCTCCGGGTTTCAGAATCGATGATAGGGGCATGGTGAGATATGGTGATAGATGGTGCATTCCGGAGTGTTGTGTTGACCTGAAGAAGAAGGTCATGGATGAGGCTCACACGACTCCTTATTCTGTTCATCCAGGGGTCACAAAGATGTATAAAGACATCCGACAGACTTATTGGTGGAATAACATGAAGAGGGAGATAGTTGAATATGTGGCTAAGTGTGCCACATGTCAGCGAGTGAAGATTGAGCACATGAGACCAATGGGTTTGCTACAGCCCCTAGCAGTGCCCGAATGGAAGTGGGAATCCATCTCCATGGATTTTGTGACAGGGTTGCCTCTGACAGTGAGGAAGATGGACACTATCTGGGTGGTGGTGGATCGATTGACTAAGAGTGCAGTGTTCATACCTATGAGATTGACATGGAGTATGAGCCAGCTTACCCAGGCTTATATTCAGCATGTTGTTAAAAGGTTTGGGATTCCCAAGGAGATTGTGTCTGATCGGGATTCCAGATTTCTGTCCAAGTTTTGGAAGGATGTGCAGGCAGCATTTGGCACGCAGATTAGCATGAGTACTGCATGGCATCCTCAGTCAGATGGTCAGACAGAGAGGACCATTAGGACTTTAGAGGATATGTTGCGAGCTTGTGCACTGGACTTTCAGGGTAGTTGGGAGAGTCACCTCAGTTTGGTGGAGTTCAGTTACAACAACAGTTATCATGCGAGTATTGGTATGGCTCCCTTTGAGGCACTGTATGGGAGAAAGTGCAGGAGTCCCTTATGTTGGAATGATCCAACAGATAAGGTGAATGTAGGTCCTGAAATGATTGAGCAGACTGTGGAGTTGGTGAGGATCATTAGGGACCGTATGAAAGAAGCTCAGGACAGACAGAAGAGCTATGCTGATCTAGCTCGTCGTGATGTGGAGTTTGAGGTTGGTGATAGGGTATTACTGCGGGTATCGCCTATGGAAGGGGTACGCCGGTTCGGTAAGAAGGGCAAGCTGAGCCCGAGATACATTGGACCCTATGAGATTGTGGAGAGAGTTGGTAAAGTGGCTTATAGGTTGGCTTTACCAGCCGAAGTGGGTCGAGCTCATGATGTTTTTCATGTTTCTCAGCTCCGGAAGTTTGTATCTGACCCATCTAAGATTATCCAGCCTGATGAGATTGAGTTGGATGCGAGTCTTGAATATGAGGAGTATCCAGTTCGGGTGATTGATGCAAAGGAAAGGGTTCTGAGGCACAAAACCATCCCGATGGTTAAGGTGTTGTGGTCTAGGCATGGAGCTGAAGATGCTACTTGGGAAACCGAGGAGCATATGAAGCTGAAGTACCCAGAATTGGACTTGACTCCGTTGCCTTGAGGTAACATTTTTCCCCTTGTTTTTTATTTTTGATCATGTTCTTGAATGTGCATTTCGGGGACGAAATAATCGTAAGGGGGGAGGAATGTAATGACCCGATTTAATTAAATTGGACTGTTTAAATTATTTGCTGACTGGTTTTATTTCACTCAAGTCAGGATGGGGTTTCAATTGTGTTAAGTGAGAGTAGAAGGGGCCTTTTTGTTAATACCCAATTAATTGATTTAAAGGGGTCATTTTGCAAGGTTTGTAAAATTGGAAGAAGGGGAAGGGCCGATCGGCCGAGAGAGAAAGGAAGAAAGGGGTAATCTTCGGCTCGTCCAAACTATCACGTTTCTTGGCCGATTGATTGAGCGGTTGAAGGTAAACGATTCTCCCCATCGTCCTCTCCGCTATGATTTTTATTTCGATCGTTTTGGTGGTGAATTGGGGATGTTTCGAAATGCTAGGTTTGTGAGTTGTTTGGCCGATTGGATTCGAAATTGAGCAATTCGGAGGCGTTTAATCGTTGAGAAGACATCAGGCAAGGGATTTGTATGCTTAAATTACGTGTTTGGGGGTATTAGGGGTGATTACCGACAAGGCTTAATTCCGCTTTCTTGCTATGTCTTCGGTTATGTTTGTGTAACTATAAATTTGGCATTCTGCGAAATTGAGGAACTGTGTAAGGAAAAAATATAGCAGTATATATATATATATATGATACATACATATACCTGTGTGAGACTAGGCTGCTCGTTAGTTTGCCTTGGGAGTAGAGAATTCATTTCATGTAGTAGGATAAATAGCATTATATATTACTTTGGTTTCAACTGGTCCTAGATAGTATTTATTTTCTATTAAATTGGCATAGCAGTACTTGCCATTGATTATATGTGCTTGCCAGTAATTATGTCTTCCAATCAGAGCATGAAAGACAATAATAAAAATGAGATGTCTCGTACTTGGTCTCTGAGGCTAGATAGTGGTGTATTGAAATTTTCATGGATCATTACCCCTCCCTGTGCCACTGTTTGACATGCTTTCTGAATAATTAAATTTAATATGCTTACACTATAAACTTGGGCATTTTCCTAGTTAATAAATCATCATGATATTGCCGTTGAGTTTCATATTGTATTATTGTTGCCTTAGCCTAGGGCTATAAGATGCAAATATATTATATTGAGAAGCTTGCGAATCTAGCAATTATGTGTTGAAAATATGATATTTGGCATATGCATGATATTGTATTGGGATTGACGGATTATTAACCCGATGGGTTGTGATGATGATGTGATAGATCGGGCAGCCTTCACCGGTGTTATTGAGTCCCGATGGCCCTGCGGGGTGATTTATTGGCTGTGATGCTTGTGATTGGGCTGTGATGCCTGTGGTCCCTGCGGGGATGGTGTATGTTACCCTGTAACGGGTTGGAGTTGATGATATCCTCACCCGTGGGTTCATACCGCCCGGGTTTTAGGTGCCGGCTAGGCATGTTCATTGCATTTGCATATAGGATAGATAGGTGTATGTTAGGTCATGCATCACGTTCATAAACTGTATGTCTGTGGTTGAAGCACCGGTATGGGACGGTGTGATGGTTAATTGCTTATTTATATTCTGTTTTGTTATTCATGCTTTTATTTATTTATTATTACTATTATTATTATTATTTACTTTTGTTGCTCTGTTTGCCCTTACTCCCCAACACGTAGCCTTGCTCAGTACGTTGTACTGACTCCCTTTGCTTTTGTCTGTTTTATAGATCCTGCTGGAGGTGCTGGAGCATGATTGGGGTATGGGGATGAGAGATCACATAGATAGGATTCTCATGTCCTTTTTATTATGTTTATTTATGTGGTACTCGGTGGATTGTTATTATTTGATACTTACTTGACTAGTTGAGGCCTGTGAGCCTAGGATTTACATTCTGTCGGACTGTGGCCTTGTGTGAGTTACTGTTTTGGGCTGGTAGCCCTGTTTGAGATATTAGCATGCTGTCAATGCTGTTTTGTGAGGCTTTTAGCCTGGATGAGTTAGCCTGGATGAGTTATGGGAACTGCTATATGATTGTTTTGTGAGACCTTTCTCATGTGCCTATGTGTTTTGTTTTATTTAGCTTCTGCATTAAACTGGATTGAACAGATTGTCACTTTAGGTTGCCCAGTCTCGTACTAGCTGTGTTAAATTAGCTGGCCACTAGTTTAGGATAGTTAGTACGGCGGTAACGCTTGCGAAAATCAGATTTAAATTTTCGGGGCGTTACAACCGACCGCAGGTGCGGTCGGTAATTCTCTTCTATAAAAAAAATTGTTCCCGGGAGGGCTCAAACTGAGCACCTCAACAACACCCAACCATAACCCTAACCAGCTTGGCTAGCTCTCTAAATCATCAATCATTTTCCGCCACGTGTCCTATATAGTATACCTTCTCAAATATATTTGAAAGATTTTGTTAAAGAGAGGACTCGAACCCAACTCCACCCCAAGTTCCCCTCACGCGCGTACCATCTGTGCAACCTATGTTTCATGTTATTCTATGAAATGCTTTATATATAACCTATTTAAATACATATATACATATATATGTGTATTTAAAATATAAAACAAAAACTAAAATTATATTAATTAAATAAAATATAAAATAAAATTAATTAAATAATTAATTAAAATAAATTAATTAAATAAAATAATAAGATCATTTCAAAAGTAAGATAAATTTGAACTAAATTATAAAATAAATAAATAATTAAAATATAAAATAATTTAATAATTAAATTATAAAAAAATAATTAATATAATAGCTCAAATAAAGAATAATTGTATTCTAAAAATAAAAAGAAATATTTTATAAAAATATAAAATAAATGAAAAACTTTTAGAGACCGCAAATTCGGTCGGTAGACTATTTTTAAAAAAAATAATTCAAATAAAAAGAATTTGAAAAAAAAAAACTTACCGACCGCTAGGTGCGATTGGTGGCACCGACCAAATAAAAATTGGTCGGTGACGCGGTCGGGTACACCGACCAAAATAAAAATGGTCGGTGCGTTGGTTGCTACAAGACCGGGGGGGGGGGGGGGGTGGGGGGGGCAATGGCTCTTTGGCACCGACCGCAGCGTGCGGTCTGTAAATCCGACCCGTGAATGGTCGGTCGGTGGAAGTGATTTTTCTTGTAGTGGGTGTATTTGATGCTTTTCATGAAATAAATGATATTTGCCTCTTATGATAAAATTCAATCCCGCTTCAAAAAAAAAAAAAAAATAACTTTGTTAAAAGCATATCTCTTTACGGTACGGTATTTCTCTTTCATTCTTTCAATTGCAAGTTATATAAAGTAAAATTACTAATTTAGATAGAAATTCAGTACTTAATTAATTACAACTTTCATAATGACTGTAAGTACATATAAATACTAGCAATAATATTGGAAGAAATCGAGCACAACAATACTACAAAGCCACCCCGAAAGCCACATTTATTTATTACATATGAAATAATATACTCGTATTACATATGGTAATCTATATATATATTAAAGCATTAGTGAACAACCCATCCTAAATTTAATGCGGTGTCTCCATTTCAAATTTCTAATTTTCATAGATTTTTGCATTTTTAATTAATTATTTTTAAATTTTCACATTTATTTATTTATTTATTTATTATAGATTTTCAACTTTTGAAATATATATGAATTTCCAATTTATATGGAATCTCACAATCTTCACTTTTAAATATATTTGAAAGATTTGAAATTTGAAATTTTGCATTTTTTATTTTATTTATATTTATATTATTTTATAATTTTTAATTTACTAATTTTAGATTTTCACGTTATTTATTTATTCATTAGAGATTTATTCACTTTTAAAAATATTTGAAAGATAAAATTTGAAATTTTTTATTTTTCTATTTTATCTATTTTGTAATTTATTATTTTGCATTTTTATTTTATGTTTTATAATTTTGTATTTTTTAATTTATTTATTTTAGATTTTATTGCTACATTTATTATTTATTTATAGATTTTGAGTTTTTACACAAAAGAATTATTATAACATGAATAAACATTTTATGTTTTTGCACCATAGTATTATTAGTTATTAGGACGAGGTTCGACACTGGAAACTAAGAATTATATTGCGTTTATATTTCAATATGGTGATCATATTGTAATGTCGGTAATTTTGTGTAGGTTTAGTCTCAATTTTGGTCATATTTTTTTGGTGTGGTAAATGATGTAATCAAAATGTATATTGCACATATTAATTATACATATTAAATGTATATTAATGTGTATATGAAATGCAAATTTTTAGTTTTTAAAAGATATTTAATTTCCAATTTATATGAAATTCCTAAAATTTTCAGTTTTTAAAAATTTGAAATTTGAAATTTATATGGAATTCGCAGTGTATATATGGAAGATATATTATTAAAAGATACATTAATGAATATATGAAAAAGATTTGTATATATTAATTAATGTATATATATAAGCTATGTTTTCACAAAAGTATGTCACTTCTCTTAATTATAATATACAATTATAATCTATATATATATATATATTAAAGCATTAGTGAACAACCCATCCTAAATTTAATGTGGTGTCTTCATTTCAAATTTATAATTTTTATAGATTTTTACATTTATTAATTATTAATTTTAGATTTTCGCATCTACTATTTATTTATTCATTATATATTTCCAATTTTTGAAATATATGAAATTTGTAATTTATATGAATTCCCACAATATTCACTTTTTTAAAAGATTTGAAAGATTTGAAATTTGAAATTTTTTTATATCTATTTTGGATTTTATTATTTTGCAATTTTTATTTTATCTATTTTATATTTTATTCTTTTATTTTATATTTTATTTATTTTATATTTTATTGATGCATTTATTATTTATTTATAGATTTTCAGTTTTTACACCATATGATTATTATGATAAGGTTCTGCACTAGCAACTAATAATTATCTTGCGTTTATGTTTCAAGATAGTGATCATATTGTAATGCCGATGATTTTGTGTATGTTTGATCTCAATTTTGGTTATATTTTTTAGATTTGGTAAATAATATAATCAAAATGTACATTGCACATTGCATTTCTTTATTCATGTTAAAGATATATTAATGTGTATATGACAATTCCAATTTTTAGTTTTTAAAAGATATTCCAATTTATATGAAGTTTCCATAAATTTAAGTTTGTAAAAGATTGGGATTTTTTTATAAGCAAAAGATTTGGAATTTCAAATCTATATGGAATTTAAGTGTATATATGAAATTTAGATTATTAATAAAATACATTAATGAATATATGGAAAATATTATATATGTTTTTAATGTATATATAGGCCATATTTTCACAAAATATGTCACTTCTCTGAAAAGTAATATACAATTATTATATATTTAATAAAAGTAATATAATTATATCATTCTAATTGTATATAAATATATAATAAATAATATAAATCCTATATATATTTTATTATATTAAAATTAATACAAAACCATTCATTTGCTCGCCTTTCCAGCCCGTGTCACAAAAAAAAAATACAAAATAATTATAATTATTATGAGAGTTGAGAATATTAATATTTTATGGATAATTGGTTTAGAGTAAATTAATTATTTTCATAGATCATATTATAAATAAAAGAATTGGGTGTATAAATAGTTATTGAGGTGCGAATAGTTCCATCAGTAAATAAAGAATGAAAATTTAATATTTTTAATCTATTTTTAGAAAATACTCCACCTGTTTTATAATAATTGTAACACTAGAAAATGGCACGGGATTTAAGGTAAGTTAATAAAATTGATTTAGTTGAAAAAATACAATAATTAAATAAATAAAATAGGATGAGTCACATTTGACTTTATTCCTTTTGAGTTTTATTTTAATGAATATCAAAAAATATTATAAGTATAATTAGTAAAAATCTGTAACCTTCAAAACATTCCAAATATGGTAACGTAACACTTATTTCCAAACACCCACAAATGAAAGTTTAACATTTAAAAAATTGGAGGAAGTAATTCATTAATCTATATTTTAACATATTTGCAATTGAAGAAAAAAAATATAAATTTAGCTTTATTAGAAATTGAAAGATTAAATGATGCAAATTCTATAAGTTTGAAAATTTTCTCTAGAATGCCATTACTTAATAAAGTTTTAACGTCTAAAACAGATAATCTATTGATACTTGAAGAGACATATTATAATAAGGAAAAAAATAAAAACGAATCATGCTAAGCTATTACCTTTGTTGATTGATGAGCAAAATAATGTCTGTAGTTGATAGTAATGAGTATTGATTATTTTTCTTTACATGGTGGAACTGACAAGAGATTTATCGATAATTTATCTAGAAAACATTATGTTTAGTCCTTTGTGGGAGAGGTGATATTGTGCTGCCGGTAGAATCCAGTGAAATAGCACTCATACTCCTTCCGAGAGGTAGAACTGCACATTTTAGATTTGATATTCCACTAGACTGTGACAATAATTTCTACCTAAAAAAAAAAAAAAAAAACTTACCCCGAAAAATTATTTAACGTCTCTTCTCATTAAAACGAAGCTCATTATTTGGGGTGAAAATTCTAAATTGGTAGAATGATTATGAGTCCATCTGAATTAATCAAATTCCCCATTTAATTTCAGATGAAAAAATTCTCACTCGCAGTTTATTTTATTACGATTATAAAAAAAGTCAATGCCAATCTTTAAAAAATGTGAGATTCTATCTTTAAAAACCAATTTTGACCCATGTCAGTAATATGTTGCAATATCTTGTGTCACAGTAAAAGAGGGGACCCGCAGTATTGATATATAATTAAGATGGATTAACTCAAGACATTATAAGAAATGTTGTTTATAATGAAGATATGACAGAAATTTGCATAATGAATACTTCATGTATGTGATGTTAATCGGTAAAGCTGATATTGATTTTGGAGATGTACAATCAGATGTGACATTTCCAGATAATAATTTTATAAATTCTACAGGATATCCTATAGCGGAAATTGTTTAGAGTACTTATACAAATATAACTGCACCACTTTAAAACCAGATATTTGTAAGAAAGTATTATACTAATTCCTACCAATGAGATTGTTGATATGATCAATCATTACACCATGGAATGTATGTTTGCAAATGTATATATATATATATATCAGTTCTAACAATATTTGCCAAGATGAAAGTATAGATAATGTCATGATTATTTTCACTGGTATATCTAAAGACGATCAATTGTTCTGGATTACCGAATCATGAAATATAGTTGAATGAGGGCTGCATAGTCATTCTTCTTAGTTCTTCTTATTCATTTTTCACAGTCATTCTTCTTAGTTCTTAGCCATGAACAGTTATGTTGCAATATTTCGTATCACTAGCAAGATATGACTCAAAGTATTAATATGCAATTAAGAATTATTAACTCAAGATACCACAAGAAATGTTGTTTACCATGAAATTTATATATGACAGAAAATTTGCAAAGTGAATACTTGATGTAGGTGATGGTTAAGCCGGTATTGATTACAATCAGATGTGACATTTTCGGATGATATTCTTATAAATTCTACGGGTGATCATATAGCGGCAATTTGTTAGAGTACATATACAAATATAAATTGCACCACTTCAAATTCAAACATTTTTAAAAATAGTGCTAAACTAGCCCCTCCCTACCAGTGAGATTTTCAGCAATGAAATTTTCAACAAATTGCGAGGAAAATTTTCATATTATGCTTAATATTTATATATAAATTTTGTTTTATTTTAATTTAAATTTCAAATTAAATAAAAATACTATTTTAATAATTATTTTTATTTCTGTTAGATTTGTACTAGACAAACCACGGAAGCTAAAGAAGACGTTGCAATATGATATATATAAAATCATTACACATTTTTCATTACTCAAAATACAATTTATTTTTACTTTATATAATACAAGTATATATATTATATAAAATATATAATTATGCCCGTCGAGTCTCGACGGGTTACTTACTAGTGGTATAATATATTGGTAGGAGCAGCTGGAGGAGCCATATAGTAGTGAAGCAATTCCTTAGCTCGATTAGTAACTTTGGCTTCAATTAATCCTGCAAAGCCATACACAAAATATAAAATTAATTAATTCACGATATTCCCAAATAAAAAGACATATATAGTCACATAGGCACTTGTTACTTATTAGTTTGAAAACACAAAATCAAACAGTAAATCACAACCTATAATTCCGATAATATTGGGCTGGGATATTTGATAATTTTTGTGTACGTTTTTCCATGGTTATCAAAATCTAGATCTTATGTAGGATCGTTTTTCCATTTGCAAGATCGGGATCGTAGGATCGTATTCAGATCCTAAGATCCTATGAACTAAGGACAAAAAATATTCATATTGCATATTAACAAATTATAATAACCAATATCAATAGATAACAATTTGTTTAGGAAAAAAAAGATAATAATTGAGCATTTAAGACATTATGCTTGAGCTGGGTTGAATTTGTCATTAGAATTTTTCCCATTTTCGCCAGTCTCAACCACTGTCTCATTGGATTCATCATCATCCATCTGGGCAGGGGGTTATCTGGGATGTTACAACAAGGAGGGCAGTAGAAAGAGGAAAGGGATGTGAGGGCAACGATAGGAAGATAAGGGGGATACGACGCCGATGTCAACAACAGAAAGATGAAGGAGATACAACGGCGAGTTTTGGAAGAGAAAGATGATGGGGATGCGAGGAAGATGGAGATGAAATCATAAATCCCTAGATCTGGATTTTGGAAAAGAATGGAGGACTGAAAAACGAAAAAATGAGATGAAAAATAAGAGAGTGTGGAATCGGATCGTTGAAAGATCTTAAGATCTTGTATAGATCCTATAGATCTTATCCAGATCTCACCCTAATTTAGATCCCACACATAACTTGATCGTTTTGGCTTTGTGGGATCGTATGATCGTAAGATCTTAAGATTTAAATCTAGATTTTAATAACCTTGCGTTTTTCTATTATAGGACTCATTTGAAATTTAAAATATAAAATGCATGAATTTTTTTGGGTAAACATTAAAAAAAATTATGCATTTTAAAACTTTTTTGATAAACATTGACACATATATGTCGGCAAATGTGTGGAAGCCCAAGCCGCACAAATTACAAAGGGGGATAAAGGGGAGGGATAGAGACTGAGTGAGAATCGAACCTCCAACCTATGGTTGGAAAGCAGAGGATATGACCACTGGGGTCAAGTCCCATTCACATTTTAAATTTAATTTGGTTGAAAGATAACTTTATTTATATAAAATTAATAATAAAAGTTATTGCACAAATAATTTTAACATGAAGTATTTTATTAAATTATTTAAAAAAATAGAATGAAGAGACAATGAGATATCACATATGAAGTAAATAGGTGAACTATGAATTTTTTTATTTTTTTTTATGACAGGCCTAAAAAGGCGGGCGAAAGAAAAGAAAAAAAATAAGAAAGCAAAAAATAAAGGAATCAACAAAAAACCGTAAACTAGCAACGGCAGAACAAGAGCCCGAAACTATGAAAATTTTGAAATGATTAGATTTTTACAAGAATTTTAAATTCCTTAAAAACAAAGTTGATATTCTATCTTCACTACAAAAATTTTCATGGGATTTCGTCACCTGAAGTTTTAGGGGACAATATTTGTCCTTTTTTCCTGTCTTCCTGCGAATTTCTTGTAATGCTGAACTCACTTTAAAATTCCCCAATCCAAATAAATCCTTACTGATTTTTAGCATCGAGGCTTTTGTAATTTTTTGTGAAAAGGTTTTAAGAAATTTATGTAAAGAAAGATTAAACAAAGAAATCAATGCATATAAGCAAATTTGAGGAATAATGTAGAAGCTCTTTAGGGGAAAAATAGACCTACTCCGAGCAATTGATATCAGGGCTGATGTCGTAGCCAAGGTTGATGCCACACTCTCCCGGCAGTGCTTTGGCCCTCTCATAGTCCACATTATACATTTTCGCAAGTGCTTTCAGGCAACGACAAGCTTCTCGTCGATCATCTGTACTACTGGCCGCGCCATTCAAAGCTCGAACGCCATCGCAGCACCTGCCCAGTGGGCCGTTTTGGGTGAGATAAGACTGGCATGGGATCATATCTTCGCCCACGGTGAGACAGTTTATGGCCGCCACACCATGAGGGACGACCCAAAAAACCAACATTGCAGCCATGAGAATCGCAGATATAAACTTCATCATCGTCGCCATGATCTTTCAGTGTAATATAATTTTAGGGTTTTTCTGTTTGTGTGTGGAGAAGAGCTTGTTGTGTAGTGTTTATATAGATCGAAGGTCCTCATACATATGTATCGTCATTGTTTTAATTAATTTTAGTTGTAGACTTGAAGTATGATATGTAGTTTGAAGTTATGGTGTGAGCTGAGGCAATTTTTTTTGGTAAGATTATTTGTTATAACACATCTAAACCAAAAATATTTGGGATTTGAGTAGGTGCCGCCACAAGGAAAAATATAAAAAATCCTACAACCTTTTCCGAGTACAAGTACTTCATTCCTTAAAATTTTCGAGTACTAGTACTCGGAAAACAGTCTTTTTCTTGTAGTGTACCAAACAGCCAATTAAACAATTTTAGCCAATTTTCTGCAAGAAAAAAAAAAGGGGAAACCTGAAATTGGAGTATTTAAACAATTAGTCTCTCATCAAAAATCAAGACTTGATAGTTACCTGGCATGAGCTCCCACTATCTGTCTCTGCTTTGTTTAAAATTTTAAAAAAAAAGAAGAAGAAGAAAGAAAGAAAAAAAAAAGGGAAACTCAGTAAACTTTAATTAAATGGAATTAGTGATTTGCATTATTTTCTTTATCTTGAGTAATAATGTTATAAATTTTTCTTTCTCTATGTCATTTTACTAGGTTAATTATTTGACGAGCAGTTATTGTGGATTAAAATAGGAGGGTGGTCACAAAAGTAAACTAAACAACGGCACTAACTATGCATACATATATGAATTAATAATTCGGTTAATCTACATCGCATTGGCCTCCATATGCAGAATGATGGAAGGTACTTCAAAAGTAATGATGTTGATATTAATTGTTCCGTTGCCATCATTTATTAACACTGTGTCATCATTTATTGACCTCGTATCATCACTTATTGACTTCTCATTTTTGTAGACGCAAACATCACTTGTTCCGTTACATCACTTATTGATCATGTGCCATCATTCTGCATATGCAGATGACAGCACACAAGCCAGTCCCATATATAAATATTCCCCTTACGTTTAGCTTTAGTATTTGAGCAAGTTTGTGTATTATTTATATGATGGTGTTTGAATTCTAGTTGTTGATATGTAGTTGAAACTTCAGTAGTTTGAAAATAAAGTTGCAATTAGTTGACATTTACTCAAGTGCTTTCAATTTTGTGCTATCAATAAATTTTAACTTAATTTTTTATTTTGCTTAACAGTGTATAAAGGCTAGAAAATGGGTGGTGTGAGTCCATACCACACAAATTACAAAAAAAACAAAAGGAAGGGATAGAGGGCCGGGTGAGAAATCGAACCCCAACCTAAAGGTTGGCTGTAATACCATAGAAATTACACGAAATAATTTTAATTCATTAAGGAGACTTTTATTAAATATTTAAACACTTGCTTAAAGAATTAGTATATTGATTTTTCTACAAAACAACACTTGTAAAATTATATATGTAAATTTGTCTTTTCCAAAAAAAATATGAATTTGAATATCAAGGGTAATAGAATTATATAGTTTATGGAGTATTTTTTAAATTATATATATATAAGTTTTTATATATATACACATGAGTCTTGAAAATTATTATCAGGATAGTGTGTGAATATTTTATGTATTTTAATATTCATTATGGAATTTTTATAAAAATAAAAATTTATGTTTTTATGTGAATCTATGAGAATTAAATTTTATATATAAAAAATATATTCATAGATTATAATTTTATTTGATGATGACATGAAGAATTTGTGGTTTGAGCATTGTTGTGAATAAAATAAAACCATGCAAGTGTATTTTTATTATCTTTTTGAAAGCACATTAATACAAATACAATACTTGAAATAAATAAATAAATAATTATATTATCATATCCAACTCATTGATTATAAATGCATTCCACTAAATAATGGGAAGAATAATTATTTTTCTAGACAAGCTAATACTTCAATCATTTTCATGATACACTACTTACACAAATATGAGGTTAAAAGCAATTGGAAGAAATTTTCTTCCTAAACAAATAGATGAAAAATAACAAGTATCTTGGATGAATGACTAGCAAAGAAAGGTGATCAATTATCTCTCGAACTCACCAAGATTAATAGCCTCCATAATAGGCAAACCATTACGTTAATAGACAACATGATGGACAAAATTAATAGCCTCCAAAATTAATAGGCTCTTTGTTAGGCTGTAAGGACCAAATGAGTGGATACAAATACTCTAATCATTATTGCCCAAGATACACTTAATTGGATGAATGGTGAGGTTGTAATCACTCTCCCAATGTGTCATGTTCAATTGTTCACAACCTAGCCTATAAATAGAGGGAGTTTCTAGCCTTCAAACACACCAATCTCATCCATCTCATTAGCCAAATTTACTCCCCATTCTATTCTTCCAAGTTCTCCCACATAGTGAGCATATGTTAAGGATTGTGGAGTCTTGTAGGCTTGGTAATCTTCATCATTCTAGAGTTATAACTCTTCTCAACACTTGGTTAGTAAGATATCCTCCTTGTAACTTGTATCTTAGAGATCTAAGTATTTTATTTTCATACTATAAATTGATTTTCATCAATTTGTCGAATTTCAGCGAAACCCGTAATTTGTGGTGCGAATCTTGTGTTATAACGACCATTATCTTTGAATCTCCTTGCACTTATACATCATTTCAGTAAGTTAACACTCTCTACTTTAAGTTTTGGAGATCCCCATCCATATTTTAAGAGTACAAAATTAGAATTCCCTCATTATACCAAAATTTGTCAGTTTTTCGTTTCGTAAAGATCCATCTTTTTAAAATAGTTTGGTTCATTATCCCTCAAAGGTTCCTTCATAAAACTTGTACCTTATTGAGATGAGTATGATTCTGGAAATTTATAACTCGTATGAAAAATTTATGGGATCCGCTTTATTGAAAGGTAGAAATCTCTTTTTGTGGAAATCTAAGAAATGAAAGTGTTTTCTGAAATCCGCATTTTTGAAGGTCTTAAGTCTCTCAAAGCCAAGTGGTTTCTTCATGAAAAATATTTATCTATGTGTTATCTACCTTGTGGAAAATTTTAGAATTTTTGGTCGTGAACTACTATTTTTAAAACCTGTTGAAAATTATAAAGTCACTATTGAATTTCTGGCAGAATACATGTTCTGTAATTCAGAATACATGTTCTGTAAAGAACTCGATTTTTGAACTGTTTCCATACCTTATTTTGAAAAGTATAAAACATGAAACTTGTTCAACTATGTGTTGAGTATATACAGTTTAAATTTCATAGCAATCTCCTTTTATATGAATGTTTGAACTTACTTGGCGTAAACTGCAACGTTGGACTTGATTTTTGGTTCAAATGAGAAATTTTTGGATTTTGAGATCCATGAAATGATATTTTCATATTTATGAGATATTGATATGGGAGTTGAATGTTGAAATGATATTTGGCATTATTGAATGTCCTTGTGATGAGGTTACTCCCTTGAGATTGTTGAAAACTCTTTTAAAGATGATATTATGTGGAAAATTGTGAAAATTCTTTTAAATCCATTGTGCACTATTGACTTGAGTAAGATGCCATACTTGATAGAGGACTAATGCACTAGGGATGTGTCCTGCGGGGCCTCCCCCTCTAAATATGCCAAGACGACATTGTTGATAAATTGTGCCAAAACGGCGTTGTTGCATGTATGAGTCTATACTCTTGGGTGTATCCGTGATGGGTTACCCGAGGCTCCGGAGTGTGTCTGTATATGAGTCCCCTGCATGCTGGTTATGACTTATGATCAATATGATATGATATGATATATGGAAAATGATGTCCTCTTTTGCATAGTTGCTACAATGGTATGAATGAAAGTTATTTATTTTGTTAAAGGTAATGTTTGTGATCCTTTTAAAAGAAAAAGTGAAAATTATTTTTTCAAATGAGTGCCAACCATTATTTTAAAACCTACTTCTTAAAGTGGAGCGGGTTGACTTACTCAGTACCATTGTACTGATAAAAAGTTGCGTTATCTTTTTACAGATATTTGAGCTGACATGTGAACTGCATCTCATGACATGAGCATTTGGGGATGGGATTACCTTTCATAAAAAAGATTGTTGATTTAAGAAACCACGTACTTTTAATATTAATGTCCTATATATTGCCTTCAGTTTATGCTTCCGTGTGAGATAAAACAATGACTCTGGTATAAAGTACTTTAAATTTTTATGTCTATATTTTATAAAATTGAAAATTATTTTTAAAGTCCATACTACAAAAAATTATATGTGAAGATATTTAGCCGTAGCACTTGTCAATTAAGTTAGCCAAAGGGCGAGCCTGACTGAAAAGTGTGGCGGTAACATTCTGAAACCTTATGAGGATAAATTTCGGGGTGTTACAGAGTGGTATCGGAGAGTATTTTTAAACTCTAAGCATTTGTAAATTGTTAAATATAGAGCTACATGAGATGATTCTATGTCAGGAGTCTGGTTTTTAAAGATTGCCCGTCAGCCGGTGGCTTTACTAGTCTTTCCTTGGAATGCAACTCTGTAGCTATATGTCTTAACTAGTTGGCAAATTACTTAGAAGACGGTACCCTCTAATCTTAGCATTTCTTGGTTAAGTTAGCAACAAGGCGAGCTTAACTAAGTGATGCGACATTTTAACTCCGGTTTATGGATTTTAATTTAAAAAGCACACTTGAGAAAGAAATATTCAAAATATTTTCAAAGGCCCATATGGGCTATGTCAAATTTTAAAACTTAGAAATTATTTTTGGGGTGCGGACATATGCATTCATGTGCATGCATCCTCTTCTTAAAATAAAAAGTTTGTTATGATAGACCAAAAAATCAGTTGACCTTATCATAAGTGTTCTTTTGAAGTTCTCTAGTTGGTAATGTTTTTTCCGATTTATGAAAGCAAGTTAGTTATTTTCTTCCTTCTTTTACTCAATCTCTCTATAACTCATCCTTATACTATGATCTGAATTAGTTTTAGGATATAACCATCCCTTAGACTTGAATTCACTCTTGCTTAACCATCCTTAGCAGAATGGTACCCCGTGCAAGGACTAGAAAAACCCTCCGAAGTGTTAATGACCTCAACAACATGGAGCCACACCAAAATCCGAACATGACTAACCACAAAGTGCCAGCAACACAGGGTGTACCCAATCAACAAGCTGTACCACCTGCACACAACATACATCACCGTGACATCACCAACTATCAGGGTGTTGGACACAATATGGTACCTCCTAATGAGGGAGCACCCCTCATAATCGAAACACGCCAAACTCGCTTGACGATGATAACCTAAGGATCATTGAGCAAATGATCATTGCATTGGGTCAGGGTCAAATTAATCAAGCCACTGCAGTTGTGCCGCCACCTCAAGCCCAGGTCAATCACCTAGCAGTAGTGAACCAATACAGACCACCTCGTTATGATGGGCAGGAGGACCCTACTTAATTTGAGGATTGGATAAAGAGTTTCAACAAGCTACTCTAGGTGACTCGTTGCCCAGATGAGCAGAAGATTACTGTAGCCTCTTACTTTTTAGGAGGTGATGCAGATGACTGGTGGTAGTTACAGAAGAGAGAGCTAGATGATGATGAGGAGTATATATGGGAAAACTTTACAAAAGCTCTAAGAGAAAGGTTCTACCCGATGAGTACCAAAGCAGCTGTGTATGAAGATTTTCTATCGTTACGACAAGGAGCACAATCTGTACAAGAATACTATGTCAGATTCAAGGAGTTAGTCAGATTTGCTCCTAAGTTAGTCTCCACCAATGCCTAGAAGGCACAGAAGTTCGAAATGAGATTAAACCTCTCCATTAGAGAAGTGGTGGCTGGAGTTCAGTATCCTACCCTCCAAGCGATCTACGATCGAGCTATCACACTTTCTCGTGTATAACAGATGAAAAGAAAGGCCGGGGAGTCTAGCCGAGGGTTCGAAGGACAGGACAAGAAGATTCGGGAAAATCGAGGAAGTAGCAGCAACAACAACCACTTCAGCAACAATAAAGGTAATATTCGAGGGGGGCAGAATCGACTCGTCCAGGGAAACAAAGGAGGGGGCAACAATGGTATTAGAAACCATTAAGTGTACATAGCACAATGCCCAAAATGCAACTAGCCCCACTTGGCTAGAGGATGCCCCAAGCCAGGTGGATGTTATAGATGTGGCCGAGAAGGTCATATGAGGAAGGAGTGTAAGACCCGCATTGAAAATATTACAGAAAGAGATGACCTTATCAATTTCCCTACTCAGCCAAATAATCAGGATGTACAAAACGGAAATAATCAAGGGCAGAGGCCTCAGCAAAATAGAAACTAACAAGGGAACCATGGAGCACCTATAAGGCGGCTCAATGTTATTAATCAGGCAAATCTTTCAACTCAAGGGGATGTGATAACATGTATATTTACGGCTTTAAGTGTGCCTGTTAAGTTTTTATTTGATTCTGGAGTAAGTTGTTCGTTTATCTTTTCTAGAATCTTGCCTGAATTTGAGATGCCAAAACCTAAAATGATTAACTTAGGAATTCAGTTGCCTTCAGGAAAAATTGTATCATGCACCAAACGATACGATGGGATTCCTATAGTCATTAAGAACTTTGAGTTCCATGCGAACTTAGTAGAATTTGACCTTGAAGATTTTGATATTATATTGGTAATGGATTGGCTTACCCGATATAAAGCGGTAATTGAGTGTCAGAAACACAAAATTACACTGTCTAAGACTAGAGGCAAAAAGGTCAACTACTATGTCCAACTCCCCAACTTAAGACTAAGGTAGTAAATGCCTTAAAATTTTATAGTTTTATGCAGAAAGAATATATGCTTTATGCATGCTATATCCATAACCTCAAGTCAAACGAGAATAAAATTGATGACATTCCAGTAGTGAGGGAGTATCCAGATGTATTCCCATAAGAAATTCCTGGAATGCCGCCAGAACATGAAGTCGAGTTTACAATCGATCTACTTCCCGGAACAGAACCTGTATCAAAAGCTCCTTATCGCATGGCAACCCTAGAAATGAATGAACTCAAGGAGAAACTCGAGGAATTATTACAAAAGGGGTATACACGACCTAGCACGTTGATAATGGCCAGAAATGACCATTATTTTCAATCCATTTCCGTGTCTGAAACGGGCATTTGATCGCATTCCGGTCTAATATTAAATAAGAAAGCAGTTGAATTGGACTGATTTATGCATAACTGTAAAAATATCGAGCTGGTATGAAAAATGCATAAATATGTAATTTTATTACATATTTATGTTAGAGAAATCCAAAAACATGAGAAAAAGAAAAGAAAAGAAAAAGGAACGAAAAAGATGGGAAAAGAAATGAAAACCCACAAAAAGTTGAATTTTACAGGATACTACGACGCTAGACACAACTACGACGCTAAGCATGTATAGCGCCGTAGCTTGGTCTAGCACCGTAGGAGGAAACTGAAGCTGACAGTTTGAAGAAGGGTGGACGGCGCTAAGCATGGATAGCGCCATAGTAGGATAGCGCCGTACCCAGCTATAGCGTCGTACTCAGCCTCAGAATTCAAATTTCAAGGCCTGGGGGCCCATGGACCTAGGGTCTCCCACCTATATAAGAACAAGTTGACTCCCATGATCAGTCACAAAGAAACATTCGAACTTGGAGACAACTTGGTGTTCTTGAGAGGTGTGTGGGTTAGTTAGGTAGTTAGGTCTTTATTTTTTTGTATTATTTATATTTATGTCTTAGTTTAGATTTATAATTGTTAGATTAGTGATCTTATTAGAGTTTGCAACCTTAGCTAGCCACTGTTTATATTATTTCCAGCTTTGGTGAACTTTTATTAAGGTTTGAAATACCCAAATGATGGGTATTATCAAGCCATTTTTTATAAAATGGGAAGTTAAACACAAAAAGAGTCCCAAAATCATGAAATGGACATGAATCCATGGATTTATTGCTTTATTTTTGGTTTTATGACCACTTGGTCATTTAGTTTCATTGCTTTATGTGGGTTTGTGTTATTTCTCTTGTTTTTCGGGGTCTCATGCATGATTTGTTGGTCGAAAACCCTCATTTGGGTTTGTGGTTCATTTGTGCCTTATCTCTTCTTTTTATTTGAGTTTCTTTTACATTTTAGTTTATCTTCATTACTGTTATTACTTTCCTTTGCCACTGTTCTTGCATGAATTGAACCATAAACTTGAAAATAGGGTTTGCAATCGCATAGATTGCATGACCCGAACAACAACAAATTTTCTGGGCTAGCTACGACGCTAACCGCCCTACGACGCTATCCGAGTATGGCGCCGTAGTAGTCCAGACTTAACAAAATTCGTCCTACGACGCTAGACCAACGACGCTATCCTAGGATAGCGTCGTCATTTAGTGTATAGCGTCGTACCTTCCAATTTTATCAACACTTCTAAGAATTCACCCTACGACGCTATCCTCACGACGCTATTCTAGGATAGCGTCGTAAAATCTGTCTAGCGTCGTAATTGGCAATTTTTTGCCAAATTCTCCATGTCTCCATTTTCCTCACTTAATTAATTGAACATTTATATTAATATTTTGAGGTTGAAATCCAATGATCTCAACCCATGATTAATGTGATATAAACAATTTTGTTCAATTCCATTAAAAGATTTTTCTACCAAATTAAACTCTAATGATCTAAGTATATAATCCGGACTGTAATTAATTAATCAATTAATTAATTATGGAATGAGTGATTATTTAGACATAAAGAGTAATTATGGATTTAACTCCATAACCTTGGATGAGAAACCAATGTCTCTCATACAAGATGACACAAGAATATTTTCTTTTACTTATTTTGTCTTTACCTGTGTTGTGTGAAACGGCTAGTAAGGAATATATCAGATTAATGTTGGCGGGTATTCCCACACGGATAAACTAGCTCGTAGTCTGAATATTAATTACTAGTTGTTATTTTGCATGGTCCGGATAGTGGTCGGTGGAAGCCTTGGCGGTTCGTCCATCCGGGATTATAATAGCTGCTCAGCTGACTCCTATTCGGATACAGTTTCTATTTATTTATCTTAATTTCAAACCCGAATTTTGAGCTGTAATATTATCAAACTGTGTCGATCAACATTGTTTGAATAGTATTACAGTGAGAAAACACGTAGGTTTTTCTCTCATTTCACAGATAGTAGAAATCTTGAGATAGCGATCACTGTCATTTAAGGTCTTCTGCTGTCTAAAACCGTTCCACCTGGAATAGTTGGGACCTGGATAGCAGATGTTTGCAGTCCGGATAACCCCAGTTATTTCAGTCATCTTTTTAGCCAAATAAATTATTCTCATCCCCGGCTATTTCATCTCTGTGTACCAACTTCTGTCTAAACCCGCCTTATATTTTGGGTTATTTAATTTTACACTTCTTTATAAATTTATGCATGATATTATTATGTAGATATTGTGGTCAATATTATTTTGGGATCCTTACCTTGGACATAGAAGTCTTGATTTTCAATCAGATGTCTCACAATAAATTTCCAACAAAAATTCATTTATAAAATCCGGATCTGAGTAAGGGATAAATTCTACAGTTATGACTAATTCATATCCGACTGGGGGTTGATTTTGGGAAATTAGAAGCAGAGTCAGCGATTAGGTCTCACCTAGACTGAAAGGATCTGTGTTTTAATTGAGAGTTTAGTACCTGTTTAGGGAATGATTTTCTAATATGAATTATTTCCAAAATTACTAAGTGTTGGAAATCTGATATTAAATATTGCACTGAGATGGGGTCCACTTGGATTCAAATACGGTGTAGTAAGTAATATTGGAGGAACACCACTCAGGCCTTGGTGATATTCTAAGGTAGGGTTGAGTTCCTTTCAACTGCTATACTCTTCTGCCAAAGCCTGTCTTTGAGTCCTGAGTGAGTGCATCCGGAATGAACTAATTTATTAGTTCGTTTCATTAGTTTGTATCTCATAACCACCCGAAGGGAAGTGAACACTGCGAGCATTTCACCGAGATTAGGGAATTCTTGATCCACATCCGGTCATTCTGACTGGGGGCTTTCTTTTACTACCAGGGTCAAACTTTCAAAAACCTCCGAGTTATAGGATTTTAAATGCTTTCTTTATCGCTTTCTTTTAAATGCTTTCGTTAGAGGTTACTCGGTTGTATTGAGAGTTGTGTAACTGCAACTAGGACTGATAGTTAAGGGATAGTTCAGGCTTGATTAGAATCTTTGGATGTGACTGTAACACCCCGGATTTGATAACCCAGGCCGGGATGTCACCGCCACATCTCCCTAGCAAGACACGGATTCTCCGAGCTTGCCAAAGAGATGCAAGGCTATAGGTATTGCAAAAAGATTTAAAAACAAGTCCGGAATCTATGTAAAAATAATAAGTGTCATCCACACATATAGTAGTAACAATATATTGCAGCGGAAAAAGGTAAATGGGCCGACATGGCCAAAACTCGGGGTTTACATGCCCGTTATGCAAGTATCGTAAAAAGCAAATAAACAGTGTTTAATAATCCATCCCCAATGCACATGCTATGCATTATCTCCGTACTCTGAAATAAAAAGAAAATACAACAATTTTATCAGTATATAAAATACTGAGTAAGTCGATCCTAACATAGCAATAAAGGGATTTAATTAGATAATTTAAAATTTCACTCCTAACATGCATTCACAAAATTTGAAGGAAATAATAATTTTAATTGTGTACTTAAACATGCAACTAGTCTACAAAAATAATTTAGTCATGCCATGAAATTTAAAGACATAATTTAAATGCATAATTTAAAGACATGCAAAAATAAATAAATACTTAAAAACATTAAATCTTTTATTTCCCCCGTTACGAAACCATTTCTCAGTGTTTTGTATAGCCGGTGATCCGGCGGCCGCAGCCGTATCGTAAGTATCTTGTATAGCCGGTGATCCGGCGGCCGCAGCCGTATCTGCCATACCCAGTAACACTCCGGAGCCTCGAGAAATCCATACGGACAACCCGAGAGAGTAGGCCATGTATCTCCCGCCAACTGGCGTAATATTTCATCAAATTCTCTCGTCCATTATAGGCCCGAAGAGAAAAGGCTAGAGGGGCACCCTGCAGAGCACTCACCCTCCACCAAGTATCTCATGTATCGTTTAGATTTAATGTATCGGGGTTTTTCAAAAGTGTAGATGTATCGTGTTTCAAATCTTTGACCGTTTGTTTCGAAATTTCAAAACTATTCGATTTAAAAGTATCTTGGCGTCACAGTTTGCGCCTTTCTCATTTAAAAATCCGTTTCAAGTCCGAAAATTCTGAAATCTTCACACTTTATGCAAAACACCCTAACGAACAACTTTCGTGTTTTAACTTTTTCGAAATAAGTTGAGGAAACATGTCAAAAATCGATTTTATCATGCAATCAGGAAACTGTCCGAACTCAGGTTTGACACAGTACAAAATCTCGACTTTTTAACATATCAAATGGACTCCAAAAATTCTGAAATTTAATATGCACATACTAGACATGATTATCTACAACTTTCATTTAGATTGTAAAGATCAAATCGGACTAGAAACTATAGAAATAAATTCACTAAGTTCGAACATTTTCATAGACAGATTTCCATACGTTTTGTCAAAGCAGTCTCTTTTCGATGCGATTTAAAATAGCAAACGTTAACGAAAATGGCTGAAATTTTTACACAACCTAGATTTATGTGTTAGAATTAAAAGTCTAGTTTTGAGTTTTTCGGATTGAATCCTCGAAATATGGGTTTTAGGCCGATTACAGAAACTACGCAAGATGGGGTTTTTAAGTTCGATTTTTACGTTTCGTTACATTACGCCTATACCGGACGCCCCGAAATCACCCGTATTGATATGGAAGGCTCAACTTACAGTGATAGAGAGTTTTGGGTCGTCCTAAAGTCTCTGGCTCGTCCAAAATCCTACGAACGGATCCCCTCAACGTCAAGCTTCCGACTTTAGCCACGATTTCGAACCGGACGAAGAAATCCAATGTTAGATCGAGTTTTTGGGTTCAAAAACTGAACTAGAAATATATGAAGGACTTACCAATGATCTAAGGACTGTGATCCTTGATCTATTCGTTCCTACGGCCGTCGGTGGTGGTCGGGATGTCGCCGGAAGTCCGTCGGAAGTTCGTCGGAAGGTGTTTTGGCTTTGGGGAGAGTTTGGGAGAGAATGGGGAAATTGGTGACTGAAGAATGGGCAAGGGAGGCAGCCCTAGGTCGCCCTTATTCCCTTCCCTCGTCCAAAATTCGCCTTCCAAAGTCGGGAGGTCGAATTATGGTAAGAAATCGCCGAAAACGCGCGAGTTGCCAAAACCTGTAGGGCCACGCGGGGTTGGCGCGCCTTTTAGCCAAACCCCGCCCGGCCAGCGCGCGAGACTCGCCTGGACTGCGGTCCGGGCGGGTCCGTGCGATCCGATCCGTCGGGTCTTTTTCTCCTCTCTTTCGGACTTCTATCCTTCCCCGTTTTCGCGCTCGATTTTTCCGGGTCATTTCCGGATTATGCTTCTCATCATAAATTTATTCCGTCTCAATTCGATTACGTGCTTGAAATCCTAAGACCGTCGGTTTTGGTCCGTCGGGTTCTAATTCGTCGTCCTTTGGCTTCCGTGCATTTCCGCGTCTACGGGTTTTCGGAAACGAAACCTTCTCTCCTATTGGATTAATTCCTATTTTTATATTCTAAAATTTACGGGTATTACAGTCTACCCCCCTTAAGAACCAACTTCGTCCTCGAAGTTGTACTTCATCCCCTCGCGAGTTCGGGAATTGTTTGATTAAGCGATTGTATTATTGTGTGTCGTTGTTTGTTATTATTTGACTGAACCCAGAATTGAATTTCCGAGTTGCCTACGTACCCGTGAAGGGATCAAGTCATTACGTAGTTCAAAACAATTTGAATTTGTTTATTTGGGGTACAAAGTATTCGCACAAAATATTCAGAAATACTCGGGTCGTCACATCCTCCCCCTCTTAAGATTACAGTTATGTCCCCATAACTGTTGCTGCACTGTCTTGGAATAGGGTTGGGTAACGCTCCCTCATGTCTGCTTCCAGCTCCCACGTTGCCGTCTCGGCTTCGTGGTTAGACCAAAGAACCTTAACCATCCTCACGGTCTTATTCCTTGTTACCCTCTCCTTCTTGTCGAGTATTCGCACCGGAATTTCTTCATAGCTTAAGTCATCGTCCAGCTCAATTTCTTCCGGTTGGAGTACGTGGGTCGGATCATGGACGTATTTCTTCAGTTGCGAGACGTGGAACACGTCGTGGACACGAGCAAATTGTGGCGGTAATGCCAATCGGTATGCAAGATTCCCCACTCTTTCTAGGATCTCGTAGGGTCCTATGTACCGTGGGCTTCTTGTAGTTTTGTCCAAAAATGTGAGACGAATCTACTGTCTCTGTCCGAGATGATGTCGTGTGGTACTCCATGTCGTCGTACCACGTTGTCGACATATGCCCTTGCCAATTGGTCCATGGACCAGGTATCCTTCATGGGGATAAATATGGCTGCTTTTGTCAACCTATCTACGATCACCCAGATTTTATTCATCCCCTTTGGTGAACGTGGTAACCCCGAAACGAAGTCCATTGAAATGCTATCCCATTTCCAACTTGGGATTTCCAATGGCTGCATTAATCCTAAGGGTTTCTGCCGTACGGCCTTGACCTTCTGGCAGGTAAGGCATCTCGCCACAAACTCGGCTATTTCTCTCTTCATGTTCGGCCACCAATAGTTCTTCTTTATGTCCTTGTATAGCTTCTTGCCTCCGGGGTGGACCGAATATGGGGTATTATGGCCTTCCTCCATTACTCTTAGCTTCAGGTCCTCGCATTTTCGTGGTATGCACCACCTTCCTTTGAAGCGGATGCTTCCGTCCTCATGGATTTTAAAATCCATTGCCTTTCCTTCAGCAATGCTCCTCCTAATTTCCTCCAACTTTTCATCACCCTGTTGTGCTAGTCGTATCTCATCAAGTATGGTAGATCCTACTACCATCGTGTTGACGACCTCACTTACTTCGCCGGAGTGTACCAACTCCAGACTTAATTTCGCCAAGTCTCTGTACAACTCGGTCGGTACTACGAGTGAGTTCACCACGTGTTGAGTCTTTCGACTCAAGGCATCGGCCACGACGTTGGCCTTTCCTTCGTGGTACGCGATTTCCAGGTCGTAATCCTTAATCAGTTCCAACCATCTTCTTTGCCTCAAATTCAGCTCTTTTTGCGTGAATATATACTTGAGGCTCTTATGGTCGGTGAACATCCGACACTTTCGCCCATAGAGGTAATGCCTCCATATCTTTAGAGCGAACACGACTGCGGCTAGCTTTCCTTGCATGGCACGCCACCAGTCATCCGCCTCCCCTCCGAGATAGTACGATGCCACAGGCACCTTCTCGCCAATTGGGCACTTCACCGCGTTTAGTAGCTTGTCGAATGTTCGGATCCATTCTTCAAGTTTGGCCGGGTCCTCTTCTCCGGCGTAGTTCGGCGGACGATACGAGTTCACCATAGCTAGGTAGTTGATGTGGGCCTCGGGTGGAGGTACCGCAGCGGCCTGGCCTTGGTTCACATGCGCGTTCCCTATCGCGATGAGAACCTCTTCTAGAGTCCGTAGGCGCGCGTCCATGTTGTTTGGCATGGGGTTTGCCGGCTCCTCTTGAGCGTGTACCCCTTCGCCGGGTATGGGCATTTCTGGTTGCATAGGGGTTTCGTTGGTGTTTGGAGTAGTGGGCTGAGCGCGTGCTCTTCCTCTCGGTGCCATGCTGTTGCAAGAACAAGAGAGTTTAGATTCTTTTGTTGAAGTATTATGTAATACTTAGGAAATAATTTGACTAAATAAGTGGCGATATCAACAGGTATCCGTTCCGTTGGAACCTGTTAGTATAGGTTGTTGGGGTTTAGCGTATTGTTTGTTGTTATTCGGGGTTGGTTCTACTTACTGCTTTGTTTTTGTTTTGTTTATTATTATTATTATTATTATTATTATTATTATTATTATTATTATTATTTTTTTTTTTTTTTTTTTTCGTGAACAGTAACCTGTTCAGGGTTTTTTTTTTTTTTTTTTTTTTTTTTTTTTTTTTCAGACCCTAGGGTTCAGGGTTTAGGGTTTAGGGTTTAGGGTTGGAGATACCCTTGTCCGATAATTATCTCTATACAAAGTATATTTATATATATATTTACTACTTGTATTTTTGTTTAGTTGTTATCTATAGGTCATTGATTATTATTAACTTGTTCGTTTGTTGATCGGGTTTTAACAAGGTATTCGAAGAGAAATAATTTAATTAAAATGTAAGGAATACTTTAAATATAATTGTATAAAATAAATGCTTGTAGATTTATTACTCAAGAGAAAATTTTTTTCAGCTGTTTACAAGCATTCGTAACAGGAATGAAATAGTAGTGTTGGTACTAGTTTGGAAAAAAAAGAATATTGATAGTAGTGCATCAGTATGGGCTCCACGTCTAGAGGGTATGGGTAGGTACATCCTCGATGGGCTCGTCCTCGTCGCTGGATACGTCAATAGCAATGGGTGTCCCCACCGGGCCCGGGCTCGGAGGAAATATGTCAGCCTCTAGGCCTAGCAGCTCAGCTGCTAAGTGTCCTAATTGCATCATCCGTTCGTTGTCCTTGTTTTGGAGTGTGACCACTTGGGTTTGGAGTTTGGCGACTTGGGCCTTGAGTTGGGTTATTTCCTGATGGTCAGCTTCCCTAAGATGTCTCAAATAGTCCACGTTATTCTCTAGGTGCCCCACTCGAGCCTTGAAGTGATTGACATGCTGTTGGGATTCGAGGTTTGCGTTGGTCAGTTTCATCATCAGATTAGTCATGTTCGCGTTGGGTTCGGCCATCTAATGTCAACAAGGAGGTTAGAGTTAGAGTAGGTTTCGAATAAACGTTAGGATATGCGGGAATTTTAAATCTACATGAATATGCACATGCAATCCCCCCAAAAATTAATCTTAGTGTATTTTTAAATTTAATCATGGGTAAAAAGAGTTGGGCCTATATTGGGCCAAAATAATAATTTGGACTTTAAAAAGTAAAAACATGGGTATTGGGTCGAAATGGTTGAGCTTAAAATAAATAATTATAAATATTAGGTCAAAATAATTTAACCCCTTTGGGCTCAGAATATTATACTACTTGGGTAAGAAAATTTTTGGCTCGAATTTTGGGCTAAAATAATAATACTAGTAGTCTTGAAAATAATAATAATAATAAATTTAAAAATAATACTTAGTTCAAAATATTTTAAAATAATAATAGTAGCTTAGAAATATTCCGGGCTCTGATACCAACTTGTAACACCCCGGATTTGATAACCCAGGCCGGGATGTCACCGCCACATCTCCCTAGCAAGACACGGATTCTCCGAGCTTGCCAAAGAGATGCAAGGCTATAGGTATTGCAAAAAGATTTAAAAACAAGTCCGGAATCTATGTAAAAATAATAAGTGTCATCCACACATATAGTAGTAACAATATATTGCAGCGGAAAAAGGTAAATGGGCCGACATGGCCAAAACTCGGGGTTTACATGCCCGTTATGCAAGTATCGTAAAAAGCAAATAAACAGTGTTTAATAATCCATCCCCAATGCACATGCTATGCATTATCTCCGTACTCTGAAATAAAAAGAAAATACAACAATTTTATCAGTATATAAAATACTGAGTAAGTCGATCCTAACATAGCAATAAAGGGATTTAATTAGATAATTTAAAATTTCACTCCTAACATGCATTCACAAAATTTGAAGGAAATAATAATTTTAATTGTGTACTTAAACATGCAACTAGTCTACAAAAATAATTTAGTCATGCCATGAAATTTAAAGACATAATTTAAATGCATAATTTAAAGACATGCAAAAATAAATAAATACTTAAAAACATTAAATCTTTTATTTCCCCCGTTACGAAACCATTTCTCAGTGTTTTGTATAGCCGGTGATCCGGCGGCCGCAGCCGTGTCGTAAGTATCTTGTATAGCCGGTGATCCGGCGGCCGCAGCCGTATCTGCCATACCCAGTAACACTCCGGAGCCTCGAGAAATCCATACGGACAACCCGAGAGAGTAGGCCATGTATCTCCCGCCAACTGGCGTAATATTTCATCAAATTCTCTCGTCCATTATAGGCCCGAAGAGAAAAGGCTAGAGGGGCACCCTGCAGAGCACTCACCCTCCACCAAGTATCTCATGTATCGTTTAGATTTAATGTATCGGGGTTTTTCAAAAGTGTAGATGTATCGTGTTTCAAATCTTTGACCGTTTGTTTCGAAATTTCAAAACTATTCGATTTAAAAGTATCTTGGCGTCACAGTTTGCGCCTTTCTCATTTAAAAATCCGTTTCAAGTCCGAAAATTCTGAAATCTTCACACTTTATGCAAAACACCCTAACGAACAACTTTCGTGTTTTAACTTTTTCGAAATAAGTTGAGGAAACATGTCAAAAATCGATTTTATCATGCAATCAGGAAACTGTCCGAACTCAGGTTTGACACAGTACAAAATCTCGACTTTTTAACATATCAAATGGACTCCAAAAATTCTGAAATTTAATATGCACATACTAGACATGATTATCTACAACTTTCATTTAGATTGTAAAGATCAAATCGGACTAGAAACTATAGAAATAAATTCACTAAGTTCGAACATTTTCATAGACAGATTTCCATACGTTTTGTCAAAGCAGTCTCTTTTCGATGCGATTTAAAATAGCAAACGTTAACGAAAATGGCTGAAATTTTTACACAACCTAGATTTATGTGTTAGGATTAAAAGTCTAGTTTTGAGTTTTTCGGATTGAATCCTCGAAATATGGGTTTTAGGCCGATTACAGAAACTACGCAAGATGGGGTTTTTAAGTTCGATTTTTACGTTTCGTTACATTACGCCTATACCGGACGCCCCGAAATCACCCGTATTGATATGGAAGGCTCAACTTACAGTGATAGAGAGTTTTGGGTCGTCCTAAAGTCTCTGGCTCGTCCAAAATCCTACGAACGGATCCCCTCAACGTCAAGCTTCCGACTTTAGCCACGATTTCGAACCGGACGAAGAAATCCAATGTTAGATCGAGTTTTTGGGTTCAAAAACTGAACTAGAAATATATGAACGACTTACCAATGATCTAAGGACTGTGATCCTTGATCTATTCGTTCCTACGGCCGTCGGTGGTGGTCGGGATGTCGCCGGAAGTCCGTCGGAAGTTCGTCGGAAGGTGTTTTGGCTTTGGGGAGAGTTTGGGAGAGAATGGGGAAATTGGTGACTGAAGAATGGGCAAGGGAGGCAGCCCTAGGTCGCCCTTATTCCCTTCCCTCGTCCAAAATTCGCCTTCCAAAGTCGGGAGGTCGAATTATGGTAAGAAATCGCCGAAAACGCGCGAGTTGCCAAAACCTGTAGGGCCACGCGGGGTTGGCGCGCCTTTTAGCCAAACCCCGCCCGGCCAGCGCGCGAGACTCGCCTGGACTGCGGTCCGGGCGGGTCCGTGCGATCCGATCCGTCGGGTCTTTTTCTCCTCTCTTTCGGACTTCTATCCTTCCCCGTTTTCGCGCTCGATTTTTCCGGGTCATTTCCGGATTATGCTTCTCATCATAAATTTATTCCGTCTCAATTCGATTACGTGCTTGAAATCCTAAGACCGTCGGTTTTGGTCCGTCGGGTTCTAATTCGTCGTCCTTTGACTTCCGTGCATTTCCGCGTCTACGGGTTTTCGGAAACGAAACCTTCTCTCCTATTGGATTAATTCCTATTTTTATATTCTAAAATTTACGGGTATTACAGTGACATGGGAGAACGATGGTAGTACTTGACACTTCAACTAAGGATTTGTCAGGTGTTGCTTGTCCACCACAGATAAATAATATACCTTAGCAGTGCATTGCAAGGGTAGTTATGTGTCTGTGGTATCTTAGAATTTGTTGTCTTAAGAGCATGTAAATTCTTACTGTAAGTACCTGTCTGTTAAAGGGAACATGGTATAGAGAGCATGAGAGTTAGCTAACTGAAAAGATTATCCCAAGCTAAGATCTGTGTAACAAAATGGAAGTTTAATTGTGTCTCACCTGAATCTTGTCCAATCTTTATTCTTTTCTTCCTGTCCCTTCTGTCATATTTTAATCGCTTTCTTAGAATAATTTTTATTGTTTTCTTAGATTGAATTTAATTCGCTTTCTAGAATAATTTTATTTGCTTTATTTTAATTGCTTTCACAGCTTAGTTTAAATTCTGTCAAGTAGTTGGTAGTTAAAACGCAAACTTGAATCGAGTAATCGAGTGGAAAATCTTAGTAAAACAACGTGGGCCCTGCTTCTATCGCACATCCTCCAGTGAACGATCCGGTACTTTCTATAAATACTGCAATTTTTGACACCGTGCGCTTTCGGGGGCACAGTTTCTTAACACGAGTAATAAAAACGTGGCAACCTATAAATATATCCCTAATCCCAACTCCGCCTTCCTAAATTGATTTCATTAAATAAAATTGAAAACCAGGATTATGATTTTTTAGAAAATACTCATATAGTGGGAGATTGTCAAAAGTTTCATGGCAAGGATCTTCAAGGCACGAAATTGTCAAAAGTTTCATGCCGGGGAGGTCCATAACGCCGTTTGAACTCAAAGTTTCCCCTCATGAGTAATAAAAAGTGAAATATATCCTTAAACCCCTTTCCCATGAATCATAACTCTTTTCAATTAATAAATTCAAACCTGGGATATTTTAGAAAATACTCGTGTGACGAAATTGTCAAAAGTTTCATGTCGCCGTTGCCGGGGAGGATGCAGCGTTGTTTATTAAGAGAATTACACTCTTGATTACTCATAGCTAGTTAGTGTAGTTTATTTATTTATTGCAGAACAGAGAAGTACCCTCAAATTAATTAAACATTTAGAGTGCTAAGACTCTAAATGTGAGGATGTTGATTTGAGGAGAAAACCTAACCTATTGGGTATTTATCCGTCTTGCAGGAAATTCCGAACCAACAAAAGAAGGAGCAGAAAAATAAAGCAGAAAACCAGGTTCCCGGTTGGATTAAGTCCATGAATTTAAGAAAATAATTTCGGAAATTAAAGCAATTTAAAATCCGAAATAATTTTTGCAAACAAATGGAATTAGTCCAACCTATTTTATGCAAGTTTAATTTTTAGTTAAGATAGCCCATTTACAATGCAAAAATGTCTTGGACTAAAATTTCTTAAGTCCAAAACAAGTAAAACCAACTGAGGCCCAATTTCATCTACTCGGGCCCAGTCCGCATAAAATTTTGAAAAATTTCAAAAATTGAAGTGCAGCTTAATCCCGCTCTCAGCTACGACGCTATTCTCAGCTACGACACTAACCTAGGTTAGCGCCGTAGTGATGGGATAGCACCGTAGGGCACTTCCCACTCCTTTATACCTCTTTACGACGCAGTCCCTTCGAACGACGCTATCCCAGGATAGCGTCGTACTAAAGGTACAGCGCCGTAGTACTTCCTTATCTCTCCACCGCCTTACGACGCTATCTCATTACTACGGCGCTATCCTAGGATAGCGTCGTAGCAATAAAATAGCGCCGTAGTGCCCTTTTCCTTCCTTCTTACCTATCTACGACGCTGAACAAGGCTTACGGCGCTAGTATAGCGCCGTAGGCCAAGTTTAGCGCCGTAGTCCTTTTTCCCCCTTTTTATAAATACCCACCCCTTCGTCTTCTTCCCCCATTCCCACACTTAACCAGTTTCAAAAACTCCCAAAACCCCTCTTACGAACGAACGCACAGTTTCATTCGCAACAACACCACCCGAATCCAAGGGGAAACTCTACCCAAATTTTGCGAAAATCACCGTAATGGCGTCTCCTTCGTCCTCCGCAGCCGAGAAACCATGGTACCCCTCTTTCCCCTTCACATTCTCGAGTATTCCGCGCACCCCTGTTTTGCAATTTTGGGGTATTTTGTGGCTTAATGTTGTGAATATAGAGCTATGGCATATTTACTGTCCTAGTGTTCTAGTTTCGAGCATTTTCTGTTTTGGGGAACTTGCGTTTTGTTCATATTGAAATCCTTGTTTCGGCCGAGTTTGAATGGGAAGGTGATTCTCGTTTCTGTGTGCTGTTGTTTAGATGGGTAAGAGTGTTTAAAATCTGTTATGGTGTTGATTTTTTTTTATGCTGAGATGATTGGGTAAGGTTTTGGCAGTGGAGTTTTAAATGGGGAAGTATTCTTGCCATTGTTGAGGTTTTGAGTTTTTGGGTTCACTAAGTTTCTTCTGTGTTTTGATGAATCAATGCTATTGTATCACTTAACCTGTAGAGTGATTTACACGTTCACTAATAATTTGCCAAGAATTTTCGAAAGCTGAGAATGGAAGACTGATGAGCACAGGGGTGTTTCATGAGCATCACTGTGTTATCAGTCACCATGTTGTTTGATCTTCAAGCTTGACTCATTTTTGTTCCCTCGATTTACCTGTGTTGGTGAGTATGGGTTGTGAATAGAGTTAAAATGGGCTGTTGTTCTGAGGTTTGTTTGTATGCCATTGTGATGAGTTTTGGTGTGCAGGGAGCATTAAATTAGAGGTTTTAATTGGGATGTCTGTCTTCATTTGCTAAAAACTGTGAAAAGCAAATGTTTGTATTGTTTTGGGAAAGCCTGTGCATGCCAAGCAAGCTGCACAAACAAACAGAATGCAGCAAGCACTTTTCAGTAAAAAGGACTTTTTAAGAAAATGACAAAATAGTTGGTAGGATTTTGGTTGACCCACTTGGTTTTGCTCCCAATGGAGCACAAGTAGTGTAATAAAGTAGCAGCCTTTTTCCTCATGTGGACTGCTACTACTTTTAAAATCCAAAAATGGGACCCATAAAATCCCACTTTTATTTAATAAAATAACTCAACCTTTATTAAAAAATTAAAAATTGGTTTTAATTGTTGGTGTGAATATTTTTTTTTGGACTGTCCATCTCGTCCCATAGCAGTTCCAATCGTACACATCCGAGCCGCCGCACTCCATTTTCACATTCCTCGATTCGCGATCCATTCCATTCTTCCCATTTTCCATTGCACTTTCAACAATCACTTCGGGATTGTTTAAAAATGGAAAAATCAAATTTTTGGGCCCAATAGCCCATTAAAATATTTTTGGTCCAATGACCATTTTATTATTTGGACTCAATAGTCCACTAAATATTTGGGAGCCAATGACTCCTAAGTTCTAAAAACAATTTAATTTTTCTTAGTCTCAAAACTTGTAAAAAGAAAAATTTACCTCTGCGTTACAATAAAATTTAAGTTGAGGATCTAATAACCTCACATTCAGAGCTCTGAATGTGAGGATGTTTGCTCTGAATGTGAGGATGTTGATTTTCAATTTAAATGACTCTTGCAAAAATTATAAAAACTGGATTTAATAATCTCATATTTTTCAGGGAAAAGTTAGTAGTTGAGTCACGGGCAGGACTGCCCCCTTGGACCAAGGGATCCTAGAAGGCTCACAATTCCGCAGGAAGATTAATGACCACCGGCAGGCTCTCGAATCAACATTTAAATTGCCAATCGTGAGTAAAACCGAAGTGAGCTTCAGACTGCCGAAAGGATGGGATAAGCATATCAAACCTGAGGAACGGAATTTTAAGGAGTTGGGATTCCAACGGGACTTTTACTATTATCTGTCGAGGTTCTGGGAGAAACAAATGGACGCGTCTGCAAATGACATGAAATTTCCAGAAGAGGTGCACACTGAAAGAATTCTAAGGAGATTCAATAAATTCATGGCCCGATGGGAAAGGCACCAGCACTCAAAGACAATAGATTCTGCCTGCATGGAATTTGACATTATAATGGTGCCCAACAAAGTGGATGAAAGAGTTAGGAGGCAGTTCACAGAGAAAGCACCCAACCTCAGTCATCTGGTGTGTCATGGAATCTTCATGGTGCACAAGGCCCTACCGTTTCTATACAACCCCAGCTTGTTAGAAAACAAAGGAGTATAGGAGCAGAGATGGCTAACACAACAAGCAAGAAAAAGGCACAGAGAAGTGAGTCACAACCTGAACAGCGCCAAAAAGAAAGCCATGGCATCAGAAAGGGAAAACCAGGCCCCAATAGTTAAGACGATGATAGACTTAACTAAAGAATTTAGGGAGCAGTGGCATGCCTTGATGACACTATGGGGCACGGGTAGGAAGGACATTACAGAAACCGTCTTGGATAAAGACCTTGTGCTACCAGATGAGGATTATTTCGACACGATTTTCTTGGAAGATGTGTACAGGCCGACTCACCTTGCTGAGCAGAGACCGCAGGGATTAGCTCAACTCCATGTGCTCAGAGACCAAATCACTGGATTTATTCAGAATACATCTTGGAAGGTGCTAGGAAAGAGGGAACGACAAACCCGACTGCTGACCCAGGCCGAGGCTGAAGAATACTTCAGAGTCGAATTTACCCGTGATATGTCTTTTGTGCAACAAGAGGCCAAACCACTTGTTGAGTCAATGATCGAGGAGAACAGGATGGATTTTGTGCACTTCTTGATGGAGATGGATGCTTTCGGGTTGAACTACTGCAATACCATCAAAGTTGACACTCCACTTCTATAGAAGAGGGAACATAGGGCCTATTTCTGTGATCACATTCGGAAGACATGGGTAAAGCGACTCAACCGCATCTCCAGTCCCATTTTCATTAACAAATATTTGAAAGATGCAGAGAAAAACCTGGGAATCAATTTGGATGAAGGAGACCAAGAAGGGAGTGTAGATGAGAATGATGTGCTGATCGATCAGTATACAAGTGCTGCATCACCTCCTCAGGTTTTCACTGAAGCCAACCCGTTGCCAACCCAACCGTCTATACCAGCCTCAGCCCTGCCACCACAAAAGTAAGCACCCGCTACCACTAATCTACCCACCCAGCCCGAGCAAACATCTACTGCTGCTGCATCTGAAAGCCAGGCTGAACCTCAAGTTCAAACGAGAGGTAGACTGATAAAACTGGCCGACAAGGAGAAAAGTGGACGGGCACCGGAGCCAAAAGTTGTAATCAGAGAGCCCGAGACCACTACAAGGAAGGCAACTGAACCAGCAGACCCGAAAGACGAAGGAAAGGGAGTGATGCCACCGCACCCCCTAAGAGAAAGGATCTGGTTGCCCAAGATGCTGAATTAGCAAAACAGTTGCAGGAGCAGGCATGCAGAGGCAAGATGTTGCAGAAGGAACAGTAACCGAAGCTCACGATGCTGAAATGATGAAAAATATTGAGAAAGCAAAAGCCGAGGAGGAAAGGAAGAAGAAAGAAGCTCATGATAGAGAAGTATCTGAAAGGCTGCAAGCGGAATTGGAAATGAGGAAATCGACAGAGGTAGAGACGACAACAATCATGGCTGATCCACTAGATCTCGAATGCAGTCAACTACCTCCCATCACAACAAGAGTACCTAGAGATGAAACAGATCCAACCCCTCCAATCACGACTCATTCGCCAGTATACAAGGAAAAAGTGAGAGCCGAAAAGGCAAGGATAGAAAAAGAGAAGGAGGATGATGAAGAACTGATGATCGCTGGTGGAGTTGAGGGAACTGGACTGAAAATCAAAAAGGAGCACAAAGGATTGGAGATGAAAACTGCTTACACAGAAGAAATGGAAAGACTGAAGGAAAGATTTAACATCCCAGTCGATCCCCTTGTCGGGACAGCTCAAATTGAAGCAGTCATCGCTCCAGAGACATCATCCGGGCAGAGAAAGAGGAGAAGAGTCATGATTGGGGAAAATGATGAGCCTGAGGAAAGAGCGGATCCCCTTTCATTATCTGAATTGGTAAAGGATAAAGCTGATGAGCAACAAGAAGCTGAGAAAAGACGAAAAGTAAGGGAGGAAAGAGATGCTACAGAAGAAGATAAAGAAGAAGCCATGCAAGAAGAGGACGAATTTATGGAGCAAATGGCACCAATCTTCAAGCGTCCTGTGGGAAGAGCTGCAAGAATTAGGGAGGAGGAGGAGGTATCAACTGGCGTTGATGATCCTTACTTTCCTGTACTTACATTTCCAATTAATGTAAAAACTAAGTACGATGCAATGAAAAATGTAATTAAACAGGTTGAGGAGGAACCTTTGGATGAAGCAGCCCAGGAAGGAGGTGAATCGAGCAGACATGAACCTATGAATGAACTCATCCAGGAGGAGCAAGACGAACCAACTGACTGGCACACAAGCGAAGATGAATCTGTTGGATCAGTCAAGCCCGCCAGATTTTGGGAGAAAACCAGAGTTCGCGCCAGAATGGGAATTCAAAAGATAGAAAACACCAAAATGGTAATAAAGGAGGCAGACGTGATTCGGAAATTCAACGGGAATCCGAAAGCACTCAAGGCATATGAGAAGCTTTTGGAAAGCATTATACCCGACAAGGGGTTTGCACCAGACTCGCTAAGGCACCCTACTGTGGATTTTTGGAGAACATGGCTTGGATGGGAGCAGTTCCTGCTACATCACGGAGATCCTGGGTATATGGAGTTGACTAGGGAGTTCTATTGCAACATTAACGTTGCAAGACGAACAACCTGGATCAGAGGAAAGACAATAGATATATCCTCTGATTATCTAAACAGATTCCTCCAAACACCCAGTTATCAAAGTGAGATTACGGAGGAGGAGATCTTGAGTAGGCGTGGCAAGACAAAAATGAAAGCAACATATCAAGTCATCGCCGACTCCTTGACCAGGACACCAGGATTGGTGGGGACATTCAGCACGTCCAAAATAAAAGTGGAGTTCATGCCCACATTCGAATTTTACATGGCTAGAATCAGGCCCAGCTCGCACCCCCAAACTACTTCAGGCAGTGTATTGATGGGATTTGCAAAGCTGTGGCATGGGCGAAAACTGAATGTTGGGGAACACATCTTTAGAGTCATGACTACACGAATCGAGAAGAAGAATGCTCTCTGCTACCCGAATCTTATTAGAAGAATCTGCACAGATCAAGGGGTAGACATGGGAGAATTTGACACTGATGCCTTGGTCATTCTGAATCCCCCTATCCGGGTCCCATCCATGCACATTCAAGAGAGGATTACGTATGCACTCCGTCCATTCCCTGCTGACTCAAATGTGCAATCTTCGTTCATATCAGGTGAAGAAGCACCATCAATTCAAAGAAGAGATCCAATGCCTCCCCCTGCTCCTAAAAGAAGAAGACAGGCCCGTACTGAGGCAGGACCTTCAACACGAGTGGGAGAGCCTCAACACGAGCCAGCGGAACCAAGTCCCAGTCAAATTCCTCCATCACCTCCGGTTCAAGCACCTCAGCAGCAAGCTCACCCCTCCCAGATCCCTCCTCTAAGCCAGAACGTCTCCCAACATCCTGCTAACTCAAATGTAGTCGAGATCGTGAGCTCAATGAACAAAACCATGACAGAAAGTGTCAAGCAGTTGGCAGATGTTATCATTCTGGGAAGGGAAGATGATAGGAGAATCAGAGAAGAGAGAAACAAGAGAAAAGAGGAAGAGAAAGCTGAACAGATGAGAAGAGAAGATGAATTCAGACTACTCCTGTTGGAAAGAGAAGAAAGGCACTACAGAGAAAGGCTGGAAAGCGAAGAGAGGCAACGGAAGATGATGATGGAAAGTGAAGAACGTCAACGAAAAATGATGGAAACTGTGATCCAGGCACTCATCGGACAGCTCCCGAAGCCGCCACCTCCGCCAACAGACGATGATGGGCCTTCAACTCAACCATAGGAACCGAAAGAATGAATCTGATCTGATCCAATTCATTTTTGAGCTTAATTGTAAACATCATATAAGAGAATTTCTGTCATTTGTGCAAGTTTGTTCTTACTGCATGAAATCTCTTGTAATTGATGTATTTACCGCTTTCCAAAAAGGAATTTTGCAGTCCAAAAACAATTCTATTCTTGAAAAGATGTCTGACAGTCCAAGATGAATAAGTGACTGTCAGGCCAAAAATATGCTGTTGACATACTTTGTATGTTAACAGTGCCTCTTTTACTGCTTTAAATTAAATAACCAGCAAAAGTATGCATAAACCTGCTCTAAATTCACATGTTGAATTTAGGCTTGTGATTAAATTTTCAAACTTTTAAATTGGGATAATATAATTAAAAACATGCATGAAATGAATTCCTAAGGTTTTGAGCTATAAAAATTTAATGATGCGATCAGCTTATTGGGTAATAAATCTGCATGCTAGAAATTTTTATTGAATAAATTGTTAGAATTAAACTTTGATTAAATTTTAGAATATTGTATGACATGAATCAACCCAACCTTGTGAGATTTGAGCCATGAGTCACTTTCACTCATTTATTCTCTTTGATGTGTGAATCTTTTTGATTAAAGGAAACTAGAACTTCCGATTGGGACCTATTCAAGACCATGCCATATTCTAAAAATCGAGCATATGATCGAGGCACCCAGAAAACCAATTTTTGGCCTTCTTTTGAAATCCAAACCCAAAAATATTTTCCCTTTAGGATTAACCAATTTGAGCCTATAAGCCTAATTTTTCTTTGAAACCCACTATATTTTTCCTAGCCTTATAAAAAGACCAAATATATCAAACACAAGTTTGCAAGAATAAATTTTATCAAGGCATTCCAATTTATGATCATCAATTCATCAAATCGGTATACAAAAATCCGATAAAAAAAAAACAATGTTGAATTCATTTCAACATAAATAAATTGCAGATGACAAAGCAAATTAGACATAGTCTAATGTCATGCAATAGAAGAAGAAAATCAAAAGAAAAAAAGAAGAAAAATAATGATGATCATGAATCTTGAAAATATGCCATATTAAGATAGAATTAATTCTCGCCACTTCCTAGCCCAATAATTTCCCTTTCTCACCAAATGTTACAACCGTATGCCCCGTTAATACCCTTGAATAAGACCTCGTGATCTCGATTTGAAGAAATGAGCCGGTGGCGAGTTGGTCCAATTGCAAGCTTATGGGATAATTTAAATAAAATTGATTTTAAGCGTTCATGATTAAACCCCAATTGAGAGTGAGTGAACTTTCAATTCTCTTATATGTGAGGCTATGTTTGTGTAACACCCGAGGAAAAACAAATTCAAATTATTTTGAACTACGTCATGACTTGATCCCTTCACAGGGTACGTAGGCAGCTTGGAACTAATTTCTAAGTTCAGTCACGAAATAAATCACAAAATAAATCACGAAATAGGTCACAAGGACGATAGGAGGAGTTGGAACCAATTTAGACTAGGCTAATTAGGACACGGAAATGTTGCGAGCGATAAGCCGGACTCGTAACAAGTTTAAGGAAAAGATTCCGAACCGGAGACGACCCAAGGAATCGAGCTAACACGTAGAAAACCGATAGGGGAAAGCAAGGAAAGACCCGACGGAACACGCGGACCGCCGAACCGGCCGGTCCGGCCGGCCCGCGCTCTCCGCGCGCCGCCGTGCGGCCACCGCGCGGACGGAGGAGTCGCGACTCCAGGACAGACCACGCGTGCTCCGCGCGGACAAAGGCCTATGTGCGCGTCATCAGCGCGCCAGAGGTGCAGGAGGTGTAAACTTTCCTTCCATTGTGATTTTCTTGCCAAAAATCCGTCCCCTATCAAGGGGAAACGGATCAAGGCAATGGGGGAAGGTTATAGAGGCTGTGTGGCCGCCCCTCCCCCATACTTTCCAGCAAACAAATCCTAGCCACCTCCAATATTCCTCTCCAAGTCGAAACCTCTCCGAACTCACTTTCCGGCAAGTATTCCGGCGACGGCAAGGCGAAAGGAACTAAGCCCTGCCCTCTAGACTTTTGGTAAGCTATCGTACAAAGTTTTAATTCGTCCATATATCTCAGAAACTCATATTCTAACCCTTTTTCTTTACTACGATTTCCCGTCGGAAAACGAACAAAAAGCGATCGGAGAAGTGGGCCGTTCGTCGTCACCCTAGGACGTCCGAAAACCCAATCCAGCGACCCTATCCTCATTCTAAGTAAGTTAAAACCTTACTCACAAATTTTCGTGGTTGTTTGTTGTTTAAATCTCGAGATATAGGCTTGTAACAAAAATCGGTTTTCAAAAACCCTATTTTCATCCAATTTCAATGACTCGCCTAAAACTCGACCTTCGGGAATTCAAACCGAAAACTTTTCAACATAAAAGTTGTTCCTAACACCTTTATCTATCTTGTGTCCAAATTTCAGCCGTTGACATTAAGTTTTGCTATCCCAAATCACGCCGTAAACTTTCTGTGTTGACCCGAACGTTTTAAAACTGTGACAGATTTCCATATTCAACTTGATGCGTGTTTTTTCACCCCTTTTTCGAATGATTTAACTTTGCATTCCTAAACAAAAGTTGTAGATAATTGAGTCTGGATTATGCATGTAAAATTTCACTGATTTTGGTGTTCATTTGATATGTCAATCGGTCGAATTTTCAGAACTGTTTTAAACCCTATTCGGAACCCGCGAGTATGCAATGAGTTGTGGTCGATTTTTGAGTACCAAAAATTCATTATTTCCAAATTCTTAAAACATGAAAGTTGTTCCTTAACGTGTTTTGTAGTTACTGTAAAAATTTCGCATCGATTGGTTTTGAAATGAATTTTTAATCGGTGTTGCACGAACCTGTGACGAAAACAGTTTTTAAGACAGAAATTATTCCTTGCAATGAACTCGAATTTCGACTCACTTCGGAACCTTATTTCCAAAAACTTAAAACATGAAAGTTGTTCGTGTGTGTGTTTTTGAATTACTGCAAAAATTTCAGAATTTTTGGTGAAAAGACGAATTTTTAATTAAGAAAGGCGTAAACTGCCTCGAATAGGATTTTTCGAACTTGAGAAAACTCGAACTATGAAAATGCGATATCGATCATTTGATAACTTTGAAATACGAGCTTTCGAAAAATCCCGTTCACTAGGCTGAGCCGATCTTCATACTATCATTATCTTTGAGACTGCCTCGTTAGTGGTCTCCTTACTATCTGAGATTGCCTCGTTAGTGATCTCGCGCGCTGTATTTTTGGATCGCCTCGTTAGTGGTCCTACTATCTTTTTGGATCGCCTCGTTAGTGGTCCTACTATCTTTTGAGACTGCCTCGTTAGTGATCTCCCATTGTTTGGACTGCCTCGTTAGTGATCTCCGGGTATGGTGTCATCTTCTTAGTCTACGGGATAAATGTAAAAGGCTTGTGTGAGTGTTTCATTATGCTTAAATCGTATTTATCATGTCTTTAATTATGTATTTAAAATTCATGCCTCTTAAATTATGCTTAAATTACGCTTTTAAAATTTAGTCCTTTAATCATGTTTTCCGCTGCAAATAAACTATGTATTTTAACATTACGTGTGGTAAGCGAAATCTTTAGTTTAAACACATGTAACCCCTTTTATTTGTTAGTTAGGGATTAACTTACTCAGTATATTTTTATACTGACAAACGTTGTCATTTTTCTTTTACAGAGTATGTCGAGTGACGCATACGCATACACTTAGGGGGAATTATTTATGAACATTTTCGCTTTCTGCATCGTATTACTGTTTACCGGGTCTGTTTAACCCGAGGTTTTGGCCGTGTTGGCCGTGATTACATTTCCGCTGCATTTACCTTATCCATGCATGATGATTTTTTACTACCGTACTTGATTAAAGTATTATTGGATTCCGGATTCATTGTTGAATGTTTTAAAACTTTGCATACCCATAAGCCTTGCACCTCCTTAGCGAGCTCGGGAATCCGTGTCTTGCTAGGGTGATGCGGCGGTGACACCTCGGCCTGGGTTACCAAATCCGGGGTGTTACAGTTTGTTGAAAATATTCATGTCATACCTCAATTCTCACTTTTAATCCTTGCATTTTTCGAGCATGATATTCATGAAGGATTAATAATAATGTTTGATTTGTAGGCCCGATGTAGTGAGCAAGTATCATTTCATTAACACTACAATCAAGGGAATTTAATACTTGAAGTTTTCGATTGTCTTATCCCAATCCAAAAAGAATATGATTTATGAAGCCACGAAAATGAATTGAATATGCAGAGCCCGTGTTCTTTAGAACATTGACTCTGACTGCTCGGGGACGATCAATATTAAATGTGAGGACGTTGATAATGGCCAGAAATGACCATTATTTTCAATCCATTTCCGTGTCTGAAACGGGCATTTGATCGCATTCCGGTCTTATATTAAATAAGAAAGCAGTTGAATTGGACTGATTTATGCATAACTGTAAAAATATCGAGCTGGTATGAAAAATGCATAAATATGTAATTTTATTACATATTTATGTTAGAGAAATCCAAAAACATGAGAAAAAGAAAAGAAAAGAAAAAGGAATGAAAAAGATGGGAAAAGAAATGAAAACCCACAAAAAGTTGAATTTTACAGGATACTACGACGCTAGACACAACTACGACGCTAAGCATGTATAGCGTCGTAGCTTGGTCTAGCGCCGTAGGAGGAAACTGAAGCTGACAGTTTGAAGAAGGGTGGACGGCGCTAAGCATGGATAGCGCCGTAGTCGAGTATAGCGCCGTAGTAGGATAGCGCCGTAACCAGCTATAGCGTCGTACTCAGCCTCAGAATTCAAATTTCAAGGCCTGGGGGCCCATGGGCCTAGGGTTTCCCACCTATATAAGAACAAGTTGACTCCCATGATCAGTCACTTCACAACATTCGAACATGGAGACAACTTGGTGTTCTTGAGAGGTGTGTGGGTTGGTTAGGTAGTTAGGTCTTTATTTTTTGTATTATTTATATTTATGTCTTAGTTTAGATTTATAATTGTTAGATTAGTGATCTTATTAGAGTTTGCAACCTTAGCTAGCCACTGTTTATATTATTTCCAGCTTTGGTGAACTTTTATTAAGGTTTGAAATACCCAAATGATGGGTATTATCAAGCCATTTCTTATAAAATGGGAAGTTAAACACAAAAAGAGTCCCAAAATCATGAAATGGACATGAATCCATGGATTTATTGCTTTATTTTTGGTTTTATGACCACTTGGTCATTTAGTTTCATTGCTTTATGTGGGTTTGTGTTATTTCTCTTGTTTTTCGGGGTCTCATGCATGATTTGTTGGTTGAAAACCCTCATTTGGGTTTGTGGTTCATTTGTGCCTTATCTCTTCTTTTTATTTGAGTTTCTTTTACATTTTAGTTTATCTTCATTACTGTTATTACTTTCCTTTGCCACTGTTCTTGCATGTATTGAACCATAAACTTGAAAATAGGGTTTGCAATAGCATAGATTGCATCACCCGAACAACAACAAATTTTCTGGGCTAGCTACGACGCTAACCGAGTATGGCGCTGTAGGTGAGGTTTAGCGCCGTAGTAGTCCAGACTTAACAAAATTCGTCCTACGGCGCTAGACCAACGACGCTATCCTCGGATAGCATCGTAATTTTTGTCTAGAGTCGTAGGACCCCAAAATACTTCATTTTTCACAAAACCCACTTACGACGCTATACCTACGACGCTATCCTAGGATAGCGCCGTCATTTAGTGTATAGCGTCGTACCTTCCAATTTTATCAACACTTCTAAGAATTCACCCTACGACGCTATCCTCACGACGCTATCCTAGGATAGCGTCGTAAAATTTGTCTAGCGTCGTACTTGGCAATTTTTTGCCAAATTCTCCATTTCTCCATTTTCCTCACTTAATTAATTGAACCTTTATATTAATATTTTGAGGTTGAAATCCAATGATCTCAACCCATGATTAATGTGATATAAAGAATTTTGTTCAATTCCATTAAAAGATTTTTCTACCAAATTAAACTCTAATGATCTAAGTATATAATCCGGACTGTAATTAATTAATCAATTAATTAATTATGGAATGAGTGATTATTTAGACATAAAGAGTAATTATGGATTTAACTCCATAACCTTGGATGAGAAACCAATGTCTCTCATACAAGATGACATAAGAATATTTTATTTTACTTATTTTGTCTTTACCTGTGTTGTGTGAAACGGCTAGTAAGGAATATATCAGATTAATGTTGGCGGGTATTCCCACACGGATAAACTAGCTCGTAGTCTGAATATTAATTACTAGTTGTTATTTTGCATGGTCCGGATAGTGGTCGGTGGAAGCCTTGGCGGTTCGTCCATCCGGGATTATAATAGCTGCTCAACTGACTCCTATTCGGATACAGTTTCTATTTATTTATCTTAATTTCAAACCCGAATTTTGAGCTGTAATATTATCAAACGGTGTCGATCAACATTGTTTGAATAGTATTACAGTGAGAAAACACGTAGGTTTTTCTCTCATTTCACAGATAGTAGAAATCTTGATGATAGCGATCACTGTCATTTAAGGTCTTCTGCTGTCTAAAACCGTTCCACCTGGAATAGTTGGGACCTGGATAGCAGATGTTTGCAGCCCGGATAACCCCAGTTATTTCAGTCATCTTTTTAGCCAAATAAATTATTCTCATCCCCGGCTATTTCATCTCTGTGTACCAACTTCTGTCTAAACTCGCCTTATATTTTGGGTTATTTAATTTTACACTTCTTTATAAATTTATGCATGATATTATTATGTAGATATTGTGGTCAATATTATTTTGGGATCCTTCCCTTGGACATAGAAGTCTTGATTTTCAATCAGATGTCTCACAATAAATTTCCAACAAAAATTCATTTATAAAATCCGGATCTGAGTAAGGGATAAATTCCACAGTTATGACTAATTCATATCCGACTGGGGGTTGATTTTGGGAAATTAGAAGCAGAGTCAGCGATTAGGTCTCACCTAGACTGAAAGGATCTGTGTTTTAATTGAGAGTCTAGTACCTGTTTAGGGAATGATTTTCAAATATGAATTATTTCCAAAATTGCTAAGTGTTGGAAATCTGATATTAAATATTGCACTGAGATGGGGTCCACTTGGATTCAAATACGGTGTAGTAAGTAATATTGGAGGAACACCACTCAGGCCTTGGTGATATTCTAAGGTAGGGTTGAGTTCCTTTCAACTGCTATACTCTTCTGCCAAAGCCTGTCCTTGAGTCCTGAGTGAGTGCATCCGGAATGAACTAATTTATTAGTTCGTTTCATTAGTTTTTATCTCATAACCACCCGAAGGGAAGTGAACACTGCGAGCATTTCACCGAGATTAGGGAATTCTTGATCCACATCCAGTCATTCTGACTGGGGGCTTTCTTTTACTACCAGGGTCAAACTTTCAAAAACCTCCGAGTGATAGGATTTTAAATGCTTTCTTTATCGCTTTCTTTTAAATGCTTTCGTTAGAGGTCACTCGGTTGTACTGAGGGTTGTGTAACTGCAACTAGGACTGATAGTTAAGGGATAGTTCAGGCTTGATTAGAATCTTTGGATGTGACATGGGAGAACGATGGTAGTACTTGTCGCTTCAACTAATGATTTGTCAAGTGTTGCTTGTCCACCACATATAAATAATATACCTTAGCAGTGCATTGCAAGGGTAGTTATGTGTTTGTAGTATCTTAGAATTTTTTGTCTTAAGAGCATGTAAATTCTTGCTGTAAGTACCTGTCTCTTAAAGGAACATGGTATAGAGAGCATGAGAGTTAGCTAACTGAAAAGATTATCCCAAGCTAAGATCTGTGTAACAAAATGGAAATTTAATTGTGTCTCATCTGAATCTTGTCCAATCTTTATTCTTTTCTTCCTGTCCCTTCTGTCATATTTTAATCGCTTTCTTAGAATAATTTTTATTGTTTTCTTAGATTGAATTTAATTCGCTTTCTAGAATAATTTTATTTGCTTTATTTTAATTGCTTTCACAACTTAGTTTAAATTCTGTCAAGTAGTTGGTAGTTAAAACGCAAACTTGAATCGAGTAACCGAGTGGAAAATCTTAGTAAAACGACGTGGGCCCTGCTTCTATCGCACATCCTCCAGTGAACGATCCGGTACTTTCTATAAATACTGCAATTTTTGACACCGTGCGATCTCGGGGCACAGTTTCTTAACGCGAGTAATAAAAATGTGGCAACCTATAAATATATCCCTAATCCCAACTCCGCCTTCATAAATTGATTTCATTAAATAAAATTGAAAACCAGGATTATGATTTTTCAGAAAATACTCATGTAGTGGGAAATTGTCAAAAGTTTCATGGCAAGGATCTTCAAGGCACGAAATTGTCAAAAGTTTCATGCCGGGGAGGTCCATAACGCCGTTTGAACTCAAAGTTTCCCCTCATGAGTAATAAAAAGTGAAATATATCCTTAAACTCCTTTCCCATGAATCATAACTCTTTTCAATTAATAAATTCAAACCTGGGATATTTTAGAAAATACTCGTGTGACGAAATTGTCACACGTCGCCGTGGAGAGCACGAGTCTTATTCGTCAAGAAGAAAGATGGAGGCTTACGTCTTTGTATCGATTTTAGAGGTATAAATCAGGTAACGGTTAAAAAAAAAATACCCGTTACCTAGGATTGATGACCTTTTTGATCAACTTAAAGGCGCAACGGTGTTCTCCAAGATAGATTTGCGATCCGGTTATCATCAACTGTGAATTGCTGACAACGATATTCCGAAAACTGCGTTCAGGACAAGTTATGGACATTATGAATTTACATTGATGCCCTTTGGGTTAACAAATGCCCCAGCAGTATTCATGAATGATGTGTTTCGAGAATTTTTAGATCAATGTGCAGTCATTTTCATCGACGACATCTTGATCTATTAAAAGAGCAATGAAGAGCATGAGCAACACTTGCATCAGGTGCTAAAGACAATAAGGAAACACCAAATCTATGCTAAGTTGTCCAAGTGTGACTTTTGGCTAGAAAAAGTAGCATTTTTAAGCCACGTTGTATCAGCTGATGAAGTTTCCGTTGACCCAGCAATCACCGATTGGCCTACGACTACTAATCAAATAGAAGTGAGAAGTTTTCTTGGGCTGGTTGGATACTACATGAGGTTCGTCAAGGACTTTTCCAAAGTTGCACGACCTCTGACTCAACTTCTGAAGAAAGGCTTGAAGTATTAATGGACAGAAAAGTTTGAATCATCATTTCAAGAGTTAAAGCAACGCCTCACCACAACACCAGTTTTAACATTGCCAACAGAAAATGGAGATTTTGAAGTGTGTAGTGATGCTTCAAAAGAGGGGCTAGGGTGTGTTTTAATGCAACAACAGCAAGTCATTGCATATGCATCACGTCAATTGAAGTCTCATGAGAAAAATTATCCGACGCATGACCTAGAATTAGCAGCGGTAGTGTTCGCGTTAAAGATTTGGCGACACTACTTGTATGGATGAACTTGTCGGATATTCACTGACCACAAGAGCCTTAAGTACATATTTACTCAGAAGGAGTTAAATATGAGGCAACGAAGATGGTTGGAATTGATCAAGGATTATGATTTGGACATCGCCTACCTTGAAGGAAAAGCTAACGTGGTCGCAGATGCATTGAGCCGCAAGACTCAACACATGGCAAATATGCTTATCTTACCTTCGGAGCTGTATATGGACTTGGTCAAGGTAGACATGGAGCTAGTCCATTATGGAACTTTGGAAAATATCATTAATACTATGACCATTGAATCTACGGAATTTGATGAAATACGCAGTGCTCAACCAGGCGATACAAAGCTAGAAAGGATCAAGAAGAAGATTGCCGAAGGAAAAACAATTGGTTTTGCAATCCAGGAGGATGGAAGCATTCGCTTCAAAGGGAGATGGTACATACCGCATAAATGCATAGAGCTAAAACGAAGATTAATGGAAGAAGGCCACAACACCCCGTATTCAGTACATCCAGAGGTGATAAGCTGTATAAAGATTTAGGGAAGGTTTATTGGTGGCCAAGAATGAAGAATGAGGTAGTTGAGTTTGTGGCTAGATGTTTAACCTGTCAGAAGGTTAAAACAGAACGTCAAAAGCCCTTAGGACTCATAAAATCATTGGAAATCTCAAGTTGGAAATGGGATAGTATATCAATGGATTTTGTTTCAGGACTACCACGATCACCAAAAGAATGAATAAAATTTGGGTAATTGTTAATAGATTAATAGATTGACGAAGACTGCTATCTTCATACCAATGAAGGATACATGGTCTATGGATCAATTAGCAAGAACATATATCAATAATGTAGTTCGACGACATGGAGTGCCACATGATATAATCTCTGATAGAGACAACAGATTTGTCTCTCATTTTTGGAACAAGCTGCAAGAAGCTCTTGGTACCCAAATTAAAATGAGCACCGCTTTTCACCCGATGACGGATGGACAAACGGAAGGACAATCCAAACACTGGAGGACATGCTGAGAGCATGCGTTCTTGAATTTAAAGAAAGCTGGGAAAAACCATCTACCTTTGATAGAGTTCTCTTACAATAACAGCTATCATGCTAGTATAGGCATGGCACCATTTGAGCACTCTATGGACGTAAGTGTCGAAGCCCATTATGTTGGAAAAAATGTGAGAATTCTGTTGTGGGTGGGCCGCAACTCACTGAAGACATGGCCCAACAGATCAAGATGATCCAACCGAAAATGAAGGCAACGCAAGATCCACGGAAAATTTATGCCGATGTTAGGCGACGAGACCTAGAATTTCAAGTTCGAGATAAGGTTATGCTGAAAATATCACCTATAAAAGGAGTGATGTGTTTTGGAAAGCGAGGAAAGTTGAGTCCTCGATATATTAGACCTTATGACATTCTGGAACGAGTCGGAACCCTGGCATATAGGGGTGGAAAAAATTACCAAAAACTCGGTATGCCGAGCTTACCGTATCGAAAATTACCGAAAAATATCGAAATTTAGGTATGCCAAAATTTAGGTATACCGAAATTTAGGTATGCCGAAAAAAACGGTACGGTAACGGTATGAGAATATGAAATTTTCGGCATTTCGGTATACCGAAATGCCGAAACATTAATTTTAATATTATTTTAGAATTTAATATGTATTGTTGTGTTAAGACATTTGGAACTTTGAATGGCCAATTTAAGTAATTTTTCAGTATACCCGCGATTGGAAGATGCCACGGTATTGATTTTTTTCGGTATAGTTCGGTATACCAATTTGTAACGGTATATAATGCATTGTTCGGTATGTAAAAGTTTCGGTATTTTTCGGTATTTTCGGTATATTTCGGTATTTTTGGTATTTTTCGGTATATTTCGGTATATTTCGGTATTTTCGGTAAATATAATTTTCGGTACGGTAACGGCATATATTATAGGAAATCGAAATATTCGGTATACCGAAATATTCGGTATCGGTAACGGTATGATTTTTATCCATACCGAAAATTTCGATACGGTACGGTAATGGTAACGGTATTTCGGTATACCGATTTTTACCACCCCTACTGGCATATAGACTAGCCCTACCGCCACAACTATCTCGAGTGCACAATGTGTTCCATATTTCACAGTTAAAGAAATATGTGCACGACCCAATCCATGTACTTCAATAGGAAGTAATTGAACTCAAAGAAGATCTGGCTTATGAAGAGTATCCAATCCAAATACTCGACATCAAAGAAAGAACGACAAGGAACAAGACCACCCGGATTGTTAAAGTACTTTGGTCCAATCACGGTACGGAAGAAACAACATGGGAACTAGAGGATGATATGAACTTTTTTCATATCTTGATAGGGTATGTTCAAAATCTCCTAAAACTTTTTTCATTAACTTTTATCTTGTATTTCGCATATTAGATTGCCACAGTAGTTTTCATCATTAAAATTTCGAGGACGAAGTTGATTCTTAAGGAGGGTGGATTGTAATACCATAGAAATTAGGCGAAATAATTTTAATTCATTAAGGAGACTTTTATTAAATATTTACACTTGCTTAAAGAATTAGTATATTGACTTTTCTACAAAACAACAATTGTAAAATTATATATGTAAAATTGTCTTTTCCAAAAGAAATATAAATTTCAATATCAAGGGTAATAGGATTATATAGTTTATGGAATATTTTTTAAATCTATTGTTTAAATTATATATATATATATATAAGTTTTTATATATATATACACATTGGTCTTGAAAATTATTATGAGGATAGTGTGTGAATATTTTATGTATTTTAATATTCATTATGGAATTATAAAAATAAAAATAAATGCTTTTATGTGAATCTATGAGAATTAAATTTTATATATAAAAAATATATTCATAGATTATAATTTTTATTTGATGATGACATGAAGAATTTGTGGTTTGAGTATTGTTGCGAATAAAATAAAACCATGCAAGTATATTTTTATTATCTTTTTGAAAGCACATTAATATAAATACAATACTTGAAATAAATAAACAAATATTATATTATCATATCCAAATCATTGATTATAAATGCATGTCACTAAATAATGCCAAGAATAATAATTTTTCTAGACAAGTTAATACTTCAATTATTTTCATGATACACTACTTACACAAATATGAGGTTAAAAGCAATTGAAAGAAATTTTTTTCCTAAACAAATAGATGAAAAATCGACATGATTAACAAGTATCTTGCATGCATGACTAGCAAAGAAAGGTGATCAATTATCTCTTGAACCCACCAAGATTAATAGCCTCCATAATAGGCAAACCATTATGTTAATAGACAACATGATGGACAAAATTAATAGTCTCCCAAATTAATAGCCTCTTTGTTAGGCTAATGAGTGGATACAAATACTCTAACCATTATTGCCCAAGACACACTTAATTGGATGAATGGTGAGGTTGTAATCACTCTTTCAATGTGTTATGTTCAATTGTTCACATCTTAGCCTATAAATAGAGGGAGTTTCTAGCCTTCAAACACACCAATCTCATCCATCTCATTAGCCAAATTTAGTCCCCATTCTATTCTTCCAAGTTCTCCCACGTAGTGAGCATATCGCTAAGATTGTGGAGTCTTGTAGGCTTGACAATCTTCATCATTCTAGAGTTATAACTCTTCTCAACACTTGGTTAGTAAGATATCCTCCTTGTAAATTGTATCTTTGAGATCTAAATATTTTATTTTTATACTATAAATTGATTTTCATCTATTTGTCGAATTTCAGCGAAACCCGTAATTTGTGGTGCGAATCTTGTCTTATAACGACCATTATCTTTGAATCTACTTGCTCTTATACATCAATTCAATAAGTTAACACTCTCTACTTTAAGTTTTGGAGATCCCCATCCATGTTTTAAGAGTACAAAATTCGAATTCCCTCATTATACCAAAATATGTCAGTTTTTCGTTTACATAAAGATTCATCTTTTTAAACTATTTTGGTCCATTATCCCTCAAAGGTTCCTTCATAAAACTTGTACCTTATTGAGATGAGTATCTTTCTAGAAAATTTTATAATTTTTATAACTCGTATGAAAAAGTTATGGGATCCGCTTTATTGAAAGGTCAAAATCTTTTTTTGTGGAATTGAAGAAATTGAAAGTGTTTTCTGAAATCCGCATTTTTGAAGGTCTTAATTGTCTCAAAGCCAAATGTTTCTTCATGAAAAATATTTATCTATGTGTTATCTACCTTGTGGTAAAATTTTAGAATTTACGGTCGCAAACTACTATTTTTAAAACCTGTTGAAAATTATAGTCACTATTGAATTTCTAGCAGAATACATGTTCTGTAAAGAACTCGATTTGTGAACTGTTTCCATACGTTATATTGAAAAGTGTAAAACATGAAACTTGTTCAACTATGTGTTGAGTATATACAGTTTAAATTTCATAGCAATCGCCTTTTATATGAAATGTTTGAACTTACTTGGCGTAAACTGCAATGTTGGACTTGAAAAGGGTGGGATAGCTGGGTAGAGACTGGATGGGGAATCGAACCCCCAACCTATAGGTTGGGTGTTCGAGGACTTGACCACTATGCCAAGCCCCCATCTTCTAAATCCCCAAAACAATCTTAGAATTATTCTGCTTTCTGTATATTTACAGAATTATACTTTGGGAGAGGCAACACTTAAATTCCCACTAGATTCCTCAAGGGATTAGTCTTAGGCCCAATGTGGTATGGAGATACCCAGAATATGCCCAAAAAAATTTATAAATATTAGTATTCTTTAAAAACTTTAGGGATAATAGTCAAAATGGACAACATATTTGGGAGCAAAATGATATTTTTTATAACCTTAATAATGCAAAGAAATTGTTAAGCCCAAATTTGGATAGAATTGTAAAGATAATCGAGGTTGTGATGATGTTGTCAACATGGTTGAAAAACAACGTAACCAACAGCCTGGAGTTGAAGACCAAAAAGAATGTTGATGTAGCAAACCTTGTTACAGCAGATTGATGACAAATCATTTTGGCAATGTTCGTTGTTAAGCTCATGTAATACAAAAAAAAATTATATTCTCATTTTATAAAATCATTAAGTTCAATACCAATGCGAAAAAATCTTGTTAAATATAAATGGTAAAAACATACTCCATCCATATTAAAAAAAATTTAACATTCCATGTTTTTAGGCAATCCAATACACATTTTTAAAGAGTAATATCTCATTTTTTAATAAAATAAAAATTATAAAACTTTAATATTATAAAACTACATGATTAGACGAATATAATAAGATCTCATTTGACTGTGTTTTATCATATTTAGCTGTGTGAAAAAATCGAATCAAAATTACTCAATGAATAGTGTTTACTATGCAAACATTAACATTATTCAAATACGGAGGAAGTATATATCTTGTTGCGATACGGTGTTTGTCTTGCATTCTTTCAGTTGTGAGTTATAAAAAGTAAAATTACTAATTTAGATAGAAATTCAGTACTTAGTTAATTAGGACAGTCATAATGACTGTAAGTACATATAAATAGTAGCAATAATATTGGAAGAAATCGAGCGCAACAATACTACAAAGCCATCGAAAAGGATCTCCAAAAGCATAACTCATTTATTTATTACATATGATATAATATATTGGTAGGAGCAGCTGGAGGACGAGCCATATTGTACTGAAGGAATTCCTTAGCTCAATTAGTAACTTTTGCTTCAATTAATCCTGCATTGCCCATACACAGAATATAAATTAATTCACCATATTCCCAGGTGAAAAAACATAGTCATATATTCACTTGTTAGTTTGAAACCAAAAAATCAAACAGTAAAACTCACCCTATAATAATTAATGGGCTGCTGGGATATTTAATAATGTAATGCCTACTAAAAGAAGGGGAATTCTATTAGGGAGTGGTTAGGGTACCGATTCTCCACTTGCATAATGTATTGAGAGGGTTACGTTTTGTGATTGAAAAAACCCCCAATGATCCCATAATTTTTTTTTTTTGTTTTCCAAAACCATCCCATAAAAGTGAATTAATCAAATCCACCCGGTAACTATGCTAATATTAGCTCAATCCATCCCATCCATTCCCTAATCACAATTAATGCTAACGTGGCAGCAGATGGTGCTGTCACGTCAACCACTTTTGACGCACTAATCCCCTGTCACATTAGCGTTAATTGTTTGATTCGTTTAATCTTGTAGGTTTAGTAGAATATTAATTTTAATACCAATTTTTATTTATACACAGTTTAAGTTATTTATCTTTAAAAATGTGTACTAAATTGCGTGTATAGTATGAATGCCAGAAATTGTTAAAAAACAGGGGAAGTATTTACATAAAGAAGATAAAACAAAGAAATAAATGGCATATGAGCAAATTTGAGGAATAATGTAGAAGCTGTTTAGGATGAAAATGGACATACGCAGAGCAATTGATATCAGGGCTGATCTGGAAGCCAAGCTTGATGCCACACAGGTCCGGGAGTGTTTTGGCCCTGTCAAAGTCTACACTGTATATTTTAGTAAGTTCTTTCAGGCAACCACAAGCGTCACGTCAATCATCTGTACTACTGGCCGAGCTATTCAAAGCTTGAACGCCACCGCAGCAGTTGCCCAGTGGGCCGTTTTGGGTGAGATAAGATGCGCATGGACTGATATCTGCGCCCACGGTGAGACAGTTTATGGCCGCCGCACCATGAGGGACGGACCAAATGACCAACATTGCGGCCATGAGAATCGTAGACATCGACTTCATCGTTGTGGCCATGATCTTTCAGTGTAATGTAATTTTAGGGTTTTCTGTTTTTGTGTGTGGAGAAGAGCTTGTTGTGGCGTGTTTATATAGATCGAAGGTCTCCATACATGTGGATCGGAGTTATTTGAATATTAGTTGTTGACTTGTAGTATGATATGTAGTCGGAAATTAATGTGAGCAGAGACAAAATTTTTTAGGTAAGCTTATTGCATCAAACCAAGTTACAAGGGGTAAAGTGGAGGAGAAAGAATAGAATTGAACCCTAAATCAGAAAGTAGGAAGTGAGAAGACTTGAACAATTGGTCAAAGTCCTCATGCCCAATTTCTTCTGGAGTTGACTCTGTGGGATCAAATTAAAAAATTAGTCAATCTTATCAAAATTTAAGGCTCAGTAGGGGATAAGGACTTGCCTTGCCTAAGTGGTCAAGTCATTCCCATCCAATGTTATGTTTGAGGGTTTGATTCGCCACTGGCCCCTAATCCACCCCTTTATCTCTTTCTAATTTGGTTGCATGGACTCCCACCATCCTTTCTCTGTCTTCAACTTCGCCAAAAAGAAAATAAAATTAACACTCGGTTGTTATCCTAAATTAAATTGAATTGGTGAGTTGCATTATCTCCTTTATCTTGAGTAATAATTTTATAATAAATTCTCTCTATGTCATTTAATAGGCTAATTATTTGATAAGCTGTTATTGTCGATTAAAATAGAGGTGTGGTCACAAAAGGAGCCCAAACAATGGCACTAACTAGTAATAACACATACATATGCGTATAAAAAATATCTTGAAGCACTGAATATAGTAAACACTAATGTCAGTAACCGATAAATTTTAACTTCTAAATTGTAAACTCTAAATGCTCCTGTGCCATGATGATGTTTATTTTTCAAATTCCAACATATAAATTACTCTAAACATCACTATTACTATCTCAACTTAAAATTATTTTTCATTCGTCATTACTGTAACATCTCCATTTTCGGCGCAACGGAAAGACATGGTGTTACTCTAGATGTTACCGGCTAGGATGTGCAAGGCTGACCTCGCAAACCAATATGGGCTCTTTCCAATGCGCTTTGGCCTCATTCACGCACACCCTGAGAGACTTTCCAAGAGGTCACTAATCCTAGAATTATTCCAAAACAAGCAAGCTTTTTCTTCGGTCGACCATAGGATGCAACCCCAAGATTGTCTCCTCTAATATTGAGATTCAAGAGGAGCTGAACATCTTGAATCATGGGGGTCATCATACCCTATGGGAAACAGAAATAATTTATCGCGGAGTTCCAACAGGAAAAGGTTCAACGCTAAGTTGAATGAGATGAAGATGACCCACGTCAAACCAAGACTTACGACAATGGGGCTCAAGATGACGATACCAAGCCACGTACTCAGCAGGGGCCACCGGCCAGGTGATACGGAACAAAACGTCGAGAAGAAAACCATGGTGCGTACAACAGGGTGGTCCGATGCTCAAAAATTCGGGCAGTACACTCGTAAACTTCTTCGGGAATCCCCAGCAGGCCCAAAGTACGGAAACCCTCAGGGATGCGGCGGAGGCTGAATGAGAGGAGGACGACTTCTCAAGCTTCACGATTTGAGAAGAAGGAACGGAGATAGACCTCGGATCCATGGAGTAATAAGGGAATGAGTGAATGGAATAAGAAAGAGAAGAGAATTTTTTAACAACAGACGGTTACTTGAAGAAGGAGGCTAGAAGAGACAGTGTAATGATGATAAATTACGAGATACGAAGAGTAACGATAATAAGATATTTTGGAGATCGTGCTGACAACCGGCGTTATGCGAGACCAATTACTTGGACAATTTCTATTTGAAAAGGAGCCCAAGTAAGGAGGGCATATGTTGTGACCACCCAAGTTGATGGGTCATGTTGGGCCAGATAGTTGGGCAAGGAAGGATAAGTATTTTGGGCTGAGAATAAAAGGGGAAAATAATTGTCAAAGCCCAAGTCCGTGAGAGCCGAAGTAATGAAGATCAGACCAAGAGCAAAGTTTGGGTTCGGCCGAAGCAAGCGGAGGCAAGTTCAGCCGAAAGAAAGAGATATTGATCGGCTCTGGAGACGGTTATGGAGTGGTTATTGAGCTCCATCAATAAATAGGGGGCACCGGGCATTGAAATGAGAAAGATCAATCCACCCCAAATTTCCTAATATGCCAATTTATTTTCCAGTATCTTTTACTACTTTTTTTACAAGCTTTCCTAGATTTAGCCTAGTTTGTAGCGGTGACTTCCTCGAGTCAGTCGTTGTTTCATAACAACATGTAGATTTCGATAGCTATTTCGGGATAATCAGTCGTTGTTTCTTAGCAACTGGTGGATTTTCCATTGTGTTCTATTTTGCCATTGAGTTTGATTCAATTCCAGTCGAGTTTTAGGCGCATTATTTTTATTCGGACCCGTAGCCGGTTTGATCCTTTTTCAATAGCCTCTCTTGAGGAGAAAAATATCATTGGCGATAACCGGTGGCCAAAAAATAATCACCACAAGAAAAAGTCCAATTACCGACCCTAATTACCGACCACCATAGTACGGGTCGGATTTACCGACCCCATTACCGACCCCAAAGTGGGGTCGGTAAAATTAAGCCGTTATTGGGCCCAGGGACATTCGAAAACCAAAGCACCGACCAGAATTAATGTGGTCGGCATTACCGACCCCATTACCGACCCCAATTGGGGTCTGTAGTTTTTTTAATTTTTTTTATTTTTCCCATTTTTTTATTTATTTTATTTTTTATTAATATTTTTTAATTATTTATATAATTTAATATTTATTTATTTGAGCCAATTAATTATTTAATTATTTTATAATTTAATTATTTATTTATTAATTAAATAGAATTTAATATTATATTTAATTAATTTTATTTTTAATTTTGACTTCATAGCATTTTTATTAAAAATAAATTTATATTATTATTTAAATTTGTTTTAATTTCTGAATAATTTTATTAGTTTATTTAATTCATTGATTTTAATATTTTTGATTTAATTAATTTTATTTTATATTTATTTAATTAATAAATTTTTTATTATTTAATTAATTAAATTTTAGTTTATATTATTATTTTTAAATATATTAATTACATATTATATATAAAAATATTATATATATATAACAAATTGCATATGATAACATGAAAAGTTGTGTACCCGGATGGCACGCGCGCAGGTGAGAAATGAACTTCACCTGGGCTCGAATTCCCTCTTCAGCATTTGGGGAGGAATTAATATATATGACACCTGGCGGATTCCCATTGGTGGTGTAAAAGGCTAGCCAAACTGGTTAGGGGTGTGGCTAGGGGATGCGAGGTTGTGGGTTCGAGCTCTCCTGAGCACATTTTATTTCATATAAGAGATTTACCGACCCCATTTGGGGTCGGTAAATTCGGGTCCCCGAGGTCCCTAGACCTCGCTTACCGACCCCAATGTTGGTCGGTAATGGGGTCGGTATTGGAGTCGGTAATCTCCTGACCCCCAGAATCTTTGATCGGCGCCAGATTACCTACCATGGAGTAATAAGGGAATGAGTGAATGGAATAAGAAAGAGAAGAGAATTTTTTAAGAACAGACGGTTACTTGAAGAAGGAGGCTACAAGAGACAGTGTAATGATGATAAATTACGAGATACGAAGAGTAACGATAATAAGATATTTTGGAGATCGTGCTCACAACCGGCGTTATGCGAGACCAATTACTTGGACAATTTCTATTTGAAAAGGAGCCCAAGTAAGGAGGGCATCTGTTTTGACCACCCAAGTTTATGGGTCATGTTGGGCCAGACAGTTGGGCAAGGAAGGATAAGTATTTTGGGCTGAGAATAAAAGGGGAAAATAATTGTCAAAGCCCAAGTCCGTGAGAGCCGAAGTAATGAAGATCAGACCAAGAGCAAAGTTTGGGTTCGGCCGAAGCAAGCGGAGGCAAGTTCGGCCGAAAGAAAGAGATATTGATCGGCTCTGGAGACGGTTATGGAGTGGTTATTGAGCTCCATCTATAAATAGGGGGCACCGGGCATTGAAATGAGAAAGATCAATCCACCCCAAATTTCCTAATATGCCAATTTACTTTCCAGTATCTTTTACTACTTTTTTTTACAAGCTTTCCTAAATTTAGCCTAGTTTGTAGCGGTGACTTCCTCGAGTCAGTCGTTGTTTCATAACAACATGTAGATTTCGATAGCTATTTCGGGATAATCAGTCGTTGTTTCTTAGCAACTGGTGGATTTTCCATTGTGTTCTATTTTGCCATTGAGTTTGATTCAATTCCAGTCAAGTTTTAGGCGCATTATTTTTATTCGGACCCGTAGCCGGTTTGATCCTTTTTCGATAGCCTCTCTTGAGGAGAAAAATGTCATTGGCGATAACCGGTGGCCAAAAAATAATCACTACAAGAAAAAGTCCAATTACCGACCCCAATTACCGACCACCATAGTACGGGTCGGATTTACCGACCCCATTACCGACCCCAAAGTGGGGTCGGTAAAATTTAGCCGTTATTGGGCCCAGGGACATTCGAAAACCAAACACCGACCAGAATTAATGTGGTCGGCATTACCGACCCCATTACCGACCCCAATTGGGGTCGGTAACAATTACCGACCCCATTACCGACCCCAATTGGGGTCTGTAGTTTTTTTTAATTTTTTTTATTTTTCCCATTTTTTTAATTTTATTTTTTATTAATATTTTTTAATTATTTATATAATTTAATTTTTATTTATTTGTGCCAATTAATTATTTAATTATTTTATAATTTAATTATTTATTTATTAATTAAATTGAATTTAATATTTTATTTAATTAATTTTATTTTTAATTTTGACTTCATAGCATTTTTATTAAAAATAAATTTATATTATTATTTAAATTTATTTTAATTTCTGAATAATTTTATTAGTTTATTTAATTCATTGATTTTAATATTTTTGATTTAATTAATTTTATTTTATATTTTATTTAATTAATAAATTTTTTATTATTTAATTAAATAAATTTTAGTTTATATTATTATTTTTAGATTTATTAATTCCATATTATATATAAAAATATTATATATATATATATAACAAATTGCATATGACACCATGAAAAGTTGTGTACCTGGATGGCACGCGCGCGGGTGAGAAATGCACTTCACCTGGGTTCGAATTCGCTCTTCAGCATTTGGGGAGGAATTAATATATATGACACCTGGCGGATTCCCATTGGTGCTGTAAAGGGCTAGCCGAACTGGTTAGGGGTGTGGCTAGGTGATGCGAGGTTGTGGGTTCGAGCTCTCCTGAGCACATTTTATTTCATATAAGAGATTTACCGACCCCATTTGGGGTCGGTAATTTCGGGTCCCCGAGGTCCCTAGACCTCGCTTACCGACCCCAATGTTGGTCGGTAATGGGGTCGGTAAAATCACCGACCCACATGGGGTCGGTAATGGAGTCGGTAATCTCCCGACCCCCAGAATCTTTGGTCGGCGCCAGATTACCTACCATGGAGTAATAAGGGATGAGTGAATGGAATAAGAAAGAGAAGAGAATTTTTTAAGAACAGACGGTTACTTGAAGAAGGAGGCTACAAGAGACAGTGTAATGATGATAAATTACGAGATACGAAGAGTAACGATAATAAGATATTTTGGTGACGGTGCTCACAACCGGCGTTATGCGAGACCAATTACTTGGACAATTTCTATTTGAAAAGGAGCCCAAGTAAGGAGGGCATCTGTTGTGACCACCCAAGTTGATGGGTCATGTTGGGCCAGATAGTTGGGCAAGGAAGGATAAGTATTTTGGGCTGAGAATAAAAGGGGAAAATAATTGTCAAAGCCCAAGTCCGTGAGAGCCGAAGTAATGAAGATCAGACCAAGAGCAAAGTTTGGGTTCGGCCGAAGCAAGCGGAGGCAAGTTCGGCCGAAAGAAAGAGATATTGATCGGCTCTGGAGACGGTTATGGAGTGGTTATTGAGCTCCATCAATAAATAGGGGGCACCGGGCATTGAAATGAGAAAGATCAATCCACCCCAAATTTCCTAATATGCCAATTTACTTTCCAGTATCTTTTACTACTTTTTTTTTACAAGCTTTCCTAGATTTAGCCTAGTTTGGAGCGGTGACTTCCTCGAGTCAGTCGTTGTTTCATAACAACATGTAGATTTCGATAGCTATTTCGGGATAATCAGTCGTTGTTTCTTAGCAACTGGTGGATTTTCCATTGTGTTCAATTTTGCCATTGAGTTTGATTCAATTCCAGTCAAGTTTTAGGCGCATTATTTTTATTCGGACCCGTAGCCGGTTTGATCCTTTTTCGATAGCCTCTCTTGAGGAGAAAAATGTCATTGGCGATAACCGGTGGCCAAAAAATAATCACTACAAGAAAAAGTCCAATTACCGACCCCAATTACCGACCACCATAGTACGGGTCGGATTTACCGACCCCATTACCGACCCCAAAGTGGGGTCGGTAAAATTTAGCCGTTATTGGGCCCAGGGACATTCGAAAACCAAAACACCGACCAGAATTAATGTGGTCGGCATTACCGACCCCATTACCGACCCCAATTGGGGTCGGTAACAATTACCGACCCCATTACCGACCCCAATTGGGGTCTGTAGTTTTTTTTAATTTTTTTTTATTTTTCCCATTTTTTTTAATTTTATTTTTTATTAATATTTTTTAATTATTTATATAATTTAATTTTTATTTATTTGTGCCAATTAATTATTTAATTATTTTATAATTTAATTATTTATTTATTAATTAAATTGAATTTAATATTTTATTTTTAATTTTGACTTCATAGCATTTTTATTAAAAATAAATTTATATTATTATTTAAATTTATTTTAATTTCTAAATAATTTTATTAGTTTATTTAATTCATTGATTTTAATATTTTTGATTTAATTAATTTTATTTTATATTTTATTTAATTAATAAATTTTTTATTATTTAATTAAATAAATTTTAGTTTATATTATTATTTTTAAATTTATTAATTCCATATTATATATAAAAATATTATATATATATATAACAAATTGCATATGATACCATGAAAAGTTGTGTACCTGGATCGCACGCGCGCGGGTGAGAAATGCACTTCACCCGGGTTCGAATTCGCTCTTCAGCATTTGGGGAGGAATTAATATATATGACACCTGGCGGATTCCCATTGGTGGCGTAAAGGGCTAGCCGAACAGGTTAGGGGTGTGGCTAGGTGATGCGAGGTTGTGGGTTCGAGCTCTCCTGAGCACATTTTATTTCATATAAGAGATTTACCGACCCCATTTGGGGTCGGTAATGGGGTCGGTAATTTCGGGTCCCCGAGGTCCCTAGACCTCGCTTACCGACCCCAATGTTGGTCGGTAATGGGGTCGGTAAAATCACCGACCCACATGGGGTCGGTAATGGAGTCGGTAATCTCCCGACCCCCAGAATCTTTGGTCGGCGCCAGATTACCTACCATGGAGTAATAAGGGAATGAGTGAATAGAATAAGAAAGAGAAGAGAATTTTTTAAGAACAGACGGTTACTTGAAGAAGGAGGCTACAAGAGACAGTGTAATGATGATAAATTACGAGATACGAAGAGTAACGATAATAAGATATTTTGGAGATCGTGCTCACAACCGGCGTTATGCGAGACCAATTACTTGGACAATTTCTATTTGAAAAGGAGCCCAAGTAAGGAGGGCATCTGTTGTGACCAACCAAGTTGATGGGTCATGTTGGGCCAGATAGTTGGGCAAGGAAGGATAAGTATTTTGGGCTGAGAATAAAAGGGGAAAATAATTGTCAAAGCCCAAGTCCGTGAGAGCCGAAGTAATGAAGATCAGACCAAGAGCAAAGTTTGGGTTCGGCCGAAGCAAGCGGAGGCAAGTTCGGCCGAAAGAAAGAGATATTGATCGGCTCTGGAGACGGTTATGGAGTGGTTATTGAGCTCCATCAATAAATAGGGGGCACCGGGCATTGAAATGAGAAAGATCAATCCACCCCAAATTTCCTAATATGCCAATTTACTTTCCAGTATCTTTTACTACTTTTTTTTACAAGCTTTCCTAGATTTAGCCTAGTTTGTAGCGGTGACTTCCTCGAGTCAGTCGTTGTTTCATAACAACATGTAGATTTCGATAGCTATTTCGGGATAATCAGTCGTTGTTTCTTAGCAACTTGTGGATTTTCTATTGTGTTCTATTTTGCCATTGAGTTTGATTCAATTCCAATCAAGTTTTAGGCGCATTATTTTTATTCGGACTCGTAGCCGGTTTGATCCTTTTTCGATAGCCTCTCTTGAGGAGAAAAATGTCATTGGCGATAACCGCTGGCCAAAAAATAATCACTACAAGAAAAAGTCCAATTACCGACCCCAATTACCGACCACCATAGTACGGGTCGGATTTACCGACCCCATTACCGACCCCAAAGTGGGGTCGGTAAAATTTAGCTGTTATTGGGCCCAGGGACATTCGAAAACCAAAACACCGACCAAAATTAATGTGGTCGGCATTACCGACCCCAATTGGGGACTGTAGTTTTTTTTTTTCCCCATTTTTTTTATTTATTTTATTTTTTATTAATATTTTTAATTTTTTATATAATTTAATATTTATTTATTTGAGCCAATGAATTATTTAATTATTTATTTATTAATTAAATTGAATTTAATATTTTATTTAATTAATTTTATTTTTAATTTTGACTTCATAGCATTTTTATTAAAAATAAATTTATATTATTATTGTAATTTATTTTAATTTCTGAATAATTTTATTAGTTAATTTAATTCATTGATTTTAATATTTTTGATTGAATCAATTTTATTTTATATTTTATTTAATTAATAAATTTTTTATTATTAAATTAATTAAATTTTAGTTTATATTATTATTTTTAAATTTATTAATTACATATTATATATAAAAATATTATATATATATATAACAAATTGCATATGATAACATGAAAAGTTGTGTACCCGGATGGCACGCGCGCAGGTGAGGAATGCACTTCACCTGGGTTCGAATTCCCTCTTCAGCATTTGGGGAGGAATTAATATATATGACACCTGGCGGATTCCCATTGGTGGTGTAAAGGGCTAGCCCAACTGGTTAGGGGTGTGGCTAGGTGATGCAAGGTTGTGGGTTCGAGCTCTCCTGAGCATATTTTATTTCATATAAGAGATTTACCGACCCCATTTGGGGTCGGTAATTTCGGGTCCCCGAGGTCCCTAGACCTCGCTTACCGACCCCAATGTTGGTCGGTAATGGGGCCGGTAAAATCACCGACCCAAATGGGGTCGGTAATGGAGTCGGTAATCTCCCGACCCCCAGAATCTTTGGTCGGCGGCAGATTACCTACCATCAAATTACCGACCCGCGATTGGGGTCGGTAATGGGGTCGGTAAACCCCTGGACGACCCGTAAAACCTAGTTACCGACCCCATTTTGGGGTCGGTAAAATGGAATTTTCTTGTAGTGAATATTCTGCTTAGAGTTGAGTGTGATGATTCTATTAGATCAATAGAATTGTTCAAAAAACAAAAGAAAAAAGAGAGAGCACAAAAGAGAGAAAAACATCACACAAAAAAAAGAAGAAAAATAAAGACATTGCCGCCAAAATTCCATTTCTTGCCAGGAAGATTGTTGAATATTTTAGAAGAGAACAGTTCCAGATTGATTGTCCGTCTAGAGCACAAACTACCGGCAAAACTATTGTCCAACAACCTCAACTGCCCAACTGCATTCTGATTAAGATAGTGTACAGACTATCACAAGGTCTGCACATACAACCTTGGTGTGAAATCTATTTTATGTGATAGGTTATGGTCGCGGTAATGGTGGCATGGTTAACAGTGTAAACATCACATAATCCCACCTAAACATCACTAATATCCACACAAACATAACATAAAGTTTATTTTTCCTAACATTCAACAAGCACGAAGATAATCAATTGCTGTCTCATTTTCATAGTTGGTGTTAGGTCCGTTTGCGTGGATAACCAATTAAGTAGTCCTGAAAACTAGTTCAAACACCTTTCGTGGACACGTTAAACAGTTTAAGAAATTAAGCAGCGGAAAGTAAATAAACTGTAAGAATAAAGAACTCAAGGTTTGTTGACCCAGTTCGGCACAAGCCTACATCTGGGGGATACCAATCCAGGAGATTCACTAATTGTTTTGACTTGATCCTCGATCTAAACAATATTGAGTTGTTTCACCCAACTCCAATCACCAAGCGGACTGAATTGTCAAACCAAGACACTCCCCCTGTCTTGGTGAAGATCTCCCCGACCTTGCTTCAATCCCTTGAAGGCTCCTCCTTCAAGTTTGCCCTTGGTCGAAACCTGTTGGCGACTCTCCTACTTGAATCTTTCAATTAAGCCCTTGAGTTTGACGACTCCTCGAAAGCCTTGATTGAATCCGTCGACTTCAATCAAGCTCACAGTAACACTTTCGATCAATCCACCCGATGAAGTGTTGATCGGATTTCTTCCTTCGAAATGATAAACTCACGAACACGGAAGGAATAAGATTTTCTCTTCACAATTGCTTTCGATTGCTCAAGGGTGTAAGTAAAATCATTCGTCGTGCACAATCATCACTTGGCCCATCCTATTTGAAGAGTGCCACCGCCCCTCCATTCTAAGGTAAGATATTCTTACCATAATAGCACGGATCCTTAGAATGGAGTTGCCCAGATTATGAGATCTTTGTTTCCATTCTTCGTGTGCAAGATCCGGGCATCTCTTACCATAATAGCACGGATCAGCTGACCGTTGGAGAAAATCCATAAGCAGATTCACCAACATCTCTTCCTTTAAGTAGTTTGTCGACTGCTGATGTGGTTGGGCCAACAAAGTAGTTCGGACATCGGTTGTGAATACATTTGCTCAAAACTAGTTCCCAACAATCTCCCCCTTTTTGGCAGAATGTGGGCCAGTTTATGAGTTGGTCCAACCGATGTCTAAACAACAAACATAAGCACAGAAATGAAGAGAAACTTCCCATTGAGACCCAACCACCGATTACAATGATTCCCCAAAACAAGACAAACTATACTAATGCTCCGTACAAGTGTGCCTATCAGAATTCTAGGAGCATTCACAACAAAACAAGCACATGGCAACAATCATAAAGTAAAGCAAGTAAGATCACAAAATAATTATTACAGGCCATTGTGCGATAGTCCAACAGAAACAGTTCAAAAGAGTTCATAAAAGTAATGCAAAAAAATTTTACCCATCAGCAGCCGAGGTGGTGTAGACACCTTTCTTCAAGTGTCCAGAGGAACCGATCATCATCGGTTAGATCAACTTCACTTCCCCTCTGGCACACAATTTGCCTAAAAAGGGCATATCATTCTGATTCTTCAGAGGAATCCTCATCAGACTCACTGGACTCCTCATCTGGATTGGTATCCATGGGCTTATCATCATCCGACCAGACATCAGGAAGCTGTCTGAACATCTTTTCAGCATGTTGAACTTGGAGGTGCACTTGAGCTTCCAATGTTTTGAGGTGATTGATGTGGTCGATGAGGTCATCACGGAGCATGGAAAAGGCATCCTTTGCAGGGATCCTTCCTCCTGGTCCAGCCAAGTCTGGCTTCTTCTTGGCAAAGTTGGCAGAGAGCTTGAAGTCGGCAATATCCTCAGGACGATCGTGTTTGCTACCATCAATGTGGAGATGCTTCAGGTACTCCGAGATGAGACCAGGGAAGGGAAGTGTGGTGTTATACTTCCTCTTGACTTTTCCAGCAAATCCCAACATTTGTTCAAGCACAAGTGCTCCATAATTGATCTCATACTTTTGGTCTATAGCAAACAAGAGTTTACACATGCTTTTTGACACGACAGAGTGATTAGCAGTAGGCATGATATTATGAGCACATAATTTGTAAAGCATGGAAAATTTCTGTGTCAGAACACCTGCACTCAATCCCTTTCCCTGAAATCTTTTCCCTTCAACTCCAGTGAGAGTTTCAGCTATAGTGTTCATAGGGAATTTTGCTCCTCGAGAGTAAACAGATTTCAGTGAAGTTCGGGGTACCTGGAGAAAGCGATTCAGGGCCCTGGCTTTGAGTTCAAACAGCTCTCCATGGGCATAGCCGAGTTCGAGCCAGGGGCTCTTGGTGTTGAGGACTTCTGAGCTCAGGTTTGTATAAAAATGCCGAACTAGCTGTCCCTTGTACTGCTTGATCTCCGTTCCCCAAAACAAAAGGGACCTCTTCTCCAGGTACTTGTGCCACCCCATCTCCTCATATCGTTCTGCAGCAAAGCGAATCTCAGGATGAACTTTCATCTTCTCCAAAACAGTTGAGAAGTAGTGCTTGGACACTTCATAATAGAAGTCAATGGAAATGGCGTTCCCAGCATCTATGATCTCAGGCTCATGGTCCTCGGATAAGGATTCAGCAATCTTCCTTTTCTTGGATCCAGAGGCTTTAGCAGAGGCTTCAGGTTCAGAACGAGTCCGCTTTTTGGGTTCAGACTCCTTGGGTGAACGCCTTGGTGGAGTAGGCTCTCGTGTTTCTGGCTGGGTTACCGCTTCGTGCACAGTGACTGGTTCTACATTGACCTCGACTCTTTCTTCAGACTCTTCTTCTTCGGAACTCTCTTCATCGGACTCTTCCTCACCACTTTGAGTGTCTTGAGATCCCAACTCCTCGGACTGGTTGTCAGTGGGATTCTCCCCCTCAAGTGGTTCCTGGGCATCGATTTGAGGGTGCTCAGAGTCTCCTCCGGACTCATTATTCTGGTCGTCTTCAGAGTCAGATGAACTCTCATCTTCTTCTTCTTCCTCCTGCTCATCCTCAGTGTGAACAACTTCAGTGTGAACTGGTTCTTTGGTAGCCGTGACTTGCTCAACTTCCTTCCTCAGTGCATGTTTCCGTTTCTGACTGGCAGTCCAAGCAATTTCTTCGGTGATTTCGTTCATAGCACAATCTCTTTCGTCATCGCTGATGTCAATCATTGATTCATCTCCAGAACTTTCATCAGCATCCTCTTGAACATAGTCTGAGTCCAGTTCTTCCTCGTCAAGTGGTTCAGTGACAGGTTCGGACGCCTTTGGTGGACCAGCTTGGGTCACTGTGGTAGTGATCTGCAGGGGTTCTTCAGGGGTTGCTTCAATGGTGGTGACTGGTGTTGGGTTGGTCGGAACACTTGGCACAGTTACTACCTTCTTTGCTGGAGTTTTCTTCTTTGGCTTTTCAGTGGACACCTTTGGTGCAACTTTTGGTGCAGGTTCAGAGGATTTGGTGGACACTCCTGTGTCTGTCGTATCGTCAGCGCCCAAGTTGGGGAGGTCAGCCAAGATTGCATCAATGGGTCCAAGTGCCATGGCTAGGTCAGCCTCAACTCGTTCACTGATCGAGGCGTTCTTCCTTGCAATTGCCTTTTCACGGGTCTTTGAAGTGGAAACCCCTTTTCCTTTTGCTTTCTGTACCTCTGCTTCTTTTTGTTTCAAGGCTTTGGCTCCGGCTACTTCGGCTCGAATGTCAAGCGGGTCTTGAACGCCACCAGTGGCTCCCCTTTCTCCGGCAGTGGATGGAGAAGAAGAAGGAAATGGAACAGCAACTAAGGATGGAGTTTCCGAGAAAGTTTGCTCCATGATTGCCTTCTGGACAGCCTTTGCTCGCCCTTTGGCGCTTGATTCCTCAGGAGAGAGCACTTTTTTGCTTCCAGCAGTTGAGGCAGGAGTCGGGTCTTGTGATTTGGAGCCTTGGCTTCCTCGTGTCTTCACCATTGTAGCTGAAAGAAAAAACTTTTGGCAAGAACAAGTGAAGAGAAATTTGTGTTTCTGTGAGAAAAGAGAGAAGGGCAGGAGAGAGTATATGAGGTCGAGAGAAGGAAATCACTTAAGGTAATGCGATCACAATGAGATTCGGTTGAGGAGAATAGCAACTTCCCTTAATTAAAGAAGGAAGGAAGATCACAACTTCCCATAACCATAATCATCACATTTTTTAACGTGGTTTGCAGGTAACCGTTCCTGCCTCACGCGCCTGTCACATCAACTTCAAATTTGATTCAAAATGTGTGCTCTACTAGACATGGAATGATTTGGATTCTGCAAATAGGTTCTAAACAAAAATAGTTAGTCCCGAGTAAAATATTTAAGGTAATAAAATATATGTACTCAAATAAAATAAGGAAATTGCAAAAAAATATAACTTATTTCACAAATTTAGGGATCCTAAGTGATCGTGCATAGGCCTAGATCTCTTCTCAATTTTTCGAATCTCTCTCGATCCAGTGCCTTAGTAAAGATATCTGCATGTTGCTCAGTAGTCCCGACATGTTGTATGGGCACTATTCCTTCTTCGACAAGATCCCTTATGAAGTGGTGTCTGAGTTCAATGTGCTTAGTTCTCCCATGTTGAACAGGATTTTTGGAGATGTTGATCGCACTCATGTTGTCACATAGTATAGTGAGGACTTCTTGATCGATTCCATAATCTAGCATCATTTGCTTCATCCATAGCAATTGTGCACAACAACTTCCAGCTGCAATGTATTCGGCTTCGGCAGTAGAGAGGGATATGGAACTTTGTTTCTTGCTATACCAGCTAACTAAGTTCCAATATAGAAGCATCCTCCGGTGGTGCTTTTTCTGTCGTCCGCATCACCTGCCCAATCTGCATCACTATAACCAAGTAGTGAAAGATTAGATTCTTTAGAGTACCAAATACCAAGATCACTAGTTCCTGAAACGTATTTAATCACTCGTTTGGCAGCTTTCAGGTGTGATTCCTTGGGATCGGCTTGGTAATGAGCACAAACTCCTACTGCATAGCTTATGTCTGGTCGACTTGCAGCTAGGTATAGAAGGCTTCCAATGATGCTTCGATAGAGTTTCTGATCAACACTTTGACCACTGGGATCTTTGCTCAGTTTATCATTCGTCCCTATAGGCGTTTGAAACTTTAGAACTTTAGCTCCGCTAAACGAGCTTTTCTAAAATATCCCAAGTTAAATTTATTAAAGGAAAAGAGTTATGATTCGTGGGGAAAGGGTTTAAGGATATATTTCACTTTTTATTACTCATGTGGGGTATTCTGATTTCAAACGGCGCTGCGGTTCTCCCCGGCATGAAACTTTTGACAACTTTCACGGTGCAGCCGGGATAGATAATTCAATCTTGACCTCCAGTCTGTCACACTGAAGGTCCCCAGCATTTGGCGTCATGAAACTTATCATAGTTTCATGTCATAAAGAACCTTGCCATGAAACGCACTCCCACTGTATGAGTATTTTCTGAAAAATCATAATCCTGGTTTTCAATTTTATTCAGTGAAACCAATTTATGAAGATGGAGTTGGGATTAGGGATATATTATAGGTTGTAACGTTTTTATTGCTCATGTTAGGAAACTGTGCTCCCGAAAGCGCACGGTGTCTAAAGTTGCAGTAATTTATAGTAAGACCGGATCGTTCTCTGGAGGATGTGCGATAGAAGCAGGGCCCACGTCGTTTACTGAGATTTTCCACTCGGTTACTCGATTCAAGTTTGTATTGGTTTCTATCATCCACTTGACAATAATTTAAAGCAGATTATGAAAGCAATAAAATTATTCTACAAAGCATGATAAATTAGTCTAGAAAGTGATTAAATCTATTCTAAGAAAGCGATAAATATTATGCTAAGAAAAATTAAAATTATTCTAGGAAAGCGAATTAAAATGCGGCAGAAGGGACAGGGAGAAAGTAATGAAAATTGGACAAGATTCAGATGAAACACACTTAAACTTCCATTTTAATACACAGATCTTTGTTTGGGATAGTCCGTCAGTTAGCTAACTCTCATGCTCTCTATACCATGTTCCCTTTAGCAGACAAGTACTTATGGTAAGAGTTTACATGCTCTTAAGACCTCAACTTCTAAGATACCACAGATTAATAACCCCCTCTTGCAATGCCTTGCAAGAGAATGTTAATCATATGTGGTGGACAAGCAACACCTAACATATCATTAGTTGATATGCCAAGTACTCCTATCGTCCCCCTTGTCACACCCAAAGTCCAAATCTAACCCCGAACTAATCCATAACTCTTAAACCTTACAACCGGCAGATGCATCTCTGCTTCCGAGTGACCTCTATGAAAGCATTTTAAAGAAAGCGGTAAAGAAAGCAGTAAAGAAAGCATTTAAAAATCTATCGCTCGGAAGTCTTAAAAGATCGTCACAATCCGTTAGTATAAAAGAGCCCCTGGTCTTGGTGACCAGATGCAGATTTAGAACTTCCCAAATATCAGTAAGCCACAGGGCTTATAACATTCGGTTAGGTATGAGATACAAACATGAGTGGAACAGATCTATGAAGGTTTGTTCCGAATGCACTCACTCAAGACTCAATTTTAGGCTTTGGTGGGAGAAGATAGTAGTTGAAAGAATACTCAACCCTACCATAGAAATCAACCAAGGCCTATATGTTGTTCCTCTAGTATTAATTTTCACACTTTGTCCGAATCCAAGTGGAAACGGATTCAATGCAACACTTAATACAAGATTTCCAACACACAGTAATTTTGAGAAACAAATAGATGTTTGAAAATCATTCCCTAAACAGGTACTAAACTCTCAATTAAAACACAGATCCTTTCAGTCTAGGAGAGACCTAATCGCTGACTCTGCTTCTAAGTTCTCAAAATCAACCCCCAGTAGAATATAAGTTAGTCATAACTGTCGAATTTATCCCTTACTTAGATCCGGATTTTATAAAGTGATTTTTGTGGAAATTTATTATGCAACATCTGATTTAAATCACGACTTCTATGTCCAAGGGGAAGGATCCCCAAAATAGTAATGACCACAATATCTATATAATAGTATCATGCATACATGTATATGAGAAGTAAAATAAACTACCCCAAAATATATGGTGGGGTTAGACAGAATTCGATACACAAAGATAGATTAGCCTGAGATAAGAAGAATTTGGCTAAAAAGAGAATGCCAGGAATAATTGGGGTTATCCGGACTGCAAACATCTGCTATCCGGTTCCCAATCATTCCAGTTGGAATGATATGTAGACAGTGGAATGCCTTAAGTGACAGTTGCCGCCGTCACCTTAGACTTCACTGTCTGTGAATCTGGAGGAAAGCCCACATGTTCTATTACCATAATAATTATTAGATAACATTGGCATATATCATCTATCATTACTACAACTCTAGATTCAGGTTTGAAATTAAGATAAAGAGAAGAAAACTGTATCCGGATAGGAGTCAGCTGAGCAGCTATTGTGATCCCGAATGGACGAACCGCCAAGGCTTCCACCGACCACTACCCGAACCATGCAAAATAACAACTAGTAATTAATACTCAGAATACGAGCTAATTATCCGTGTGGGAATATCCGCCAACATTAGTCTGATGTATTTCTTACTAGTTGTTCATACACACAATGAAAGGGAAAATAAACAAAATTAAGAAAATGTTTTTGGCATTGTGTGAGTGTTAATCACACAATAATTAGAAACTAATGGGTTGAGATGTGTAATGGACAAAATTAGATGTAGTGGGCCTAAGCCCAATATACCCATGCAACTTACACAACCCTAGAAATAAAATATTTTTGGGAGTTTTAAAATAAAAGGAAGAAGGCAATTAGGTCTATTGGGCAAAATGCAAAAGAGACCGAATTGGGGATGCATGAGGTATGAAGTAACACCGTACCCAATTAATTCTTGTAAAGTCATGAAGCATCATCTAATTCGAATTGTCAAGCAATTCGGTCTAAACCGAATTGGACAATTCGAATTGATGAAGTCATTCCTTCACTCAAATTTGGCTAAGGCATTTACCCCAAGAAAATGAGGGTAATTCGAATTTCCATTTGAATTCGGTCTAGACCGAACTTGGACAATTCGAATTGGTAAGACATAGAGAAATAAACTAAGGAATGAGGGGATGGCATGCATACAATGTGGTCTCCTAAGTCAATTCGGTCTATATGGGTAATTCGGTCTATAGACCGAATTGCATAGGCCGAATTGCATGGAGATCACATGGAGACAACTCTTTTTGCTATGCAGTTCGATCTCATGGGCAATTCGGTATAGACCGAATTGCCTAGATCGAATTGCATATAAATTTCAAGTGAAGCATTTAACAACTATTTCTGCCATGCAATTCCATTTTCATGAGTAATTCGGCCTAGACCGAACTACCTCAGATCGAATTGCATGTCTTTCTCTCATAAGTGTGGGTTTGGTTTACATTGTGTGGTTTATGATGGATAAGATTTACCTACTCCTTCATTTCACATCAATGTCACTTCACAGCCACACTAATGAGTATTTTAAGGAGAATAGACCTAGGTTATGTGGCTAACAGGCATTGGCTTGAACAAAACCTCAAAACTACAAACAAGCAATCAAAGATTAAAGACTCAAGCATAAACTGAACAAAATAAAAACACATGCTCAAAAGCAAGAACACCTACATAATCTTACGCAGCATTAAGCTAATGAAGACGACTAAAACAGCAACTAAAAAGCAAGAAAATAAATTCCAACAAGCCTAAGATTGTCTAAAATCTAAGAACACTTATTTGAGTCTCTAAGTGTAAGGTCAAGCCACAAACCACTTAGCACACATTTATTGAGAATGCAAGTCAACTAGGACATAATAAATATAACCTAGTTGAAACAAACAAACATTCTACCATTATTGCTAAGGAAAGCATTAAATAGATGCCAAACACTTGAAATGAAAACCCATTTCTGGATTCTTTCTTGTATTGACATCGGAAAGCAGTAAATAACCCTAAAACCTTTCATTAGCTTGAAGGTAGGATTCATTCTAACTACAAAGCATTTAAGGTTTATGGAAATGGCTACACTAAGGGTGGTAACCAGCTTCTATGAGACAAAAACTAAGCTCAAAAGCAATAAAACTACATTACAAGCATGGAAAATAAACTAACTAAACTACACTACCTACCTAACCCTTAAGGGGTGAAGAACCTTCTCCTTCTTTTTGTCTCCCAGCAACTGTCCAAGAGTTTTTGTGTGTCTCAGGATATTTCTTGTGTTGAGGAAGGTCAGCTTTTATACTTGTTTTCGAAACCCTAGGCCCATCATGCATTTCTCACGTGCTCAGCTGTACTTTTGAATGTGATTCGGTCTCCTTATACAATTCGGTTTAGATCGAATTGATGCAATTCGAATTGCATGAGGTCTTCCTTCTTGTTCTTGAGCTGGAACGTGGTATTCATTCATCAATTCGGTCTATGGGTAGACCGAATTGGCCTTGTCGAATTGGAGATGGTTCCTGCTTGGCTTCTTTGCTTCAAGGCAGTTCGATCTCATGCAATCAATTCGGCCTAGACCGAATTGCACAGATCGAACCTCTCCTTTCTGTTTTGCTCCAAGTCGTCTTTCTTCATGGTGCAATTCGGTCTAGGGGGTCAATTCGGTTTAGACCGAATTGGTTGCTCTTCTCTTCCTCAACACCTCTTTTCTTCTTTTCTTTCAGCAATTCGGTCTAATGAGCAATTCGATTTAGGTCGAATTGCTTATAGACCGAATTGGTCTTCAACACTTAGCCAAATTTTCAGATTGTGGGATTTTCATTCTTTTTCCCATCTTTTTGATTTTTGTGGGCTATCTTATTCTTTTGCCCATCTTTTCATTCCTTTTTCTTTTCTTTTTCCTTTTCCCATGTTTTTGGATTTTTCTAACACAAATGCAATTAAAATTGCATATTTTGTGTCTTTCATTACCAGCTTAATATTTTTACAAACTTGCATCAATCTGTCGAATTCAACTGCTTTCTTATTGAAATAAGATGGGATTTCGATCAAAATGTCCGTCTCAGACACGGAAATGGATTGGAAATAATGGACAATTTTGGCCATTATCAGCGTTCGGACGGGTTTGCTGGACTCCATGCCAAACTTCTTAACAATGTTCCGGGCATACTTGGTTTGGCTTAGAAATATCCCATCTTTCTTCTGAGCAACCTGCAAGCCAAGGAAATAAGTTAGTTCCCCTACCATGCTCATTTCGAACTCCTTACCCATTATTTCGATGAATTGGTCTTTGAGCACATGGTGTGTTGATCCAAAGACAATGTCATCGACGTAGACTTGAGCAATGAGTATTCCTTTGTTTTCTCGTTTGATGAAGAGAGTCTTATCCAGGCTTCCTCTTTCAAACCCGTGTTCCAGCAGGTACTTAGAAAGCCTTTCGTACCAAGCCCTAGGAGCTTGTTTCAACCCATAAAGTGCCTTGTTGAGCTTGTAGACATGTTGAGGATGATGGGGGTCTTCAAACCCTCTAGGTTGTTCTACATATACTTCCTCATTTAGCCATCCATTTAGGAAGGCACTTTTGACATCCATTTGATAGAGCTTGAATCCTAGCGAGCATGCGATGGATAGTAGGAGTCGGACTGCTTCAAGTCTTGCTACAGGCGCAAATGTTTCACTGAAGTCCACGCCTTCGACCTGAGTGTAGCCCTGAGCAACTAACCGAGCTTTGTTCCTTGTAATATTCCCTTTTTCATCACTTTTGTTGCGGAAGATCCACTTGGTTCCAATTATGTTCTTGTCTTGAGGTCTTTTAACTAAGGTCCAGACTTCATTTCTTTCGAACTGGAGTAGTTCATCCTGCATGGCATTTATCCAGTGTTCATCTTGAAGAGCTTCTTCAACTTTGGAGGGTTCGATCTTTGAAGTATAGCAGTGTAAGCCAGCTAGTTCTTTAAAGTCGATCTTTTTCCCTCGAGTCTTTCTTCTTTCATTTACATCACCAATAATGTCTTCAGGGTCATGGTGCTTGTGAATGCGTCCATTTAGATCCTTTTGAGGCTCTGCTTCTCGTGACAAGACGTCAATTTTCGGCGTTTGGACTCTTTTGGTGGACATGTCATCAGAAGTGGTTTGAGCTGCACTGTTTTGATCTTCCTGACCGCTGGGAGTTTCATCATCATAAGGTGGAACATCCTCCTTGCTGGCCACATCTTCTATGGTCACATTTGTGGACTCCAGTACTTTCCTTGTTTTAGGAAGATATACTCTGTACGCACGACTTGAGGTAGAGTATCCCACAAATATTCCTTCATTACTTTTTTCTTGAAACTTCCCAACATGTTCCCTGTCATTTAGAACAAAACACTTGCTACCAAAAATATGGAAATAAGTAATTGAGGTCTTTTTACCGTTCCAAATCTCATATGGAGTCATAAGAGAGTTTGGCCTTAAGTAGACTCGGTTTATGGTGTAGCATGCTGTGTTAATGGCTTCGGCCCAAAGGAATTCAGCCACTTTCTTTGAATTGAGCATCACCCTAGACATTTCTTGTAGACTTCGATTTCTTCTTTCGACTACTCCATTTTGTTGAGGTGTTTTTGGTGCCGAATATTCATGCTTAATTCCATGTGTTGTACAGTATTCCTCAAAGAGCTGATTCTCGAACTCTCGTCCATGATCACTTCGAATTCGTTTCACCTTGGTGTCCCTTTCGGTCACGAGTCGATTGCACAGCTTCTCAAAAGCTTTGAACGTGTCGCCTTTTTCCCTGAGAAAATCTACCCAAGTGTACCTGGAGTAATCATCAATACATACAAAGATATATCTTTTAGCTCCCAAACTTTCAACCTCCATTGGACCAATAAGATCCATGTGCAGTAGGTCAAGACACTTGGTCGATCTAGGGTGTTCGGACAACTTGTGTGAACTCCTATGCTGTTTGTTTTTGGCACATTCGTTACAAAATTCTGCATTTGATTTTTTGAATTGAGGAAGACCTTTGACTGCCCCGGTTCTGCTGAGTTTGATAAGATCTTTGAAATTGAGATGTCCGAGTTTTTCATGTCATAGAGTGATGTGATCTTTTCCTGCAGCTGCACCAAAATTGCAAATTTGAAAAAGATGATAGCAATTATTTTTAGAGCGCAAACCTCTCATGATGCATTCTTGATCTTGGTTGAGCACTTGACAATCTTTCTTGGTGAACTGCACCACGAGGTCCTCATCACACAACTGACTGATGCTAATCAAGTTAGCTTGGAGTCCATCAACTAGGAAAACTGGAGACAATTCCCTCGAGCCTTTGTTCTCAATGGTGCCTTGTCCAACTAGGGCGCCCTTTTTCTCATCTCCAAATACAACGAATCCTCCATCAATTTCTTTGTAGTGTTTGAGAAGACTCCTTTCACCCGTCATGTGTTTGGAACAGCCACTATCGAAGTACCATATTTTGTCCGCAACATTCTTCTTTTGTGAGAGAAAGGCAACCTGACATATGTTCTGAATTTTCGGAACCCATTCGCACTTGATGGAGATCAGCTTCATCTTGATTTTGTCATTTGGCCAGGTGATAGGTTTTCCTGTTTGTAGGTCTCTTACTAAGATTCCACAGTTCTTGGTTTTGTGGCTTCAAGCTTGCAGTAGTCGCATCTGAGTGGGATTGGAGGAGGTGGTCTTCTTGTCCATTTGTTCCTTCCTTCATGATGGAATGATTTCTTGATAGTTCGGTGTTCACTTAGCATCCCTCCGGACACAAACTTGCTTTTCTTTTCTCCTCTTGAGGTTGAGGCTTGATATCCCAAGCCTTGTTTGTTGCTGCTTGGCAAGTTTGTCTTGAACTACGGTGAGTTCGGTGTGAAGAGCATCTTTCTTTCCAAGCATACTATAGTACCATAGTTTGTAGTCAACTTTTTCAACCTCCAGTTCCTTGTTTTCTTTCTGGAGCTCTGCATTTTTCTCACGTAGTTCGTTCACCAGTTCAGACAGTTCTGTGGACACCTTTTCAAGTTCCTGATTTCTGCTTGTGAGACTCTGGAGTTGTTCCCTTAGGCTTCCATTCTCAACATGTAATTCTACTGATTCAGCAATAGACATTTCCAGTTTCTCGAACGTTTCTTCATAGAGATCATTAAGTTTACTGATGCTTTTGTCCTGATTCCTAGCAAAAGAACGAACCATGTTAGAGGAAACCATATTGACTGAGTTGGTACCAATACCTGCCTCGGGTTCATCATCACTGTCGGAATCCCATGTGCCGATGAAGGCTACTCCATAGTCTACACCATGTTCATTGGACTCCTTCTCATCTTCCAAGTCATTGAACGTTACTTGATAGGATTTGCTTGACTCCTTTGGTCTGAGATTGGCACAGTCCTTTTTCATATGGCCTCTTCCCCCACATTCAAAACAGATGATCTCCTTGTCATCTTCAATCTTTGAAGATTTGGATTTATTTCTGTCGAGTGACTTCGAGCCTTTCTGAGTGGACTTTGAGTTTGATGTTCCGGCATCCTTCTTCATAGATGAGTTGAATCTTGATCTTCGGTTCTTGATGATCTGATTTAGTCTTTTGGACAGCATGGCCAATTCTTCTTCGTCACTATAGTCATCATGATCTTCCATGGAGGAGTCATCCACATCCTTGGTCACGAATTTGAATGCCACTGGCTTACTTTTGGTCCTGGGACAGTGATCCATTTCCCACGATTGTAGGATTCTCATTAGTTCATCAACCTGCAATTTATCAAAGTCTTTGTATAGTTCAAGTGCGGCCACTTTTGCATTGAACCTTTCCGGAAGCGTCCCAATGATTTTTCCTACAATATCCTGCTGAGAATACACTTTGCCAAGCTGAAGGGCTTGGTTGGTTAGATCACGAATACGACCAATATATTGGCCGACTGACTCATTATCATCCATAGAAATCTTATGAAATTGAGCATCGAGAGTAATGATCCTAGATTTCTTTACCGGAGCCATACCCTCGTAGGTATTGGCTAAAGTAGTCCAGACATCGTATGTGACCTTACATCCAGCGATGAGTCTGTATTGATCCTTTGTGAGAGCATTGTGAATGGCATTCAGGGCTTTGGAGTTCTTTGAAGCGGCAAGCTTCTCGGCAGCAGTCCATTCACTCCTTGGTTTGATGGTTTTTACACCGTCTTCTTCTTCTACTGGAGGATGGTATTGGTTTTCTACTGCATCCCAAGCCCCTTCATCTAGAGCGATGAGAAAAGCCTCCATTTGATCTTTCCAATATGCATAGTTGGATCCATCGAGCAATGGAGGTTTGGTTACTGATCCGCCTTGGTTTTCCATGCTTCTTTGTCTGGATCTCGCTTTCCAAAGCGTGTAGCTCTGATACCAATTGTTAGGTCCGTTTGCGTGGATAACCAATTAAGTAGTCCTGAAAACTAGTTCAAACACCTTTCGTGGACACGTTAAACAGTTTAAGAAATTAAGCAGCGGAAAGTAAATAAACTGTAAGAATAAAGAACTCAAGGTTTGTTGACCCAGTTCGGCACATGCCTCCATCTGGGGATACCAATCCAGGAGATTCACTAATTGTTTTGACTTGATCCTCGATCTAAACAATAGTGAGTTGTTACGCCCAACTCCAATCACCAAGCGGACTGAATTGTCAAACCAAGACACTCCCCCTGTCTTGGTGAAGATCTCCCTGACCTTGCTTCAATCCCTTGAAGGCTCCTCCTTCAAGTTTTCCCTTGGTCGAAACCTGTTGGCGACTCTCCTACTTGAATCTTTCAATTAAGCTCTTGAGTTTGACGACTCCTCGAAAGCCTTGATTGAATCCGTCGACTTCAATCAAGCTCACAGTAACACTTTCGATCAATCCACCCGAGGAAGTGTTGATCGGATTTCTTCCTTCGAAATGATAAACTCACGAACACGGAAGGAATAAGATTTTCTCTTCACAATTGCTTTCGATTGCTCAAGGGTGTAAGTAAAATCATTCGTCGTGCACAATCATCCCTTGGCCCATCCTATTTGAAGAGTGCCACCGCCCCTCCATTCTAAGGTAAGATATTCTTACCATAATAGCAGGGATCCTTAGAATGGAGTTGCCCAGATTATGAGATCTTTGTTTCCATTCTTCGTGTGCAAGATCCGGGCATGAGATCAGCTGACCGTTGGAGAAAATCCATAAGCAGATTCACCAACATCTCTTCCTTTAAGTAGTTTGTCGACTGCTGATGTGGTTGGTCCAACAAAGTAGTTCGGACATCGGTTGTGAACACATTTGCTCAAAACTAGTTCCCAACAGTTGGCACATCAAATATTATTATTAAGCGGACAACAAACCAATGACGGGTCATTTCATGATTAAGATTACATTACATTGATTAAAATACATAAATTTTCGAACACATCACAAATATCTTCTGAAATCACAAATATCCACTCAAACATCACATAAAATTATAATTGATGATAATCAGGACATCACATAATATATTGTAGACATAAAAACCAATTGGTAGGATAAAAACATATCTTCGTGCGGTACCATATTTGTCCGGTAAAATTACAAATATCTATCCCGAAATCACAAATATCCCTCAACTTAGCATAAAAAATGGCTTTGATGCATACTAACCAAACCCGATAAAAGCATATCTTCGTGCGGTACGTTATTTGTCTTGCACTCTTTCAATTGTGAGTTAGAAAGAGTAAACTTACTAATTTAGATAGAAATTCAGTACTTAATTAATTAGAACAGTCATAATGACTGTAAGTACATAGAAATAGTAGCAATAATATTGGAAGAAATCGGGCGCAAGAAATACTACAAAGCCATCCCAAAGGGACTCCAAAACATAACTCATTTATTTATTACATATGATAGTATATTGGTAGGACCAGCTGGAGGACGAGCCATATAGTAGTGAAGCAATTCCTTAGCTCAATTAGTAACTTTTGCTTCAATTAATCCTGCAATGCCATACACCGAATATAAAATTTATTCACGATATTCCCAGGTGAAAAAACATAGTAATATACTATTCACTTGTTAGTTTGAAACCACAAAACCAAACAGTAAAACTCACCCTTTAAATTGGGCTGCTGGGCTATTTAATAATGTATGTGTTCTAAAAGAAGGGGAATTCTATTGGGGAGTGGTTTGGGTGCAGAATGTGCCGAGAGGGATACTTTTTGTTAATTGTTTAATTCGTTCAATCTTGTAGTTTTACAATAGTAATTCTTATTTATACACAATTTAAGTTATTTACAATATTGTTAAAAAAAATGTGTACTGAATCGCGTGTATGGTCTAAATGCTGCACATTGATAAAAATAGAAGAAATATTTACATAAAGAAAGATTAAACAAAGAAATCAATGGCATATGAGCAAATTTGAGGAATAATGTAGAAGCTCTTTAGGATGAAAAGAGACATACTCTGAGCAATTGATATCAGGGCTTATCTGGAAGCCAAGCTTGATGTCACACTGTTCCGGGAGTGCTTTGGCCCTCTCATAGTCCACATTATACGTGTTAGCAAGTTTTTTAAGGCAAAGACAAGCGTCTCGTCGATCATCTGTACTACTGGCCGCGCTATTCAAAGCTCGAACGCCATCGCAGCAAATGCCCAGTGGGCCGTTTTGGGTGAGATAAGATCCGCATGGGCTCATATCTGAGACCACAGTGAGACAGTTTATGGCCGCCACGCCATGAGGGACGACCCAAATAACCAACATTGCAGCCATGAGAATCGCAGACATCGACTTCATCATCGTTGCCATGATCTTTCAGTGTAATATAATTTTAGGGTTTTCTGTTTTTGTGTGTGGAGTAGAGCTTGTTGTGTAGGGTTTATATAGATCGAAAGTCCTCGTACATATGGTTCGGAGTTGTTTGAATATTAGTTGTTGACTTGTAGGATGATATGTAGCTGGAAATTAGTGTGAGCTGAGACAAAATATTTTAGGCAAGATTATTACATCAAACCAAATACTTCTTTTTTGGGTTTAAATAGCTACCAAACAGCCAATTAACACAATTTTTGCGCCAAAAAAATAAAATAAAATAAAATAAAACTTGAAATATGAGTATTTAGTTTCACTTGGAGTTTTTTTTATATTTTTATTTTTTTTATTTTTTAAGGCGAGTTAAGAGGTGATGGAGGGGATCTTGGTAGCGTGGCTCGATTGGTCAGGTGTTTGTCGGTCTTGTTGATTTGTTTTTTCTTTCTTTCTTTGCTTGCCTCTTTAGGTTGTTACCAAAAGAAAAAGAGGTGATGGAGGTCTATGATACATAAACTACAAAGGGAGAAAGTGAAGTGGTAGGCACTACAAGAAAATTCCGGAACAACAACCGCATTTACCGACAGACATTTTGCGGTCGGTATTAACGTCTCAAGGGACCCTTCGGGACCAGACATTGCAGACCGCATATGCGGTCGGTAAACCCTATCAACCCCTTGTAGGTCTTTAAAACGGTCGGTAAATGTTCTGACTGCATGGGCTGGTAGTCGGCGCCCAAATTCGCCCAAATTCCAACCGGCTCATTGCCGATCGACGTTTTTGGTTGGTAATGCGGTCGGTAAAGCCAAAACGACCCGTATTCTTGGCTTACCGACCGCAAATTTTGGTCAGTAATCAACATTTTTCTTGTAGTGAGCTAGGGTCCGAATGGAGAATCAATCCCAATCTAAAAGTTGGAAATTATGGAACTTTACCAATTGACAAAGTCAAATTCCTAATTTCGCCTGGAGTTGAGTCCACGGGATCGAATTAAAAAATTAGTCGTTTTTATCAAAATTTAAGACTCGGTAGTTATCCTTAATTAAATTGAATTAGTGAATTGCATTATTTCCTTTATCTTGAGTAATAATATTATAAGTTCTCTTTATATCGTCATTTGATAGATAAATTATTTGATGAGCAGTAACTAAGGATTAAAATTGGGGATAGTCACTGTTTAGCGTTTAAAATACATATTCAATATAGCTTAAAATTTTACATATAGTAAACAATAATGTCGCTAAATTTTAATCTATAAATTCTAAATTTCAAATGCTCATCCTCCTAACATTCATTTTTCATACTCGAACCTGTAAACTTTAATTTTAAACTAGATATAACACCAAATATCATTATTTTCTTTGGATGAGCCATTGAAGGACTCTAAATTTAAACTAAATCCCCATCCCCCAAATATCATTATTTAAAACAATCTTAATTTAAAGTTATTTTCCATCTGTTATTACAAACTCCAAACTCTAAATTCTACACTCCAGACTCTAAACTTTAATTATTTCTAAATGCAGCCTATATGTCCCTTCCACATTCCCACGTTCACTTGGAGAACTCACTGTGAATTTCTGAATATATTTATCCAACATTTAGTAATAGCAATTGCGGTAAGACGCGCGGCTCTTATATGTGGTAGATGTGACGGTAGCACCATCCCAATTCCCCTTATATTCCATTGCATTGTCTGTTAAAATAATGCTAGTATATTATTTATAACTTTATTTTTAAAATTAATCAAAAGTTTGAGAAAAACTACTTATTGGTATGTACATAGATTTTTACTGACCTACAAGGGGTCAGTAAAAGATAGGACCTGTACTATTCTCTTTTACTTCTATACTCTCTGTCCAAACAAAAAGCCCAATACATTTTTTAAGCTGCAAAAACTCTGTCATGTAAACTAATTATTGGTATGTACCTAGATTTTAATTTATTTGATACCATTTTATTTAATTTAATTTTTATGAGGAATTAATACCCAACTATTAGGGGTTGAGGACTTATCCGAGTGGTCAAGTCCCCAGACTTCTAACCAATAGGTTGGGTGTTCGATCCCACCCGGCCCCCTATCCCCCTCCTTTATCCTCCTTTGTAATTTCTGTAGCTTAGACTCCCACACACATTTGCCGACACTTGTGTGTCAATGTTTACCAAAAAAATACCCAAGTATTGATGAATGAGATACGAAGACTAGTTTAAGTGACCAAGGCACTGGGCTCTAACCTTATAATTGGGGATTCGATTCCACATCTGGCCTCCTATTCCTCTTATTTATCCCTTTGTAATTTGTGTAATATGTGCTCCCACCCACTAATTCTTTGGCTTCGGCTTTTCCAAAAACAACTATCGAAGAAAAGGAAAATTTTCTTTCTTTTTTTTGAAATTAATGCGACCATCACCCTACCTTCAACATTAATATGATATTGTTTGTTTTGGGTAGACATCACCCTACCTTCAACATTAATATGATATTGTTTGTTTTGGGTAGAGGTCTCACGGTTTGACTTTGGACATTGAGAAACTCTTAAAAAACCTCATATTAATGGAGTTAGATGGACATATATCCAAATTAACTTTCTCTTGCGCTTCCGATTTGTGATATGGATTCGAACCCCAACAATTATCTTCGAATTTTCGATCACTTATTTTGCAATGCTCCTTAGATTGAAACATTAAATTTTTGGGAAAAAAAAAAACCAACGGTCCCATAATTTTGTTCGTTTTCCCAAATCATCCCATAGAAAATGAATTTACCCAATCCATCCAATAACTATGCTAATTTTCGCCAAATTCATCTCACTCACCCTTAATGATGATTAATACTGACGTGATAGCAAATGTGTTGTCACATCAACCACATTAGGCGCACTAATCTGCTGCTATGTTCAGCATTAATCATCATTAGGGGCACCAATCCTCTGCCACGTCAGCATTAATCGTCATTAGATATGGCTGGGATGAAGAATTGGGCGAAAATTAGCATAATTACCGGATGGATTGGATTAATTCATTTTTTATGTAATAATTTGGGAAATCGAACAAAATTACGAACAAAATTATGGGACCATTAAAGTTTTTTTTCCTTAAATTTTTGCTATCTATAGTTTATATACCCTAATGCTAGCTGCAGTGGTTGAATATAATCCCAATAACTGAAATATATTATTAAAAACTTTCTATAAAGTAAAGTGGACAACATAAACTTAATTATACTAAGCACCGACTGCGAAGCCAATAGTGTTGTAAGACAACATTACAATCAATAGGCTCACTCCAAAATAAAACCTTAAGAAATAAGAAGAGCCATTACAATAATTTATAAACCAAGAATGAACAACCCCTAAGGTTTTCCAAAGTCTTGATTTATTTATTACATGTGAAATAGTGTATCATTATCTAGGAGGAGCCTTGGATTCTGCAGTCCCTTCTGAAATAGACTTCAATGAACCCTGAAAGAGGAAAATGAAAACGACTTATCTATCAAGCCACAAATATACTAACAAACAATAATACAAAGCCATATAGATGTGTCCATCAATGTGTACTTAAACTTAAAAAAAATATCTCTAAAAAATTATTGGAATTGTGAAAGCCGATTTTGACAAGGAAGAAAGGGTAAAAACCATACGTGGAGCAGTCAATATTCGGACTGATCTTGTAAGGAATGCTGACACCACACTGTCCCGGAAGTCCGCCCGCCTTCTTCAAATCCACACTGTAGGTTCCTGCAAGAGTTTTCAAGCAACCACAAACACTTTGTCGATCGGGTGTGGTATTGGCCAGGCCATACAAACCCTTAACTCCGCTACAACAGCTGCCCAACGGGGCACTGCTGGTGAGATAAGGGACGCACGAACCAAGATACTGGATCACAGTCCCACACCCTATGGCCGCCTCACCATGAGGGACGAGGAAAGTAAGCATCATTGCAGCCATGAGGATTGCAGACACGGATTTGATGAACATTCTTGCCATCTCTTGTGGGTAATATAATGTTGTTATGTGTGATTTCTTGATTGTTGTTTGTAGCTTTGCGTGAGGGAAAAAGGGTGTGTTGTTGTGTTGTTTATATAGGGGAAGAAGTGGAAGGGAAGTATTATTATTATTGGAGGCATATATGGTTGGGAGTTCACCCAAGTGTTAAATGGTGTAGGTAAGTGTATTTATTACAAAGGGTAGAAACATCCATCCAACCTTGTACGGGAACAACAAGCCACGTGCCTAAAGAAATAATCTAACCAAACATGTACATGGACAATAATCCAACGTTGTACAGAAAACCTAAAAAACAAGGACTATTGAATCCTAGCTAGAAAGAAATATACAGTACTAAAATTAAACATCATAATTCTCAGCAATAAATTTTTTTTTTGGTACAATCTACTCTCCAGCGTCGACAAAGAGACTAAGGGATGATGGGAGTTTATATAACACAAAGTGTCAGCAAGCATTAATATCTGATAGATGTGAATTTAGTAGTAATTTTTTAACCATTGTTTTTTATTAAAAAAAAAATGTGCCCTAATTCTATGATTCAAACTACAGCCATGACACGTTGAAAATATTTTAACATCCATCAGTAGAGTTCAAATATTTAAACAATTTTTTAGATGGTGAGTGATATAATCTTATAAATTCTTACAATACATTAAGTATATGACACGACAATATTGTAAAATATAATTTTAAAGATTAATAAATTAAAGAACCTCCTCCTCAGAGTTGTGTTCTGGATGCTGAGTAGCACTCCAGCAACACATGCTAGACACCATGCACCATTACATTTGATCCAACGATAATCATAGATTGGATATATAGATTTATGAACATTCTGGGCTATATATATGCCTTTTTGGTTACGTTGGATGTGCCATGGTATGGGTTCTGCTGTTATTGAAAACGAATTAATGAATATCAAGAGTACAACTACAATGAGTTTAGATAAGGTGCTGAATGTATGTCATTAAACAGGTGCTAGCGTGGTGACTCAATGAGGTAGGTGTGCTGGGTATTTAATTGTGATTGTGTTGTATAGTATAAAAACACTTAGCACATACAAAGTATTTATTCAGCATATATGCACATACCAAGTATTCATTCAGCAATTCAGTGGGGAAAAAAACCCATTTAGTCCCATAAGTTTTTTCAATTTCCAAAATTATCCCACAAATATCGAATTAAACGAATTCGTCCCATAACTACTATAACCATCGCCGAACCCGTCCATGAACCGGTTTTTCGTTAATCATTGCCGAACCCATCCCATAACTTCCCTAATGGAGGGATGGGTTCGGCAATGATTAAGATAGTTATGAGACGGGTTCGGCGGTGATTAGCGAAAAAATCGGGTTAATGGACGGGTTCTGCTATGATTAGGGTAGTTATGGGACGGATTCGTCTAATTCACTATTTGTGGGATTGTTTTGGAAATTTTTTAAAATTATGGGACGATATGGATTCTTTTTCCCTTCAGTGGGAGCTAATTCAGCTCCCGATCCAAATCCCTGGTAAAACATATAGTAATTGTGAAAATGGAGGAGTAGGAGCACCTGTTGAACCATATTGTGCGGGTAATTTTTGCATCCATTCATTAAGTTAAGGGATACCAAAATCCAGCTCCAAGACTGAATATATATAGTCGTCGGTGTTTGTGAATAGAGAATTAACGGTGGATGGAACTCTTGCCTCACAACATCCAATTGATGACCCCAAAAAAGTAGAAACTACAAAGGGCCAGTGCAAGATTTCTCATCAACTCTGCTTCAACAAAGGATATCAATAATTTCAACAAGACCATTATTGTAAACCATAATAAGAAACAACGCATTTTTCTTGGAAATGGTCCTTGCAAATCAGCATTTTTCTTGTAGTGACGGGCTAAAGCCTGAATAAGACATGGATTTCAAACAACCCTTTGGCCGACCATTTTTAATGGAGCATATATATGATATCCATCGAAAGCTAAGGAATCGAAGGCAAGGAACAAGAGTAGGAGACAAAAGCCATTTTCGGAAACATTTTTTTTTTATTCTAGAAAGGCACTAGAGCTATACATACAAATGACGCGATAAAAGCAATATATCGATCAAAACAATGCATGTATTATTTTCAATGTTTTAAGGTTTTGATTTCATGGCCTAGTTTATTCATATCTTGGACACTTTCATGCATTTTTAAGGTTGTTTAATTTGTGAATGTTTTTGGTTCAGAACAGGCACCACCTAATAATGTGCATTGCCTGCTCAACCTTCCATACCTTTTACTTGCTTTCAAAGAGTGAGGGAACTGAGTACTCTAATTGGAGTATTTTGTTTCTTATAGACTACTATTTTGAAATTTACATTTTATAGTCTGTTAAGTCGTCCTACATTGTATATGTTGGGACTCCCCAGTGCTTTATTTATATGGGTCTGAACACTGCACCCATTTTCAATTGGTTTTGGTTTGAAACTTCATATCTACCGTCTTTCTAACATCGTCTATGTTTGGGTTTAAACAAAGAGTAACTAAAAATAAATAAATCACTATAAAAATTTCCGCAGGAGGACGACGAAATCATGCAGGCGACAAAGGTTTAAGGGGATGACATTTATCTTCATTTTCGTCACCTTCTAGAAAAATTCTTGTAGTGTATTGAATCAAGTAATGTTAATTTATATTCATGTAATTACTTATAGTAAATCGCTTATTATTGTTTCTTGAGATTTTGTGTTTATCCTTTGCTTGCCGTGGTCATCACCACCACCATCATCATCATGTTCTCCCTTAGCTTTCCTGGACGTAGGCATTTTCAATTTGATTTGTGCTTCATTTACTGCTCTTTTCTTTCTTCTTTTACAATGTATAAAGATGGAACCAAATTCTTCTAATTAATTATCTCTATCGTTTTCTTAAAAGACCAAAAGAACAAAAAACGGAAGTAGATAACAATATGTTTCGAGAAAAAGGAATGATTAATTCCCAACGTCATTCATATCCCGTTGGTAGTATAAATTAATACATAAATCAAAAGTTCATTTCTAAGGACATCGTCCCTATCCGCTTAGCCGACGATGAAACAAATTCCTTCGGTCGCTAAATTGAATTTTTCTTGTAGTGATAAGCCGCGAAATTTTAGACAACAAAAATTAATTCGTCGCTTCCCAGGCGAAAAAATAGGCAAGGAAAAGCTTTTTGTTTCCTTGATTACAGGCAACGTAAAAATCAGGCAAGGAAACGACTTGAATTTATCGACTCAAAGGCAACGAAACTAGTAATGATAAATTATATATTTAAAATTTTTTAATTTAGTATATTTTCTATAAATTTAATAAATAAATATAATTTGAAAATATAAAACGACTTTAAATAAATATCGAAATGATAAATAAAATTTTAATAGTAATTAATAACTTAAATAATGATAAAATTTAAAACTAATTTAGCATAGGTTTAAACTATTAATGGTATTAGCATAAATTAAAATTATACTTTCTCCATTTTTTTTAATTGCGGGATTGCAATTACTGTTTCAACTAGATGACTTTGGATGGTTTTATATGATTACAAGGATAAATAAAAAATGGTAAAGTGATAGTGAAAGTAGATATTTCAAACTACAAAACTCATCTTGGACTTACCTTCAAAATCATTTTCTAACCTAACAAAATAAGGTTAAAAAATTAACTAGTTGAAAACAGTAATTGCAACGTAGCAATTAAAAAACATGGAGGAAGTATTAATTATATACGTTACAAACAACAGCACCGGCGGGCATATGCGGACCCAGGATTCTAGGAAAAAAATCCATTTAGTCCAATAAGTTTTTTAAATTTTCAAAACAATCCCACAAATATCGAATTAGATGAATCCGTCCCATAACTACCCTAATCATCCCCGAACCCGTCCACGAACCCGGTTATTTCAGTAATTATCATCGAACCCGTCCAATAAATATCATAATGGAGGGATGCGTCCATGAACTCAGATTTTTCGTTAATCATCGCCGAACCTGTCCCATAACTACCCTAATGAAGGGATGCGTACGGCGATGATTAGGGTAGTTATGGGACATGTTCGGCGTTGATTAGCGAAAAAATCTGGTTCATGGACGGGTTGGCGAAGATTATGGTAATTATGGGACGGATTCTTCTATTTCGATTTTATGGGACTGTTTTGGAAAAATTTTTTATGGGACGATATGGGTTTTTTCTCCCAGGATTTTATATATGGGTGTGAGAAATTGTGGCACATAATACTTTGTGCATAAGGACAAGCACACTAGGAACTTTTTGAAACCTACTCATCAGGGCAATCATCCGTCTCAAACACTCCCTTTACCTTGACCTAGCCTGCTAATCCTAACTTCGTCTGTCTCCCATGCATCGCTCCTCAATCTGCTCGCAATTTATAACGCAAGCCTCCCTCTACCCTAATGCCACCCTACTGCTTTCGGCGCCCGCGTCCGACCTCTGACTTTTTTGCCAGACACCTGCTCCCGTTATGACTTCTGGTAACCCTGCCTGTGAAGCTCTACTATAAATAGGTCACCTCGTTAGTGTAACCAATGTGGCCAAAAACCATCGGAGTGGCAATCCCACCGATAGGCAAAACCTCCAGTGTAGCAAATGACCACAACAGTCTCTCAGGGAGTGTGAGTTAACTTGAGTGTGTCAGGAAGACCACTAGTGAGCCAGTGAGGAATCTGAGTGACCTTACCTTTGTGAGTGTTTGAGACCGTTGGCTCTCTCCATGTGTTGGAAGATCTGCGTTTTGCTTGGTGCATATGGGGATTGGTCCTGAGCTCTGAAGGTTGATTCCCATCTGAGATTCAGTATCTCTATTTTGTTTGTTGTCTTCTCCTTTTATTGTTATACTTTTTGTATTGTTATCCGCATTTATTTTTGTTATGCTCATGTGTTATGTGTGTTGTGGTTTCAGCAGATTTGCATAAGAGTGGTATTAGTGCATACCTAACTGTGGTATCAGAGCTTACCTAACAGTGGTATCATTGCAAATTCCTAAGATGGAGGTTCCTAGAGCTCATTGAGAATAGGCTATGACTAGGCTTCACCGACTTATTTGATTTTCTTAGGCCTGAGTTTAGCCTATTATTTTTGATAAGCCGATTTCATAAGGTAAACTTGACCTATTTATATAAATATGCCGGGATTTAAATATTTTGAAAGTCTATTTAAGCATATTATATACTTTTAAATTTATTACCAAGTAGTAGTGTTATATTATCACAAAAAATGAAGTTTAGTAGTGTCAGGTCCCGGTAGATAGGATAAGCAAATAATAAAACTGTGTTGTTTATGCGTGAATTTTCTTTCAGAATTTTCTCTCAGCATCATCATCAGCTTTCTCTTCAGTGGATATATCATGAGCAACAATAGACACTTGGATCACCAAATTCATCGTTCGAGCGTTGTTCCAACAACCCAGTCACAACTTCAATATGACAACGTGCAGAGATAAGAAACCGCCATTTAACTCCCCATTAATCAGTAATCAATTAGGCAAAAAAATGAATTCAATATTGAACATGAACGAAATTGGATTGGGCAAAACAAATAATCTTGAAAACCGCCCACATGTCCAACTTCTCACCCTTTTTGGTATAATCAAATACCACTGGTTGTTCCTCCAGGGTCAAGATCGCTTGATGTGTCCTTATGGAGTGATAAATTTTCAGATTTCACTTTCTTAAGAACTCACATAGTTCGTATCTTGATGTGCTCTCGTAATTCCTCGATGGCGCATGATATCTTTCACCAGTCTATTGCAAGTATTAGCAGTGTGCCCAGAAAATTTGCAATATGCACAGCTCCATTGTTATCAACAACACCCTTGGTTGACCCTTGACTCAACAAGCCTCCTTTAACAAATGTTATCTTTGAAGATGAAGCTTCATTCCTGTTATAACCAATTCCAGACATATCAGCTTTAGATTTTCCTTGGTTGATCATCACATGTAATTTTTCTTAGTTCATCATCATGGCATCGATGTGTCTGACTTTCACCAACAACTCAGAATTGGTAAACATTAAAGCATCTCTTTCTTCTTCCAATCTCTTCTTATCAGTACTTAATAAATCCATTGTCATTGTCAACTTTTTAATGTCTTTCTTCAACACCTTAAGCTCATCAAATGCTTCAGCAAGCTCATCAAACTCCATATCAACTTCAACAATAGTGTCCTCTTGAGCTTGTTCAGATTTTTCAGAAGATGATGTGCTCCCATCAGCATGTATGGTGAAAGCAATCTCAACATCATCAGACTCTGCATCACTTGGTTGTTCCTTTGATGTCTTAACAATGTCTTCATCACTGAGTGTTGCTTGCATAGCTTTTCCACCTCCCCTCTTTGTTGTACGGCATTCAGATTTCTTATGACCAATTCCTCCACAATCAAAGCACTTCATATCTTTGAATTCTTCACACAGATCATTTATAAAAACTTTCTTGGTCTTCTTGCTCATCATTAGAAGAACTGCCTTTGTGGGTTTGTCTATCGGTTATTCCAACTTTCTGTCGACAACCATCATAATGTTCTTTCCAAATTCTTTAGATCTCCTTTCTTTTAGCATCTTGGCTAACTTTCTGCAATAAACTCCTATTCTTCCTCAGTAATATATGAACATTCGTCAACAGACTTTAACCCAATTCTCTTTGAGGTAGGAGGTTCCTTAAAGTGGTCCATCTCATAAGTTTGCAAAGTACCAACAAGTGCTTCAAGTGAAATGGTGTGCACTCTGTACATTTCCTCAAGAGTTGAAACCTTTGGAATGTATCTCTTTGTAACAGTGTGTAGCATCTTTCTAACCAACTTTCATTATCATTCACCAAGCCAAGCATGTGTGTCTGATTAACAAGATACTTGAATTGCGCAAAGTAAGTGGAGACGGACTCATCTTCTTGCATGCTCATGCTGTCAAAAGCTGACTCAATCCGTTTTAGCTTGGTTGCTCTGATATCGACAGAACCTTCATGATCAATTTGCAAAGCATGCCACGCATCATAGGCTGTGGTGCAAGTTGAGATCAACCTATATTGAGTTTCATCCACAACATTGAAGATAACATTTAGTGCAATTGTATTACCCTGTAGCTGAGATCTCTCTTTACCAGTATATTCCTCAATTTGTGCAGGAACAAAATTGAAAATGGCATTTTCTCCTTCAACTGCATTTTGCCTTACTTCACGAACAGGTTGTTGCTACAACGTCTCAACAACAGACCGTGCTTCTGGATCAAGAGACATTAAGAAGATCCCCATCCTATATTTCCAATAGCAACAGTTTGATCCATGAAACAGATGAGGCCTTTTTGATAAAATAGCCTTCACGACTCATCCTGAAGATCGAGTTCAGTTAACCTTAGAGCCCCCGCTTTGGTACCACTTCTCAAGTCCCGGTAGATAGGATAAGAAAATAATAAAACTGTGTTGTTGATGTGTTATCCAGACAACCAACCAAAAATCAAACAAACATCACAAGGAAGAAAATAAATGCAGAAAACAGATGAAAACAGAGCATTTTCTGATCCGGTTCGATCACCATGATCTACATTCGAGGGATACCAATCCAGGCACTTCACTAACTCCCAACGGCTCATAATATCCTATTTTATACAACCCTAAACACATAGCACAAGAGAACTCAGCAACACACAAGAACCCAAGCTCTTGACTGAACAGATTGCTAGACACCCCTGTTCTAACAACTGTTGGACAACCAATCCTAATGCTCAGTGAAGCGAGCTGTCTGCCCTTGGAGCAACTACTAAAACATTAAGCTCTTAAAACCCAAAACAAAGTTTTAGCTCAAAATCATTTTCCCTAGAAAAAACTCTCATCAATACGAGAAAATAGAAGATTAAATGATAAAAACTCTCTATCAAAATGACATAAGCAATACCACAATCAACAACTCATTTTTATATCAAGAACCAGCCGCAGCAGCAACTTCAACATTGGATTTCCATGGCAGCTCTCAGATTTCTCTAATGGTTTTTCTCTCAGAAATTTTCTATCACTTTTTCTTTCTCTTAGCCTCCAAGAAATGAGCAATAACCTTTTTTATATGGATAGACTCAAATCCCTAGGTCCAATGGATCTGATTTTGGGATGTTGTTAGGTTATGACAGCTCATGTGTACATTTGTCTTTTCTACTGCTTTCAATTGGTTGTTCTTCAGTTGTTCGCACATCCGTGAAACAACTATCATCTTCAAAATATAACTCAAATACCTAACAATTAGGATGTAAGAGATCAGGATTGGCATGCGGGAGAGGTCAGGGGTTTGAATTCATTTGGGAATTTTTTATAGGCGACAAACGATTCATTACTTATGTCATCGGCTCGTGATGTGAAACAATCGACGACTAAAAACTTCTCGCTTGTAGGCAAGAAAATAAGGGAGAAATCGGATAAGCCACGAAGGTTAGGCGTGGGAAAAGATGTCAATTTCATGTTGTGACTTTGTCTATTTTTTAATTTCATGCCATAAGTTTGGAGTTTTCTAATTTGGGCTTAATGCTCTCCAAAATGGTCCATGTAGGTCGTACGAAATTAGTGTAAATAATTAATTTATTGTGCCATGTAGGTGCCAGGTAGTTAATTAGAAAACTCCAAACTTATGGCACCAAATTGAAAAATAGGCAAAGTTACCACACCAATTTGGCATTTTTTCCGTTAGGCTTGTAGTGCAATTTGTGGGTAGACTGTTCTTCGCTTTCTACCTTCGAAACGTTGCATCATGTGTGTTAGCATCATAATAATTATTTATTGTGACACATTTTCACAAAATAAATTTTTTAAATAATTTAGATAAGATGTATATATAGTAGTACATATTTACTCCTTTCATCATAAAAAATTTTAACATTTAATATTTTCATACAATTCAATACATATTTTCAAAAAATAATATTTCAAATTTTATAGAATAAAAATTATAAAAATTTAATTTAATACTCTAAAAGCATATAATTAGATAAATTTAATAAGATTTTACTTGACTTAATTTTATTAGACGAATAGTTATACTATGTCTATGTTATTAGTTTTATTAGATTACGAACGGAGTATTTATTATCTGAATACTCTCTCATTATATAATGTTGATGCGTGTATTCAACAATATTGTAGGAACGTCGAATGCTGGGGCGACACGTACATAGGATACTTTAATTCACTGTCCGAAATGAAATTAATTAATACTACACTAGTATGTGTTTGCATTCAAATGCTGCAACTACCAACGTTTCTAGATACATCGTCTGTCATTACATCTCATGCATTTGCTTTCAGCTGCTTCTGTTACACTGTCATCTTCTTGCACGCCTCTCTAACTTACTGCTCATTAATAGTACTACAGATTTGTACATTTGAAGTTGATATAACCAAAAAAAAAAAAAAAACCAATTACTCTTTTCCTTTCAAATATTATTTGCCTTTTAGGGCATTTTAATTCGACGTGAAACAAAAATAACTTTAATATTAATATAAATATAGATTATTTCATTTTTTTTTTTGGAAGAGCAAAGGCAGTGAATAGATTATTTCATTTAAGCTATCGTAATTTTTTATTTTTTAAAGTTATACTACTATTTATGGTGAACATGTATATATACATATATTTTTATTGTGAAACCATATATTTAACCGTATTTTTATTTTACTGCCTATATTAACCTTTTAAATTATAATTAATCTTTTAGACTAATTGCTAAAATAGGCTATGAGAACGCACATATTCCAATTTTGGGCCACTAAAACTTTATTTTTGATTTTAGATCATTAGAAATAAACTTTGACCAAATCAAAGGTTATTTAGACTTTTCGAATTACCATTGACCCTACCAACTTTTGATTTATTATACTTTAACCCCAACAGCTGACTTTCCAACTTTAGCCTTATTCCCCTTTGACCCCAACTTTTAGATTTTTCATTTAATTTAGTCTAATAACAACCCATCATGCTTCCGATAATAAAATTAAGCACTAAACTCCATACCTTGTGTTTGACCGTCTTGCTGCCGGGTTTTTCAAGCTCGGGGATTTTACGTACTTCCTCCAACCACGCAGTCGCAATCGATGGTTCACCGATTCTTGTCTCCTTCAGTAGCAAACAGCACATTCCTATTTCGTTTCCTACCTTAGGATGTAACAAGGTTTGGGGTAAAGGGTTTTAACTATATATCGAAATATTTAGAATATTTGGAAGCCTGGATTTTACTGAAGAAATATTAAAAATATTATTCAAACATAATTTTCCCTAATGGAGAAGACAAACTTAGTTCCTCATGGAGGATACAAAATTCTTGGGGAAATACCCCATACTTTTACTGACTCGAAAGGAAATATGCAGAAAGAGAAGTATTACAAATATTTTGAAGAATTGGGAGGATTTTTCGATGTCTTCCATCTGCTTCAAAGTTCAAACTCCTCTATTTATAGGCGCCCGCAGATTTCAATCCCGGATTCCAATCTTCCTCTAAATCCTTGTGACGTCACTGCGTTCGTCCCTTGGCCTTAATTTCCACCGGCTACATTATTGTCCTTTTGGAATTATTACGTTAGGTAGTTTCTTTGTCAACTCTCCACCTTATTTTGTCGGCCACTTGCTGCCAACTATTCTACCCTTCTTTGTCGGCTTTTAATTATGGGTGTTGCCGACACCTCTTTTTCATTTACATCCAGCTAATCCTACATTGGCTTGTGAAAATTTTTTGGACATTTCTTCCGTTCGTCCTGTTCGGGTCGGGATTTTTTCTGGGTTACCAGGATCTTTGTACCGAATAGGTATTTTTTCTGTTCTGCACAATATGGGCATATGTGGTTATCCCATTGGCCAACATAACTCATGTTGCATGCCTTCTTTTTGGTAGACTCGGTTGGTGACAACTTATTTTTCCAGATGAGTAACCTCTTCTTTTCGAAAGAGGTTTCCGCAAACTCTGTGCTTTTCCCTGTTAAAGAATTAACCAGGAACGATGCATTTAAATTGTTTGTGAATATTCTAAACGGATATTTAACATTTTCCTTCTCGGTGAGACAGACCCAGAATCCCCATGCTCCTCTGGTGGAGATTTCATCTTCGTTGATTGAAGATACCAATGGTGCCTTCTCATCTATAAACTTAACCCTGTTGAAGGTAATCATATCAGGTCTTTGTAATTTAATAAAATGAAAGACCGGATAAGAACCTTTCCCGACGATTTCTGGTGCCGCTGAAATGAACTTAAGCTCCAGAATATCTCCACTTTGCAGGTGCGGGTTGTTTTGCCATGATTCATGCACCGCGATACTTATCCATCCCAGAAGTTTTTCGATTTCCAGAAATCCTGGTGATGTAGTATGAACAGATGCTAATGCTCCAAAGTCATACCACTTTTGAACCTCTTCTGGCTTCGATCCTTCGAGCATCCAGACGCTGTTGTATCTCTCGGATGTCTCGATTACTGTTTGCTCCGGTTAATTCCCCTTTGGGAAACCAGTTGTTCCCATTTTCCTTGGTACTCCAGCCAGGCTGCAGATATGACATTCTCCTCTGAATTAACCTTAAAGGTGCATGTGATGGGCCTAAGGTTAATTTCTTCCTCTTTTACCCCAGATGCTGTGGGTTGACTTGAGCTTTCGGAAATGTGACTTTCCTCTTGCTCAATATTTTTGTCGGTATCCGACAATGGTTCCTTGAAGCAGTGCTTGAATATGCTTCTTCATAAGTGACAACCTTAGCCTTTTGGGCACTTTTCTCTTTATTTACCAGGGAGGCTGACGCTTTCCTGATTGGCTCTAATACTGATTCACATAGCATTGTCATTGCAATATGGGAGGTTCGTATATCATTGCGGACTATGTCCACATCGCTTTGTTATATTTGGCCAGCTGTTTTTGCATTGATATCCAGCTGTCCAAAGTGCTTAGATAGCTCCTCAAGATTTTCCCTGAGGTGCATGAATCTTATTATGATGGAATCAGCTTCAATGCTTCCATCTCTCGTCAAGAAATCTGCAAGAACATTTTTCAAAAGTATAATATTGACATTCAGCTTGCCATCTGATAATACGAGCTTTTTCAATTTTCGATTCAAGTTTATTTTTTAGAAAAGCCGTAACCTTAGTATTATCAACTTTTAATACAAATTTCTTTGCAAGTAAGAATAAATGTCATTAATGTTTTTCATACTGCAAAGAATTCTTTATCGTTAATATGCCAAAGTTTGGCTTGTTGTTCAGTGAACAACCCTCATGTTGAAACTTTTGACAAATTTCCCACACGAGTATTTTCAAAAGAATATTAATCCCGGTTTTGATTTTATTTAATGAAAATCGATTTATGAAGATGGAGTTGGGATTAGGGATATATTTATAGGTTGTCACGTTTTTATTTACTCGTGTTAAGAAACTGTGCCCCCGAAAGCGCACGGAGTCAAAAATTGCAGTATTTATAGTAAGTACTGGATCGTTCACTGGAGGATGTGCGATGGAAGCAGGGCCCACGTCGTTTTACTAGATTTTCCATTCGTATTGCTCCAATCAGTTTGAAAAGTGACTAACATCTACTGACTGAATTTAAACTAAACTACAAAAGCATTTACATTTATTCTACAAAGATCATTAATTCTATTCTAGAAAGCGGGTAAATTTATTCTAAGAATGCAGTTAAATACTATCTATTGAAGCAATGAAAATTTACACTATGCTAGCTATGAAGCTGTTTCACAGAGTGGACAGAAGGGACAGGGAGAAGAAAATAAAAATTGGACAAGATTTAGATAAGGCATAATTAAACTTCCATTTTAATACACAGATCTTTGCTTGGGATAATCCTGTCAGATAGTTAATTCTCATGTTCTCAGTGTTGAGTTCCCTTTGATAGACAGGTACTTACAACATGATTTTACATGTTCTTAAGACCACAGATTCTAAGATACCACAGATTTGTAACTGCCCTGGCCTGGTTATGTTACTTCATCTGTGGTGGTCAAGCAACACCTGACAAATCATTTATTGAAGTGCCAAGTACTACTATCATTCTCCCATGTCACACCCAAATATTCTAATCAAGCCTGAACTATCCCTTAACTATCAATCCTAGTAGCAGATACACAACTCTCAATACAATCGAGTGACCTCTAACGAAAGCACTTAAAAGAAAGCAATAAAGAAAGCATTTAAAATCCTATCACTCGGAGGTTTTCGAAAGTCTGACCCTGGTAGTAAAAGACAGCTCCACATCAGAATGAAGGAGTATGGATCAAGAATTCCCGACTCTCGGTGAACCGCTCGTGTGTTCACTTCCTTCCGGGTGGTTATGAGATACAAACTAATGAAATAAACTAATAAATTAGTTCATTCCGGATGCACTCACTCAGGACTCAAAAATAGGCTTTGGCAGAAGAGGATAGCAGTTGAAAGACTACTCAACCCTATCTTAGAAAATAACCAAGGACTGGGTGTTGTTCCTCTAGGATTATTTTCTACACTGTATTTGAATCCAAGTGGACCCCATCTCGGTGTAATATTTAATCTCGGATTCTCAACAAACAGCAATTTCGGAAAATAATGAGTTTGAAAACCATTCCCTAAACAGGTATTAGATTCTCAGTTAAAACACATGTCCTTTCAGTCTAGGTGAGACCTAATCGCTGACTCTGTTTCTAATCTCCCAAAATCAACCCTTGACAGAATATGAATTAGTCATAACTGAGGAATTTATCCCTTACTCAGATCTGGATTTTATAGAGGAATTTTTTTTGTTGGAAATTTAATATACAATATCTGTTTAAATCTAGACTTCTAATGTCCAAGGGAAGGATCCCAAAATATTACAAACCACATTAGTTACATAATAGTAGCATGCATACGGATATAATGAAGTGTAAAATGAATTGACCCAAAATATAATGGCGGGTCTAGACAGAAGATGAATCACAAACATGAAGTGGTCAGAGGACCAAAGTAATGGCAGAATAATTGGGTGGACTGCAAACATCTACTGTCCAATTTCCCAATTACTCGGATGGAGCGAATTTAGATAGCTTAAACCCTATAATGGCAGTGTCAGTGCCAGTTGGGCCTCCACTGTCTGTGAATTCAGATAAAAACCTACATGCTTCTTTTCTATAATGATCGTTAGTCAGTATTGACAGATGTTGACTGACTCACACTACAGATTAGAATTTGGGTTTGGAAATTAAGATAAAGAAGAGAAAACTGTATCCGGATAGGAGTCAGCTGAGCAGCTATTATAATCCCGGATGGACGAACCGCCAAGGCTTCCACTGACTGCTATCCAGACCATGCAAAATAACACCTAGTAAATAATACCCAGAATACGAGCTAGTTTGTCCGTGAGGGAACACCCGCCAACATTAGTCTGATGTATTCTTTACTAATCGTTACACACAATACGAACAAGGCAAAATGTAACAAAATAAAAGACGAGGCCTTGTATGAGAGACATTGGTTTCTCATGCAAGGTTATGGAGTGAATCCATAATTGATGGCTTAAATAATCCCTCCTACCATAATTAATTACAGTTCGGATTATCTGTTTAAGGCATCACGATTTTGTTTATAGAAAAATATTTTAATGGATATTGAACAAGGTTCCTTTAATCCAGGTAATTATTGATCTCAATTATTGCTAAATTTGACCTTTAATTACTGGCTTAAGGGTTCAATCAATTAATTGTGAAGATGGAGAATGGAAAATTTTACAAAAAGATGCCAATTACGATGCTAAACAGATATTACGACGCTATCCTAGGATAGCATCATGAGGTTAGCGTCGTCATGGATTGGTGAAAGGGATGTGAAATTTTGGAGTTAAAGGGGTGTGTACGACGCTATACACTGAATTACGACGCTATACGAGGGATAGCGTCGTGGGTGTAGCGTCATAGGTGGTTTGAGAAATTGGGGAAGAAAGAAGTTTTTGAAAAATGAGGGGTGCTACGGTGCTAGGCATTAAATTACGACGCTATCCGAGGATAGCGTCGTGAGGATAGTGCCGTAGGTTAAGTTTTTAGAAATGTTTGTAAAATGGGGGAGTACGACGCCAAACATTAAATGTCGACGCTATCCGAGGATAGCGTCGTGAGCTTAGCGCCGTAGGTGGGTATTGTGAGAATGAAAGTGTATTGGGGACTTCCGACTTTAGACAAAAATTACGACGCTATCCGAGGATAGCGTCGTTGGTCTAGTGCCGTAAGGCAAATTTTGTTTAAGTCTGGATATCTACGACGTTAAACCTCACCTACGACGCCACACTAGGATAGCGTCGTAGGGCGGTTAGCGTCGTAGCTAGCCCAGAAATGTTGTTGTTCGGGTGATGCAATCTCTGCGATTGCAAACCTTATTTTCAAGTTTATGGCTCACAAATGCATGATAATAAAGAACAAATAACAAACAGTGAATGAAAAAATGCAAAAGAGATGTATAACAGTAAGAGAATAGTAATCTATACTACACACTTATGAACCACAAACCCAAGTGAGGATTTTCAACTAACATATCATGCATGAGTCCCAAAATAAAAGAAAACAGCACAAAACCCACATAAAACAGTAAAATAAATAACCAAATGGTCATTAAACCAAAAATAAAGCAATAAATCCATGGACCCATGTCCACTTCATGATTTTGGGACTCTTTTTGTGATTAACTTCCCATTTTATAAGAAATGGTTTGATAATGCCCATCATTTGGGTATTTCAAACCTTATTGAAAGTTTAACAAAACTGAAAAAAATGAAAACAGTGGCTAACTAGGTCTAAAAACATGGAAACTAACACTAATCTAAGCTAACATTAAACAAAGAAAATAAGAACAGTTCATAAAGATAAATAATACAAAAAAATAAACTCTAACTAAACTAACTACCTACACACCTCTCAAGAACACCAAGTTGTCTCCAAGTTCGAATGTTGTGAAGTGACTGATCATGAGAGTCAACTTGTCCTTAAATAGGTGGGAAACCCTAGGCCCATGGGTCCCCAGGGCTTGAAGTTTGAATTCTGGCCAGGTTACGACGCTATGCATGGCTTACGGCGCTATCCTTACTACGACGCTATAGGTCTAGCGTCGTAGTCTTCCACTTCGAAGACTCTCTCTGTCTCTAAGTGAACAGCCTACGGCGCTATCCATCATTACGGCGCTATACTCGATTACGGCGCTATCCATGCTTAGCGCCGTCCACTCTTCTTCAGACGTCAGCTTCAGTTTCTGCCTACGGCGCTAGACCAAGCTACGACGCTATACATGCTTAGCGTCGTAGTTGTGTCTAGCGTCGTAATTTAGTGTAAAATTCAACTTTTTGTGGGTTTTCATTTCTTTTCCCATCTTTTCATTTCCTTTTTCTTTTCTTTTCTTTTTTTCATGTTTTTGGATTTTTCTAACATAAATATGTAATAAAATTACATATTTATGCATTTTTCATACCAGCTCAATATTTTTACAATTATGCATAAATCAGACCAATTCAACTGCTTTCTTATTTAATATAAGACCGGAATGCGATCAAATGCCCGTTTTAGACACGGAAATGGATTGAAAATAATGGTCATTTCTGGCCATTATCACCTGTGTATCTACAGGGTTCATGACCTGTAGTTGTTTTTCTCATGAGCACTCCTGCCAATCGAAAATCATTGGCGTCTGTGTAGACTACCAACTCATCCTCATCTTGAGGTATCGCAAACTTTGGCTAGCTATTATAGACTTGCTTTAGTTCATGAATTCTCTTGGTATGGATTTCTTCCCATTTCCATCTAGAGCTTTCAGTCTCTTTCAGGAGTGGTCTAAAATCCTTTCTATATTTTGCAAGGTCTTTAATAAACATACCTGCAAAATTTATAACTCCCAAGAAACTCTAAAGTTGTTTCTTGTCCTTTAATATATCAAGAAAATTATGGATTTACTCCACAATGTGTTCATGTAACTCTATCCCTGCTTCATCAATTTGAACTCCTAAGAATTCGATTTTGTTAGCAGCGATGGTAGCCTTTTTCTCAGAGAGAACAAGACCTTCCCCGTGACATGCATCTGAAAATATTTCCAGATGTTTAATATATTCTTTAATATTTCGAGATGCAATTAGAATGTCATCTATGTAGACGAACATAAACTCTAGATAATCTTTAAATAGATTATCCATTATTCTTTGGAATATTTGAGGGGCATTAGAGAGCCCCATTGGCGTGACATTCCAAATATATTGTCCTTGTGGGGTGGAAAATGCTATGAATTTCTTCGACTCATTTTCCATCTTAATCTGATAAAAACCAGATTTACAATCAAATTTAGAAAACACCTTTGCACCTTTGATGCAGTCAATTAAGTGTTCTTTACTCGGAATGTAATAATCATCATACTGTATTATTTTATCAATACCTTGATAGTTTATTACCATCCTGAGTTTACCTTTTTTTATTTCACCGTAGTTTCTTATCAAGAATCTAGGGCTGCTATAAGCTGAGACTCCAGACTCTATGAGTTTAAGATCGATATGCTCCTTGATAATTTGTTGCATGTCTTTCTTATCATGCATATTCATTAAGATGGGTTTGTATCGAACATACGCATATTTATATTGTTCCTTTACCTGTAGAGTTGCTTTGATCTTGTTTTTATCCCACCATGCAGAGGATCCTCGTTAAAGTTTCTCTAGATAAGTCTTTTGACATTTTCGATGGACAATTTAGTTTCCCCATCAATGTCTAATGGAGTTATATTCAATAACTTCAGTTCCTGCATTGCTTCTTTATGGTTTATAATTTCCTCAATAGAAGCTTCATCGAATCCTTGCTGTCTAAATGACAACAAAGCCTTACCAAACTTTCTTTTATCCTGCATTTTTGGATGGGTTAGTTTGGCATCATTATCACCATGTTTGCTGCGAAATAATATAGGCATTAATCTGTTGAATGTCTTTTCTCTACGCAACACATGTATCTCATTTTCACAACTTGTGGTAAATAGTAACGAATTTCTTTTGTTATCTTGAACATAACTTGTAAAGGATTGTATGAAATTATTTCCTAATAAAATATCTGCTCCTGTATCATGAAAGTAAAAGGAAACATTTTTACCTTATACCAAGGTGTACCAAATGCTGCTCCAATCATGATATTGGCCTGTCGAATACCCTTATTTAGTACTAAGATTTTTTGGGAAATTCTCTTCCTGCAATAATAGGTAATGATTCCATAGCTACGCTAGGGAAAACTCCTGATTTTTTCGTGCAAATACCTGATCCTGAATCAATATAAGCTGCAAAATATTCTGACTTATATTGTTTATATATTATCCCTACTAAGATATAAATGAAAAATGGACTTGTCATTTAATTTTGATGGTGTGACCCTTGCGATTAAATTCTATACTATTATCCTTTCTTACCCATGGTTTATGATTTTCGAGAAAACTTAATCCCAAAATCATAACCCCATTGTCTTTTCCGGCGGTGCCTAAGACTCTGATCTCGTGTGTCCTGCAATTTCAATTGTTTCTTCATAGGTTCCAATTGATGGTTGCTGCAAGTAGTATAAGTCATCACATGGAAAACGGTTAATCTTTTCAGTGATGTCAAATGTTACTCGTATTTCTTTCCATCCTTCAGGGCATTTAATCTTTATATTATCTACCCCAATGGATTGAAGAGTTAGATCTTTGATGAACTTTTTTCCTTTATATGCGATAATTCTGTCTTTCGAAAAAGACATACGGCTTGCGTACTCCATTCTAACACTCGTTGATCTGTCTAGAATTGGACGATCTCTTATCTGTATATCTACTCCTCCTAACCTTGGAATCTGGGCATGATTTGGATTCATGACTTTAGGGAATTCCTTGAAAATTGTAGGAATTTCTATGTATTCTTTCCTCAGAAATAAGTCAGAATGATGACTATTGGAAAGTGCATAAGAAATTCTATAAGTTATAGAATATGGCCTATTCCCTTCTTTCATCCGATCTATTCTTTTGAAATCCTGATGAAGGGTTAGCACTCTGCTAAAATCTTGGTCAGCTAAGTTACAGGAATTTCTGGGATGAATGTCAAACATTAGCTTCGCTGCATATAAATTTTCTACCATAGTCCCAAGAAGACCATCTATAAGGTTATTGATTCTTCTATCAGTGACTAATAGATGTAATTCAGAATCAATACCTTCTATGAAGGTTGCCTTAATTACTACTCCAATGGCTCCTATGTGGATCCATTTCATAGTAATGGCAATTTCCTCTTTCATTCTGCTAAATTCCTCAAGAATTTCTTCTTTATGAATGAATTCATATCCATCACATTACAAGTAAGTTCCATAGGAATTGCAAACTCACCTGCACTTACCTTGTAGATGATGTTATGTCTTGTCTGGTTGAGTCCCATCTCGTTAAGAACTCATCCAATCCCGCCAATTCTGAATCCGTCATATGGGCTGAGGTTGGAATCTTGTCGCATTATTCTTTCCATGGTTCGATTCGAGATCGTCATCCTTGGAAAAGAATCCAGACAGGTTTTCAGTGGTCTGAATCCTGTCCTCTTCATTCAGACTCGGTTGAAGATCCATCTGAATATGAGTCCGAGTCACTTCTTAATTCTTCATCGTAGATGCTTTCATTGGAGGGGATGTCTTCAAACTGATAGACTGGTACCAGTTTTCCATGGTAGACCGCTTCCACGATATCCTCCGTGGCTTCGTACATTCGTATCTGACGATTCTGAGGGCAATCGGGTGAGATATGACCTTTGGCTCCATACTTCCAACAGGTGCAATCCTTAAAACTTTCGTTGGCTCGGGTATGGGCTCGTCTAAATATTTTCTTGGACGTCGTTCTCTCCGTGCTCCTTGCTGCTGAGCTAGTTGAACCTTGGGATGAACTCTTCGCCGTCCCCATTCTTTGTCCAGTTTTGTATGATCTGGCCTTGCCCTTGGACCACCATGCTCTTCTTCTTCGGAATGGAGGTCTTCTGAAACTCCTACTGTATGAGCCTCGACTCTTCTTCTTTCTCCTCTTTTCTTCTGATTCTCCTATAATTGTTGGAAAATCGTTATTTTCACAGCAAAGAGGAGTTCATTTTATTTTACCTCTTAGTCTCGTGATGTTCTTTTGGGCTGCTGCCTGTTGACACCATTCCCTGAGCTTATCCTTTAAGAAGGACATTCTCCGGGCTATTGAGTCCACTGTACCAGGGGGTACTGTGTATGATTGGATCAACATCTCTCTCCATGGGCTGCAGATCTTTGCAAAGAACATGGGACATGCTACTTCAGCTGTCATCTTACTCCGAAATAATATTTACGAAACCAGTAGATATATTCATCTACTGCGCAAATACTTCTTAACTCTATACCCAATAGTGCTTGGGTATAGACCTTGATTTTTTCGGTTCTCTGTTCTTCAAAATAACTATCTCCTACAAGATGGGTTTTGAATAAGAGGCCAAATCTTTCGCAGATTGTGCTTTTGGATTCTCCTTCGAGTATTTGCACCTTTAAAGCAGCCGTGGAGTTTTTCCAGCCCAGCTTTGCCGATCCTTAGAGACTTAGCTCTATTAATCTGACAAAGTTTTCTTTATCGAGATCCAGGGTGGTTGCTGCAATCTTCATTGAAGCTACCCATTCGTCGATCAGGTCTTCGATGTTTCGGAAGTAGATAACGTCGAGGTTCAGTGCTATGCCATATGGATTTAATGGTTGTAACATCGTCTTGGCCCACGATGTGGATTCTGGTGCTCTACTTGGGTTCCATCCTGGGTTTCGTCTTGCATTGAGATGCACCTCAGGATACCTGTTCATGTGGAAGTCTGTACTTTCTATCATTGGGACATCAAGTGGTCCATCGTGGGTCACGTTGGATCCTGATTCTTCCGAATAACCCAGCTGAAGAACTTCATTGGGTTTTACATTAACTAGATCCATAATCCCAAGTTGGGAAAATGATTCTGCTAATTCTTGAAGATCTGATAGATCTGCCCTGGAAACACTCATTCGACTATTTTCAGGAGATCGATCATAAGCTCTTCTATTGATTTCTGCTTTGGAACCATGGTTGCTTTACCTTTTTTGTGTAAAGCTTGTACTGGTCCAAATGCATCTTTATTGACTTGGTTATTCCTGGAAGATCCAGGAATATCCTTCTGCCTTTTCTTGATATCCGAAATGTCAAATTTCAGATTCAAAATCTCTTTCTTTAGATCTTGATATAATTTCAAGATCTCTTCTGTTGACTGATTCAAGTTATCTATTTTCCCAGGTATAATTAATACCCGGTTACCATAATCTTGAATCGTCTTTTGGATTTCTCTTAAGTCTTGTGATAACTTAGAGCTATCCGGATCAATTTCTTTCCAGTTAGTTCCTCTCATTTTTATGAAAGAAAATAATATCTTGTCTTATGGACAAGTTCAAGAATTTCCTCTGGAAATTTCTATTTTTTATTTCCAAATTTTGGAAATAACTCGTAGGTTTCAAATTGTTTGAATCCATAAATTAATTAAATCTTCACCATTAAGAGATAAAATATTATAAATAATATAATTAATATGTTCTTCAATAAAACCTAGGCTCTGATACCAATTTTCAAGCGCATTGGGTGTCATTTGTATAATGAAAAATTAAGTAAATTGAAAAAGGACTAAAGTAAATAAAGTCAAACTTTCTTGGGGTTTAAATGAAAGAAAGGAAAAGTTGTTAAGGTTAGTTGACTTTTCAATTAAGTCCTATTGCCTAAATTCATCAAAGTTATGTTTTGATGGCTTATTTTCATAAATCAAGTTATGATGGCCTAAAAGTGGAAATGACTCCTTCTAATGGCCCTTTTTAAACATTACCCCTATTATTTATTTCATTTTTTATTAAATATTTCTTTTAATTAGTTATTTCATTTTTATTTTATTTTATAATTTAATTATTAAATTGAATTTTTATTTTTATTCCTTAATTTTATATTCGATATTTTGTTGTATTTTATTTCCCTAATTTATACAAAATTTTTAATTTTCTAATATTTATTTTATTAGTTTTTATTTTATATTTTCTTTTATTTACTAATATACATATTTATATTTATATATGTAAATATACATATTATATATAAAGCTTTACATATAATGACATTAAATGTAGGGTAGTCGGATGGCAAAACTGCTCTTCAGCATTTTGCAAGATACTATATATGTGGGAAGACTTTAATATATGACACAGTTTTGGCTGGAGAGCTAGTCAAGCCGGTTAAGGCTAGACTTGGTGAAGCTAAGTGGCGGGTTCGAGCCCTTCTGAATACAGTTTTTGATATAAGTTTTTACCGACTACATTTGCGGTCAGTATCTCGGTCGGTAACATGATTTCATGGGAGAATGTTGGTGACTATGTCTGCTTTCATGGGCCTTTTTTGGTTTCAACCAGCTATGCCAATAATGTTGCAACCTGATTTCACTCTTGTGTGATCATGAATGGGATGCTCCTTAGCTCCCCTTTGCCGTTTCTTCTTGCTGTCTTTTCATTGAGCTTTGGTCCTATCATTATCCTTTCTTCGGTCTGTTTCTTCTCAATGCTATGGCTTAGTCCGTTCTGGCAGGGGAGATGTGTTTTTGCCACTAGTAGATAGAACGCCACTATGGCTTATTACATGGGAGCAGGAAAAGACAGTACCCGAAGAAATGAGGCGGTCTGGCCCCTTTGATGTCTTTGGGAGGATCATAATACTACATGCTATATATGTCTTGGAAGCTTCTTACAAGATCTCACGCACAGAGTCTTTGTGGCAGAATGCGGTTTAGAGTCCTGGAAGATGAGGAAGTGGGAGTTCTATTTGGATCCCTTTGTGCATTGTTATTTGTGTGTGTTGTTTTATTTCCAGATCACTGCCATGTTGTATCGTGAGGCCAAGTGTTCTCATTGCTGATTTATCAAAGAGTTTTGCTGTGATTAATGAAACAAATTTTTCCTAAAAAAAAAATCTCGGTCGGTAACCTGAAAATTGCAAAAAAAAAAAAAAAAAAATTAAAATTTTCGGTAGGTAAGTTGGTCGCTGATGCTTCCGACGACAGGTTTTGCGGTCGATGACAACATGTCGCCAATTCTTTTACCGACCGTCACTCCCGAGTCCCGACCGTCGTGTGCGGTCGGTAAGGGTCTTAGCCGACCCGAAATTTGGAGTTACCGACCGCACAGGTTGGTCGGTAACTCCGATTTTTCTTGTAATTAAATACTTATGTAGACTATTGGGTAGTGAGTTGATTATTGGTTAAAAGTAATTGGACATAAATAAAATAGCTTGGTTTTTTGAATGCCACCTTAGGTAGCTTCTATTTGTAGAGCTTCAAATTGTAGTTGCAGCTCTTGAAAGCTAGTGTACGGAATCGAGCTATAATTTTAATATAAAATCAACAGCTACCAAAAATTCTAAAAAACTGCTTGCAGAACAGACCTTTTAAGTACCAATGGGCAGATCCACTTATTATGGTCCAGTGGGGCACATGACGACATCATTCGAATTAATTTTTTATATTCAATTTTTGCGGTGCACTATCCCCAGAGATTTTTTTAATAATACTTTAATTTGTGAAATAGAAAAAGAAGCACTCATGAATGTTATAAAGTAAAATTGTTAGTACTTCCTCCGTTCCTTATTTATGAAAAAAAATAAAAATTTAATGGTCCTATAATTTTTATTATTTTCCCGAACTATCTTATAAAAAATGAATTAACTCAATCCATCCACTAACTATGCTAATATTAGTTAAATCCATCCCACTCACCCCAAATGACAATTAACACTGACGTTCAGTAGCTAGTGTTGCCACGTCAACACCATTAGACGCACTAATCCACTGCCACGACAACGTTAATTGTCATTAGGGAGTGGATGGGACGAATTGGGCTAAAATTAGAAAGTTACCGGATGAATTGGTTAATTCATTTTTTATGGGATGGTTTGGGAAAACAATAAAAATTATGGGACCATTAGGGTTTTTTTTCCCTTATTTATTGACACATATGGTGTTTTAACAATGTTCATGAGTAACTTTGATTCGAGGTTTTAATAAAATTATTCTTTATAAGATAAATATAATCAAGTGAGATCTTGTTGGATTCGTCTAATCGTATAGATTTAAAATATCAAATTTTTATAATTTTTACTTGTATGCAATTTGAGTTATTAACGATTGAAAATGTATATTGGATTGCGTGAAATGTGGATTCGTGGCAATTAAAAAGGAACATGAGTATTAAATAAGGAGGGATAGGGCTGATGGGGTTCGAACTCTGGAGGATTAACAAATATGTCAAACCCCATTCCAAACTATTATAGTATTTAATAATATCATATATTATTTTTGTCACACCAATTAAATATTTTTCAGGATCCGTGCCACTACTTGATCGATATTATTCCATGGTTGCTAGCTTCGCTTGTTGCTGATACAACGCTTAGGGAGTATATGGTGGGGACTGGGGACTGAGGAGTAGACCTTGATGATGGTGTTTGAGACATGACCTCGTTTTGTTAGGAGACTTTATAATTACTAGTATTTCCCCCGCCCAATGGGCGGAAATTATGGACTATATGAATAAATAATTTTTTTATGTCGATTACATTCCCCAATCTCCTGAAACTATTTTAAGCATTACATGAGTACCACAACAAGAAAAATCCAGTTTAGCGACCGGAAAATTCGGTCGCTAACAGGGTTAGCGACCGAATTCGCGATCGAATTTTTTCGGTCGGTAAAAGCTTTGTCGAAAAACTTCTACCGACTAAAAAAAATTTTGGTCGGATTTTCGCGACCGAAACTGCGACCGCATTTGTCGGTCGCTAATTTCCGCGACCGAAAATTTAAATATTTTATTTTATCAACCTCATCATCATCATCCCCAGCCCTAACCACCTCTACCAACCCTCCGAATCACCAATGAAATCCTGCCACATGTGATATATTTTAATTCCTCCCCAAGTGTGTTGAAGAGGGGATTCGAACCAAGGTCCTGTTGACCACCCACGCGTGCGCATGCCATCCGGCTACTCACAATTTCATGTCATCTTATGCAATGTGTTATATATATAATATATATTTGTATAAATGTGTAAATTAATAACTTAAATAATAAAATAAAAAAATTATATTAGTTAAATAAATAATTGAATAATTGATTAAATAAATAAAATATAAAATTAAATTAAATGGATCAAATTAATTAAATCACTAATAAAATTAAAAAAACCTGAAATCAATATTATTAAATATAATTAAACTAAAAACTTTTAATTATAAAAATATTAAATTCAATAATTAAAATTAAAAATTACATATTAAATTTAACATTAATTAAATTAAATATTTAAAATAAAATTTAATATATAAATATAAAATAAATTAAAAGAAAATTTAATTCAGGAAAAAAATAATTAAAATTAAAAAGATAAAAAAAATAATTAAAATAAAATAAAAAAATAAAATTATGTAAAAAGATTTGCGACCGAATTTTCGGTCGCGAATTCGGTCGCTAGTTTGTGACTGAATATTTTCGGTCGCTAATTCGATCGGTAATCGTATATTTGAAAAGATTTTTTTTAAAAAAATAACAAAAAATTGGAAATTGGATTAGCGACCGAAAGTTTCGGTCGCTATTTCGGTCGCGGATTGGATTTCAGTCGCCAGGTAGCCACCAAATGCGTTGCGGTCGCTATTTCGGTCGCTAAATTGCGACAGAAAATTTCGGTCGCTAATTCGGTCGGCAAAGTAGCGACAGAAAAAATCGGTCGCTAATGCGGTCGGTAATAGCGACCAAAAATTTTCGGTCGCTAAACTGACTTTTTCTTGTAGTGTACGTCTATACATTCCATAGAAATCGACCAACATATGTCATTACCAATATCTTTATATTAAAATTTAGTATCTTAAAAATACTTATACTACAAACAATAGGTGAAAGGACAAAAAAAAAATAAAAAGTAAAGGTAAAAACCTTTTTACTCACGACTCTAATGTCATATATTGACAGAGAAAGTACGTGAAATTGTATTGTACTCGATAATTAATTATTCATATTGATACACACTCTAAAACGTTGAGATATTAGAAATTTCCTAAAGATGTAGACATTTCCAAATTGAATTAGAAAAATATAATAAATACTCTTGTAAATGAATCCATTGACAAATTAAAATAACTGTAGTTCATCAACTTATTGTTGTATTGCAATTTATTTAGTTTAATAAATTTATCTAATACAAATATTTGTTATTCATTCTGAATATAATATCAATCGATAAAGTACTTATTAATAATTTACAATATACTTCCTCCGTTTTAAAGATAGCTACGGACCCATTCAGCACGCAGTTCAATGCACATTTTAAACCATTAATAATTCAAATTCGGTACATGTAAAAATTTTAAAAGTTTGATATTTAAAATCTACAAGACGAGACAAATCTAACAAGATCACACTTGGCTATATTTTAACTTGTATAACCATGAGAAAACTTTAAGTCAAAGTATATAAGTGAACAGTACCCATTAGTCAACAGTAGCTAACAAAAAAAACGGAGGAAGTATTCTTTAACTATAATTTCAATTATAGAGTATTGGTTAAGAATAATAACAAAACCAATCTGTAGTTGATAGTCAAGGCCGTGTAATTAATACTTGGGTTGATATGAATTAAAATTATATTTAAAGAATAAATACGATATCAACCCATAAAGTTTTTGTTACATCCTTTATTTGGTAGTATTCTTTATTTATAATAATTAATGAAATTAAATTATCCAACGTGAATTTCGCTCGAATTTTTGTCTTTTATATTTTGAAAGTGCACTATATTTTTAAAAAATAATTGCTTCATTTTTATAGTGAAAAGAGATTGACTTTTGCTGCTGTTTATTATTCATCTATCAACCCCAAAAAGTTTTTGTTACATCCTTTATTTTGTAGTATTCTTTATCTATAATAATTATTGAATTTAAATTATCAAACGTGAATTTCGCTCAAGTTTGGTTCTCCTATATTTTGAAAGTGCAATAATTTTCTTTATATAATTCCTTCATTTTTATAGTGAAAATGAATATACTTTTGCTACTGTTTATTATTCAACTTTGACTAATGCTTATACAACATCTATAAAAGAAAAAACATAGTCAAGAGGGATCTCGTTAGATTCCTCTCATCACGTAGTTTTAAAATATCAAATTTTTAGAATTTTTTCTTGTATACATTTTGAGTTATTGATGAGTTATTGATCATTAGAAATGTATATTGGATTGCAGTGCAGAAAGTGAATGTTGAGGAAATAGGTAGGTTACTGTTCATAAGGGGATTTTGTGTGAGGGAATTGATAGGTTACTATTCATAAGAGTAGGTTACTGTTCATAAGAGATATTGTTTTTATATATTACATAGATATGATGGTAATATTATTACAGCCACTTGAAACATGTTTAATTAATAGACGACTGATTTGTGGCCTTGTCGGCCCTTAAGAATTATTCCCCGTCCCAGTAGAAACGTGATGTTTGACTTTTTGACACTGTTAGCTATTCAATTTTGACTCAATATTATTATAAATATATATTTCAAAAAAAAATGTCGAGTTCGGTCTGGTTAGATTCGTCTAATCGTATAGTTTTAGAATATACTTCCCCTGTTCCTTTTTAGATGCTACGGACCCGCATTTCACTCAATCTAATACACATTGTTCATCCTTAAAATCTCAAATTGCATAAAAGTAAAAATATGAAAATATGATATTCTAAATCTGTGCGATTAGACGAATCTAACAAGATTCCAATTGACAATATTTTATCTTATATAATGGTATTAAAAAGTCGAATCAATGTTACTCAATAAACAGTGAAATTCCAAAATGTGCACTTATATAGGAACAGAGGTAGTATTTTTTTGACATAAATTTTAGTTCTATATATTTTGAGATATTAACAATTTAAAAAGTACAATAATTGTGTGCCGAAAACAAACATGGCATTTAATACTGTACAGTGGGATTTATTTCCATGTTTAAAGTGAATAGATTGAGGGTCGGTTGAGAGAACTTCGATCCCTTGCCTATCCAGGAAATGGCATTTATTCTTGCATGTGCTATGGCTATATGATGAAGTTTTCTTTCTTACAATACAGCTATACAATGACTTTATGATTACATATTTCTTGTAGTGAACTCGGATTGATGGAATATGTTTGTTTATTTGTGATATATCATGTATGTGTGCATGTGAGCATGTTTACTTTTATTTTCATTTATCACTCACACCATCAATAGACATGTGGCCGGTGTTGTCTTTTCTTTCTTTTTTTTTTTGTGTTAATTTGACTAATTTTATTTTTTTGTGAAAAAAAAAATAAATCAAAGAAGATGAAAAACTAGAACACAAACATTTTGTGATTCAAGAGGAAGAATGGCCTATATCCATGTGTAAAAGGGTGCAATATCATAGTATTTGAGATTTGTTGAGTTTATTCAATCATCTGTGTTAATTTAGATGTGGCGAATATCATATTTAAGATTACTACTATTAAAATACGCTCATCCCCATTGAAAACGTGCATGAACATCATGCTCTGGCTAAATAAAATCGGGTATTTGACCCATTTTAGCGGCCTAAAATCATAAGTAAGCTTTTCATAGCGGCTTGATGTTTCAATAATTGAGTTTAACAGTCTCCAGGCCATAGGAAAGATAAAATAATACTCCATCTGTCCCAACTAAGATGTACTCCCTCCGTCCCACTCAATGCATCTCACTTTGACTTTTGACACTGTTTATTGATAAACTTTGACCTAATGTTACCGTAATTATATATGAAAAAAATATAGTCAAATTCGGTCTTGTTAGATCCGTCTAATCATGTAGTTTTCAAATATATATTTTACATAATTTTTACATATATAGATTTTAAGATATTAAGTGTTAAACAAGTGCATTGGACGACGTGTGCCAAAGTTTTGAGACAGAAATAATGGGACAGAGGGAGTACTATTTAACTTTCGCACACAATCTAATGCATATTTTTAATTGTTAATATATCAAAATATATATAAGTAAAAGTTATGTAAAATATATATTCTAAAACTGTACGATTTAATGAATCTAACAAGACCGAACTTGACTATTTTTTCCAAATATATATATACTTAAAATAATATTAAGCCAAAGTTGAACAATGAACAGTGCCAAAAAATCAAACAAGACGTCTTACCTGTGACGGAGGGAGTAGGTTTCAACTAAATTATATAAAATTGGAATAAATATTAAACAAAATTTTATAAATAGAAATATAGAGCGCACTGGGCAAGGAGGCCGGAGGGGGTCCCGAATCCTATAACTGAACTGTACTGAACTAATGCGGATTTCTCAGAACGACGATGAATTTCTCAACAGTACCTTCTAGGTTTCTTCCTTTTGCTAAACACCTAATTTGAAATGGGGAAAGAAAGAAAGATTATTGAACCTTTTGCTAAAGAAAAAATTATTGAACTTTTTGCTAGCGGTTAAATTTAGACAATGAAAAAATTAAACTAAAAAATTAATGGTAGGTTTTTGAAAAATTGACAATAATATAGTCCCTCATATGTAAAACAGGGAGGAGTGGACGGCCGGAACAGGCTGGGTCGGGTAAACTAACTAGAGTAGCTAGTGATCGACAACAGTGATATTTATACATAGTTAAAATCGATCGATCGAGAGATTAACCTGCTAAATGCCTAAACCATGAGTAGTATATATCATGTTCATGGGCGTCTTAAATTGACCTAATATTGATAAGTTAATCCTTTTTAATTTGGTACACATTATAATTTATTTTTATGGAATTTTAGATTCATGCATATGTCTAATTTGATAAGATTTGGATGAATGGTTCTTCTTTCATGCTAGAATTTCCAGTTGGAGGCATCTATCGACACTAACCTACACGCTGCTGCACAATCATTAATTTTATATTTAATTTGTGGAGCCCAATTAATTAAGTAATTAATCGTCGGCAAGTGGGCATGCAATTGTGCATGAATGAATGCCTTCTTAATTGGTAGTACCAGAAGACAGTAAATTGAGACTTTTTTTGTTGTGCCAGCTGATTGATTCTAGACAATCTAGCTACTTACACTGTAATACCAAACCCCACAATAAAGACTGTTAAGGTGCAGTGAGACTTTTTTGTCATCTTTCCTGCTTGATTCTCCAAGAGTCCATAATGAAATACTACCTCCGTTCTTTTTTATTTGCACGTTTTGACTTTTGTCACTGTTCATTGAGTAGTTTTGATTCGACTTTTTAATACAATTATATAAGATAAATATAGTCAAGTGAGATCTTGTTGGATTCGTCTAATCGCATAGATTTAGAATATCAAATTTTCATAATTTTTACTTGTGTGGAATTTGAGTTATTATGGATTAAAAATATACATTGGATTGCGTGAAATGTGGATATGTTGCATTTATTTAGGAACGGAGGAAGTAGTAGTAGTCAATAATACTCCCTCCATTCCACTAAAAGTGGCTACATTTGACTTTTGACACTGTTCATTGTTTAACTTTGACTCAATTTTATTATATTATATTGATACAAGAAGAGAAAAATAGTCAAGTGTGGTCTTGTTATAATCGTCTAATCGTATAGTTTTAAAATATACTACATTTTGTAACTTTTACTTATACCAATTTTGAGATAAAGCGTTCAACAATTGTATTGGATTTTGTGCAGAAGAGAAAGTAGTCACTTTTAATGGGACGGAGGGACTGGAAGTATGAAGTTATCGTAACTAAATGGAATTGAATACTGTGGGTATAGTAATGTTTGGTGTTGGGACTGCGAGACACGCCTTAACTCAAGGATACTAGTTATCCGCATGATCTATAAGCGTGTCTTTAAGTGTAACGAGAAACACAATAAGACTTAGCTTAAACCGGACATGCGAAATTGAAAGATCACGTTGGGATTGTATTGTCAGGGCGTCCTGTGCCAACGTCTCCTCCAGCGTCTCCCATAGGAAACACGAATCACCATTCACCCACGAATTAGGAAGAGAAATTTTACGGACACCGTCCTTCATTCTGAATCTTCTGTTAACAGTAAAATTGAATTGTACTTCATTAATCAAAATTCAAAGTGTTATAATTACCCTTGGCTTATGGTTCGGAAAGGCGCGACCTTATGACAGGTGTAGTGGTAGCATTGGCTGGTTTCCTCTCATACCGCACTACATAGTACGGAGGGAAAAATGGGAGTGTCACATAAACAGTATGTTATGCGCGCAACTTTTGGTAGTTTTTGGGAGCTTTGAGTAGCTTTAGATTTTATATCAAACAATAGTTCTGTTCTGTACATTAGCTTTTAAATGCTTTAGTTGTGAATTGCAGCTTCGAAAAGCTCTACAATCAGAACTCAGAAGCTACGCTAGCTGAGTAGCTCTTGGGAGTTTTGAAAAGCTACTTTTCAATTTAATTAACTTTTCTCTTCAAATTACTATAATTTATGACGGCTACAACTATTTATACCGAACACTTATGAAAAACTGATAGCTAAAGCTATGAACAGCTACAGCCCTACAACAGCTATAGCTTTAGGTGCAGAACGGACCCAAATTGTTGCTTAGAACAAAATTTGTTAACGGTAGTATTCTTTTTGTAGTGCATGTATCAGAAGTTAACCCAAGATGAAAAGAAGTGTAATTAATATCCACAAACGCCAACCACATTACTAGAAACATAACACAAATCCAAAGTAGCAAAATTAGTCCTGTAATTAATTACCCGTAATTCTTGCCTATATAATGGCACACTACCTAATTCAAAATCCAAAACATCACTAAACAACACAAACACTTACATAATACATACACAGAGAGCAACATAGATAATTAAGATGGCCGGAATGGTCCTAAAGTCGATGTTCATGATGGTGGTGGCCGTGGTTTTCGCCGCTTGGGCTGTCCCTGAAGCCGGGGCAATCGGGTGCGGATCCGTGGTCAGTGACCTAACCCCATGCATCCCTTATCTGACGGACAAAGGTCCGTTGGGTGAGTGCTGCAGTGGGGTTAAGGCCGTTTATGAGGCAGCTCAAACGCCAGGGGATCGAAAAAGCGTATGCAGTTGCCTCAAGTCTGTTTCGGGGTCGTACTCCGGTCTGAACCTGGACAAAGTCAGTGGACTCCCTGGAGTGTGTGGCGTCAGCATTCCCTACAAGATCTCCCCAAAAATTGATTGCTCCACGTGCGTTTTTTTATAAATTTAGTCCTGTTTTCGTACATGCTAGTACTTTATTTCTAAATTCTGATATTGGTATTAATCAAACTCTTGTTTGTATATATAATGTTGCAGGATTCATTGAAGGCTGTTGCTGATCCTATTGGCTGATGATGAATGGAATTATATCGAGACTTAATTACTTAAGTGGCTTCGAATATGTGCTTGTGCTGTTTATGAATGAATAATAAAGAGTTGTTTGAAAGTAGAATGCCCATTGGATAGCTCCTCTGAAACAACTCTCTTAGGTTTATGATGTAATATTCTGTTTGTGATGTATTTGAATTTTAATATACTTTTAAACTAAGTATATACATAAACACAATACTTCATACAGATAGATATATAGGGGTGAAAGCGGGGCGGATAATTCCCGCCCGATCCGATGCCGTATTCGATGATATTCGAATCCGAATTCGAATTTTTGTAGAGTATGTTTGGGAGCAAGCATATTTGGTAGCATGTAGCATATTGGAAGAGTATATCCTCTCACAGTTCTCTCTCCGAATCTGCTATCTGCTAACGGATCTGCTGACTCCCAAACATTCCCATATCCGGCGGATACGGGACAGGATATGGGATTGTAAATATCCGCCCGTATCCGAAAAATCCGAATATCATGCGGATATTATCCGTATTTTCTATCCGAATATCCGAAAATTTATATATGTATATTATAATATATTATATTAACTATAAAACAAATAAGTAATACTATATGTATAAATATAATCAATAACTTGAAAGCCATGTGTGATTAAATCAAATCATATTAATCAACTCGACTACATCATTAGGTTATTTGCATCTAAACTGTAGTACATAAGTCATAACATCTTGTAGTGATGCTATTTAGATGTTTTGAACGAATTAACTAATGATCTTGGAAAATTTAAAAAAAAGCTTACATAGTATATATTTTGATTTCTCTTAAAAAATAAAAAATAAAAATTTAATTTGATTATCTGAATTAAAATCCGAATCCGTCTCGTATCCGTTTCCCGAAACATTCGAATTGGTATTTGTATCAGGCCTATTCGTATTCGATTCCGTATTCGACAAAAAAATATGGGATAGGATACGGGACAAGTACTATCCACCCGTATCTGTCCCGTTTTCACCCTAGATATATAACATACTATAATTGATAAGTTCATATATATGGGTGGATTAAAAGAAAAAAAATTCTATCCCCACACAATATAATCCCTAAAAGTCAGAAATAATATCATTGTTTTTCTATGTAATGAAATGAAATCCACATATACCATAAGCTTCATCATTATTTTATGGAAAAAACAAAACCCTAGATATGGTAACTCTAGAATTTTACCCCCGGCCGGGTCTCGTTTCATATGTCATATTTGATTAATGCGTACAATCTAGTTCACTTTTTTAATCATTAATATATTAAAATATATATAAATAAAAATTATGTAAAATATATATTCTAAAACTATACGATTAGGTGAATCTAATAAGACCAAATTCGATTATTTTTCTTCAAAATATATACTAATAATAATATTGAGCCAAAGTTGAACAATTAACCGTGTCAGGAAGTCAAACTGGATATTTGAGCTGGGTCGGAGGCAATAATATATAAACATGACCTCCCACTAAGGGTGTAAATAGGCCAGGCTACCCGACAGGGGCCTATGGCCTGGCCTACCGAATGTCAGGCCATACTAGGCTTTTTTTTTATTAACAGGCTAGGCTCAGAAAATTTTTGAAAGCCTATTTAGCTAAATAGGCACATGCTAGGCTTTATAAAAAGTCTATTAGGCCTACCAGGTCGGCCTATTTATCATTTTTGTTAGTTTGTTTATGTTTATTGTATAGTAATATGTGGTATAATTGTTATTATTTATGTAGAAGTAATTGTTAATTTGATATTTTTATAGGTTTTTAAAATAATTATAAGTTTTTAGATAGTTGTGGATGACGACTTGCCCAAATGCATAAATTCATGTCTTCGAACCATATGATTACATCGAGACATATATAAAAGAATTTTAATTTATTTTGAAATAGGCTTAATCAGGCTTTTAAAAAGCTTAAAAATCGGCCTATTTAAATAAATAGGCCAAACTTGGACATGTGAGATAGACCTATCAAATGTAATATGGTCTGGCCCGGGCCTTAAAAAATCGACACAGGCCTAAGCTGTTCAAGCCTAAGGCTAGCCCGGCCTAATTTATTTCCACCCCTACCTCCAATAAAATGATGCTTAATATAATAATTTATTTTGTGGATGAGAGCCCAAAAGAATAAATAGTAAGGGCATATACATAGGTGCTTCTGTGGATGAATGGGTCATATATTCTACTATAACAGATCGACTTACATATGAGCCCATGATGTTTCACGGTTATAACTAGTTAATATGTTGCAATGACGATATATTTGCATTTTCGATTAAGATCCATAAGTGCAAATTTTGGAAATTTAAAAGCATTATTATTCGAAATTTAGAGACTTTTTATTTGAGAACAATATAAATAGAGGGTTGTGTAGGGTATTGCTGCCAAAAGGATTTATCATGTGCACACTAACAGTATTGCCTGCCTCCTCCTCGAATCATCCCTATGATGGCTCTCTGGTTGGCTTGGGCTTCCAGAGCCTAAGTTCAAATGATTTGATCTGATTTGTAGATATAATTCCATTTGCTTTTTATGTTTGTCTTTAATTTGAAGAACTAGGAATCTTGAAGTACGAAGATCATTTCCTAATTTCAATTTGTATGGTTACGGTTCTTGAGTGATCAATTTGTGAATTGAAGTAAAAAGTATTCCCTCCATCCGGCGAAGTTTGGCCTTTTTTTTTCGCACGGTAATTTATGTGGTGTGGTTTAATGGTTCAAGTGGTGTGAGTATTTATATTTAAGATTTTAATGAATTTTAATACTGTTTAGTATTAACTTTAACTTAATATTATCGTAATGATGTAATTAGAGAAAAATATTCAAGTGTGGTCTTTTTAAAAACGTCTAATCGTGTAGTTTTGGTATATATATTTTATATAATTTTTTATTTTTTTACAAATTTTGTAATATTAAGATTTAAAGAAATGCAGGGGACTTTGTGAGAAAAGTAAAAGTGTATGGGAATTTGTACATAATAATAAAAGTAAGTACTTTTAATGAGATTCGACAACAATTAAGATTTTAATCAAACTTATTTTAATTTATTTTATCCAAAAATAAAAAAAATCAAACTTCGCGGGATACCCACCAAAGAATATTAGCAAATTGTGTGGGAGGGGAGTAGTATGTACAACAATTATTGGATCTTAATGCATTGGGATTTTTTTTTTACGAGCCATTGAAGGCCTGTGAAAGGGGTGGTGGGAGCCCACGCCACACAATTACATAGAAGAATAAATGGGAGGGATAGAGGGCCGATGGGAATCGACCTCCAACCTTCTGTTAGAAGTCAAGGGACTTAATCACTTGGGCTAAGTCCTCGTCCCAATGCATTGGGATTTGGGTGTACGTGTTGTTCACCCCAACAATTTAGTAGGTAGCTAGTAAAGATATTCAATGTACTGCCTGCCACGTGTATGTATCAACAAAGCATTATTAATGCATTCACAATTGCACATAAGCCACTATTTATACTACTAGTTTATAAATAGATAGATTGGATTTGTCTGCATGATTTTTTGGGGGGTGCATTGTGTCCAAATTGCATACGTCCCAAATCCCAATAATAAATATTCCCTCCATTTTTTATAAATTGTAACGTTGGGAAATTTATTACTATTCACGCATACACTTTAACTTAAAGTTTTATCATAATTATACATAGTACGAGTTAAAATATAGTCAAGTGGGATCTTGCTAGATTTGTCTCATCGAGTAGTTTTTAAATATCCAACTTTTAGAATTTTTCTTGTAATGAATTTGAGTTATTAATAGTTTAAAATGTGTATTGGACTGCGTGAACTGTGGGTCCGTTTCAATTTTTTGAAAATGAAAGAAGTATACAAGATTTTATTTATATTATTTATTTCAAATATTTTTTTTATAATTCTAAATTAGATTTGATATTTTGATTGATACAATTTAATTAGATTTAATAGATTTGATAAAGATTCACTACTATATTATCGGCCTACTTTAACTATATATTTGATTTAATAAAGTTATGAAATTAGTGTTATATAAATAACAACTATGAGCCTATTAACTAATATGTAAATGTATAAAAACAATAGTTGGAGTAGTGGAGACGGACATGTAAAGAGAATTGAGACAAGTATGTAATCGAGTGAGTAATTTCATTAATGAAGCATTAGTATTTATAGGTACAAAGTATGATGACTAATGCTCTCAATTGCTACGTGTCCGACATTCACAAAGGCTTAGTGTCAAGCCGTACAACACTCCCCTTGAATGTCGTTTATACAAAGAATATGTCTCGTTAAAACCTTAATAGGAAAAAACCCAGTGGGAAAAAAATCATAATGAAGGAAAAAGAGTACAATATTCTTGTATTTTTCGCTCCCCCTGACTTGAACATCACTTTAAATCTTTGAGCCGCCGCATCCCAATTCTCTTCACGAGCTTCTCGAATGTTGCAGTCGGCAATGCCTTGGTCAATAGATCCGCTAAGTTCTCATCTGATCGAATTTGTTGCACATCGATTTCACCATTCTTTTGAAGATCATGGGTATAGAAAAATTTTGGTGAAATGTGTTTAGTCATATCTCCTTTTATATAACCCCCTTTTAATTGAGCTATGCAAGCTGAATTATCTTCAAATAAAATATTTGGGGGAACTTTTGGTTCAATGACCAAACCACAATTTTTCAATATATGATGAGTCATTGACCTCAACCAAACACATTCTCGACTAGCCTCATGGATTGCTAATATTTCAGCATGATTTGATGAAGTAGCCGTTAATGTTTGTTTCATAGATCTCCATGAGATAGCAGTTCCACCACACACAAAAATATAGCCTGTTTGAGATTTGGCTTTGTGTGGATCTGATAAATATCCTGCATCGGCATATCCAATCAATTCATGTCGAGAATCTTTTGGGTAAAATAACCCAAGGTCAACTGTTCCCTGGAGATAGCGAAAGATGTGCTTTACGCCTTTCCAATGTCGTTGAGTAGGACAAGAACTAAATATTGCGAGTAAATTAACAGCAAACACGATATCAGGTCGCGTGCTATTTGCCAGATACATCAATGCGCCAATTATGCTTAAATATGGCACTTCTGGGCCAAGTTGTTCTTCATTATCCTCTTTTGGCCTAAATGGATCCTTTGCAGGATCAAGTGCCCGAACGACCATTGGATTATTTAGCGGATGAGCATAATCCATTCGAAATTGCTTCAATATCTTTTGGGTATAAGCTGATTGATGAACAAATATGCCCTTTTCCAAATGCTCAATTTGTAAGCCAAGACAAAATTTCGTTTTTCCGAAATCCTTGATTTCGAACTCCTTTTTAAGATATTCAACAGCCTTTTCTAGCTCTTCAGGAGTTCCAATTAAATTTAAATCGTCAACATAGACTGTAACGATTACAAATTCTGAGCCATTTTTCTTTATAAATACACAAGGACATATAGGGTCATTCACATAACCTTCCTTTATTAAACTTTCGCTGAGGCGATTGTACCACATTCGACCTGATTGCTTGAGCCCATAAAGTGATTTTTGTAATTTGATGGAATAAACTTCTCTGGGGCTTTGAGTTATGAGATTCAGGTAATTTAAACCCTTCAGGTATTTTCATATAAATATCATTCTCCAATGAGCCATATAAGTAAGCAGTAACAACATCCATCAGCCTCATTTCGAGCTTTTCTCGTACTGCCAGACTCATGAGATACCTGAAAGTTATTCCATCCATAACCGGGCAATGTGTTTCCTCAAAATCAATTCCCGGTCTTTGGGAAAATCCTTGGGCTACAAGCCTTGCTTTGTATCTTGCAATTTCATTATTTTCATTTCTTTTTCTCACAAACACCCACCTGTAACCAACTGGTTTTACATTTTCAGGTGTTTGGGCTATAGGGCCGAATACCTTTCTTTTGTTCAGTGAATCTAATTCTGATTTGATTGCATCTTTCCATTTTGGCCAATCATCCCTTTGTCGACATTCATCAACTGATTTGGGTTCAGGATCCTCGTCATTTTTCATCATCTCAAGTGCTACATTGTATGCAAATGCTTGATCAACTTTTGTTTCTTTCCGGTTCCAATATTTTCCAGAAGTGATATAATTGAAAACTGTTTCAATAGTTTCACTTTCTTCTGGATTAGCCTTTTCAACATCAACTTCTTCAAAAGTTGAGTTTATTACCTCTTCAGGTTTTTCATCATCCACTTGTATAATTCTTTTCTTTCGTGGATTTTTATCTTTGGAACCCAATGGTCTTCCACGCTTTTGCCGTGGATTAGATTCATTAGCACTTGGAATTTGCCCTTCAGGTATATTTATTTTGGCCGGTGCATTTGCTGCTTCAATGTAAGATTTTGTTACTCTTGCAGCATCATTGAAGGCATCAGGCAATTGATTTGCAATCCTTTGCAAATGCACAATTCTCTGGACTTCTAATTCACATTGTTTTGTACGGGGATCACATATATCAAGTGGGATTTTCCACGAAATTTCCTTTTTCAGTTGATTACTTCCTCCCCCTAATGTCGGGAAATGTGATTCGTCAAAATGGCAATCTGCAAATCTTGCAGTAAATAAATCACCCGTTGTTGGTTCAAGATATTTAATAATCGAGGGTGATTCATACCCGACATAGATGCCCATCCTTCTTTGAGGTCCCATTTTTGTCCGTTGGGGTGGTGCAATTGGTACATAGATAGCACACCCAAAAATTCGTAAATGGGAAATATTGGGCTCTTTTCCAGTTATAATTTGAGTAGGGGAGTAGCTATGATAGCTTGTCGGCCTGATTTTTATTAATGTTGTTGCATGCAATGTAGCATGTCCCCAAGCAGAAATGGGGAGTTTTGATTTCATCAATAAAGGTCGTGCAATTAATTGCAGTCTTTTGATTAATGATTCAGCCAGACCATTTTGGGTATGCACATACGGGACTGGATGTTCTACAGTGATACCAACAGATGTGCAAAAATCATCCAAAGCATTTGATGTGTATTCTCCAGCATTATCAAGGCGTATTTTCTTTATTGGATAATCAGGAAATTGTGCTCGCAATTTAATAATTTGTGCAAGTAGTCTAGCAAAGGCCAGGTTGCGAGTTGACAATATACAGACATGGGACCATCTTGTTGATACATCAATTAGTACCATAAAGTACTTGAACGGTCCACAAGGTGGATCTATTGGCCCACATATATCGCCTTGAATTCTTTCAAAAAATACAGGGGATTCAGTTCCCACTTTAGCTGGAGATGGCCTTGTAATTAGTTTTCCTTGATAGCAAGCAGCACATGTAAACTCATTTGGATTCAAAACTATTTTATGGTTTAATTTATGGCCACTGGAATTTTCAATTATTCGCCTCAACATCACGCTGCCCGGATGCCCAAGCCTTTTATGCCAGGTTATAAATTCACTAGTAGCCTTTAGGCCTACTAGGTTATGTACTTCTCCGGCATAAATTTTTGTATAATATAATCCTGATGTCAAACATGGAAGCTTTTCATGAACAAACTTTTCACCATTGATGGTTTGAGTAATTAAAACATACTCTTTTTCTGCCTCATTCAAAGTTTCAATGTGATATCCATTTTTTCGAATATCACCAAAACTTAGCAAGTTTCTCCGAGCCTTGCTTGAATATAGGGCATTATCAAATGCCAATTTTGTCCCTTTTGGGAGAAATATAACGGCCCTTCCAGATCCTTCAATACAATTTTCATCACCGCTTATAGTTTTTACTGCGGTCTTTCCCAATTTTAAATGGGAGAAAAAGCTTTTGCTTTTTAAGATACTGTGCGTTGTAGCACTGTCAATGAGGCAGATTACATTTTCGACTTGGCCATCCATTTCGTTTCAGAAGGTAATAAAAATAAAATCAGTAATATAATATAACCACCGCAAAATATATTATAACTGGGGGGATACAAAATGGGAAGTAAAACACTAAAATACAAAATATCACAAGGCAAAATATATCATCCGCAAAATACAAAATGTAAAGCCGATCTTTTCACTTTTTTTTTCAGTTTGTGCCACCAATAAAGTCATCAGTGTCCAAGTGGGTAATATCAACATTCAGGACATCATCAAATGTATCATCATGGGTGGCATGATGTGTCTCGGGATCAGATCTTTCTTGCCTTTTTTAGGCCTGGTACAGTTCAGCTAAATGACTAGCTGTTCGGCAAACTCGGGCCCAGTGACCCTTGATTCTGCAGCGATCACACGGTTGATCATTATTTCTGTCTCTTTTAGGCTTTGGCTGCGATTTATAGGGCCTCCTATTGTCACCTCTGCGGTTGGATTCGTATCGAGGTTTATTTCGGTATTTGTTTCTCCCAGATGATTCAGGCCTACCACGACCGCGATCCCGATTTCTGTCACGATTAAAATTCTGATTTCTTTGATTCCCACGATCCCGCACTTGGTTTTCTGCTTCTGTGGCATTTGCTTCAGGAAACGGGGCAGCACCTGTTGGCCTGGATTCATGATTTTTTAGCAATAATTCTTTATTTTGTTCGGCCAAAAGTAGACAGGTGATGAGCCCAGAATATTTTTGAAAACCCCGCTCACGGTACTGCTGCTGTAAAACCAGATTTGTGGCATGGAATGTGCAGAATGTTTTTTCCAGCATATCAGATTCAGTTATTTTTTCCCCACAAAGTGTCAGTTGCGATGTAATACGAAACATCACTGAATTATATTCACGGACTGATTTGAAGTCCTGGAGCCTCAGATTGTGCCATTCGCTCCGAGCTTTTGGCAGCACCGTCATTTTGAGATGATCATATCTCTCTTTTAATTTCAGCCACAGTTCAAGTGGTGATTCCAGTGTCACATATTGAAGTTTCAGAGATTCATCAATATGGTGGCACAGAAAGATCATGGCTTTTGCCTTATCCTGGCTGGATGGTTTTTTGTCAGGGGCGATAGTATTTTCCAACCCCATAGATGCCAGGTGCATTTTTACGTCCTGTGCCCAGGACATATAATTATCTCCAGAAACCCATAACGGGAGAAATTCCTGCTTTGAGAGATTAGCCATAATTATATTGAAAAGTAACGATATAAAATTATACCTAGGACAGAACTCCGATAGAACTCCGACAGAGATCCCTCGTGCTGATAACGTGTTATATAAATAACAACTATGAGCCTATTAACTAATATGTAAATGTATAAAAACAATAGTTGGAGTAGTGGAGACGGACATATAAAGAGAATTGAGACAAGTATGTAATCGAGTGAGTAATTTCATTAATGAAGCATTAGTATTTATAGGTACAAAGTATGATGACTAATGCTCTCAATTGCTACGTGTCCGACATTCACAAAGGCTTAGTGTCAAGCCGTACAACAATTAGAATTATTATTGATTGATTATTATGATCTTTATATTCTAAATATATTGCTCCGGCTCTGATCAATTTCTCATTGTTTTGATTAGTGCAATCAAATGTTTCATGTCTTTTGTGTTCCTGGCTTCGGCTCAACAAAAAACAAAATTATTTCATGTCTTCTACCAAACACAGTTGACGTATAGGGTTCTAGCAGCTTAAGCAAAAGTCTTGGATTCGAATTTTTATGTATGCAGAATTCTACTTTGAGAGATGCAACCCTTTAATGTTCACTAGGTTCTGGAGTAATTAGTATTGTGCTCAATATGGCTTAGGAATACATGGTGTAGGTTAGGGGTGAAAACGGGATGGATACAGGCAGATAGTACTCATCCCGTATCCTATTCCATATTTTTTTGTCGAATATGGAATCGGATACGAATAGGTCGAATACAAATACGAATTCGAATATTTCGGGAAACGGATACAAGACGGATTCGGATTTTAACTCGGATAATCTTATAATTACTAAAATTAAATTTTTTTATAATTTTTTAAGTGAAATCGGAATATACTACTATGTAAGCTAAACTAAATTTTTAAATTTTCCAAGATCATTAGTTATTTCGTTCAAAACATCTAAATAACATCACTACAAGATGTTACATACTACAGTTTTGATGCAAAGAACCTAATAATGTAGTTGAGTTGATTGATATGATTTGATTTAATAAATTACATATGACTTTCAAGCTTTTGATTATATTTATACATATAGTATTACTTATTTATTTTATAGTTAATATAATATCTTATATTATACATATAAAAATATATATATAAATTTTCGGATATTCGGATAGAAAATACGGATAATATCCGCATTATACTCGGATTTTTCGGATACGGGCGGATATTTACAATCCCATATCCTGTCCCTATCCGCCGGATATAAAAATTCGAATTCGGATTCGAATATAATCGAATACGGCGTCGGATCGGACGGATATTATCCGCCCCACTTTCACCCCTAGTGTAGGTACCGCAAATAAATTTTGTTTCTTTTCTTTTTTTTTTCCTTTTTTTTGATTCATTAATGAATGGACACGCTTTTGAAACCGCCCATCGAAATTAGTTTTATGCTTCCATCCCTATATGTCAATGTGGAGTTTAGAAGTGGCTGTTAGTTACATTATTAATTAAAGAAGAAATACATGAAAGAACCCTATTGAATATTTGGAAATTCTTTTCTACACTCAATTTAGCTAAAACCCTTTTTTTGCCCTAATCAAACGTATGTACTCGCATGATAATCTATTGGTTCCGAGTGCGACTCGGAAAATCCGAAAAATACATGTGTAAGTCTGCAAAAAATGAAAATTTAAGCGATTGGGCCTCTAAAATTTTCGGTTGGGCCTCTCTTGGCATTCGTTTAGGCCTTAAAAATTTTTGATTGGGCCTCACTTGATTCGATTGGACGTCGTTTTTGTAATTGAGTAGATCTGTATTCTCCCTTCGCGTTCTCCCTCCGCTCTCGGCGACTTCGCAATCGATTTGGACGTCGCCATTGGAGAGCTTCAGTTATATTTTATTCTATTTGAAACAATTGTGGAGAAGATGGAATTTGGGATTTTTTTTTTTTTTTTTTTTTATTCTTGTCAAAGACCTTCGTTGGAGAAGGATGCATTGTTCGTTCTTTCCACAATATTCTTTGTCATAATATCTGTTAACCCCATAAAATATTAGGCCCAATTAAATTAGTCCAACCCATTTTTCGGGAGGCCCGGTCCAATTCAAGAATTATCCGGATAAGGACCAAGTAGTGAGAAGCCGCCATAAGAGTAGACTGGAGAGGGATTATGGTACTCTGAAGACACATTGAAAGCAGAGAGGATCAAGGGACTTCAATATGGGGCGCCATCAAAGGGAGAGAGTCAGCGAAAGAAGAAGTTACTCCAAGAGAGGATCTGACACATTTAAGGCGGCGCAACATCAGGGAAGTGATTGCTTGTAACGCTGCAACCCACATCAAGATGATGAATGTGTGGTCCTCCTTATAAATAGACGGTGGTTGCATCCCAAGAAGGACATCTACACACACCCTAAGAGGACGCACTTTTCATATTTTACTTCTTGTCATTTTCTTTCTGCAAGTTATTTTTCAGTGTTCTTCAATTCTGCAATTTTCATTCCCTTTACTGCTTTCTTAAGTTTTTCTCTGTAATTCTCCTCAATTCTTGTAACGATCTTCAAACCATATTCAATAAAAAAATTCTTGGTTAACAAATTGGCACGCCCAGTGGGACTCGAGTGAAAACCATATCCGCTTAGAGTGTATGCTACTTAGATCTGGACGAGTAGTAAGGGACTTAACCCAAAAATTTGAAGAAATGTCGCTCCATGAAGAAACTCCAGTAAGAACACCATCTGAGAACGCCGATAATGCGGCGACTACCTCTCAACCATCACAAGGGATCATGCAAGTCCCATTCCTTTCGGAACAGATGCGGCTATCGATGACTGAATCGATGGCCGAATTCATGCCTCTACTTACAAGGCATCTCATGGACGTGTTGCGGCCTGCTATGGCCGATCAGACTGACAAGATTTGTGGATCCCTGCGTACTTCGCAAGAGGGTTCCATTTCAGCGAATGGCACAAATGTGCCACCAACCATCCCAGGGCCGTATGGCGGCCCGCAGAGGACTTGGGGGACTGCTTTTGGCCAGCCGCCACTCTCAGAGTTTGGAGGATTGGCGAGTCTGCCCCCATTCCCATCCACTCATGTTTTCACTCCTGCGGCACTTAGTATACCGAACTTCTGCTATGCGGCACCTCCCGTACCAATGTATGCTTCATCAAGCTGTTTGGTGACGGCCAGCGCTATACCAGGTTGTACGGCGGTCACCGATGCATTCGGCATGACATCACGCCAAGCGATTGCGGTGCCCCCAAAACCTAGTTGGATTTCGCCAACGCAAGGGGGGCAGGCACCACAACCATATGGAGTGGCTTGGACACCTTCTACGCCTCCCACAGCCGCCATACCAGTACCAACTCCCTACCGAACCCTATTTGTATGCAGCCAGCGCCAGGGGGGCAGATGCCACAACTATATGGGATGGCAGCGACACCTACCACACCAACCGCCATGTCTCATGCCACACCTCCAGCGGCCTTGCCTCCTATGTAGGCACCCGCTGTGTCATCGGATCAACTTGCAGATATGATGAAGCAGCACTTCGGGATCCAATTAAGGCCGATAGAGCGGCCTACTTACAGAAAGCCCTATCCAGACTGGGTGGATACGATGCAGCCCTATCCAAGAGGGTTCAAGATGCCCGAATTTACTGTGTTCTCGGGGGACGACGGAAAGTCCACTGTCGAGCATGTGGGCAGATTCACTGCACAATGTGGTGAGATGGCGGCCAATGATTGGCTGAAGCTGAGGCTATTCAGTACATCCCTTACTGGACCTACCTTTGCTTGGTATGCATCTTTGCAGCCTAATTCAATTCAGAGTTGGGCTGATTTGGAGAGAGCCTTCCACGATAGATTCTACACTCCTTTGACACGTGTTAGTTTAGCAGAGTTAACTAATGCTAAACAATTTGCCGATGAAGCGGCGATCACATTTATCAATAGATTACAGCGGCTTAAGAGCCGATGCGCAATTGCGGTCCCTGATAGGGAGATCGGCAATATTGCAGTAGCAAATATGTTGCCAAAATTGAAAGAGCATTTAATTGTGCAGGATTGCATTGATCTTGCCCAGTTGGCCGAGAGAGCGGCCCGCTTGGAGAAATTCCTTGAGGAACAAGATGAGAAGCGTCTACTTATACACAGGACTCGTTTTGAGGAATTGAAACACAGTAAAGAGGAAGACGAACCAAGGGTGGTGGCCAATGCAGTAACCTTGGGTGGTAAAAATCCTGGATAGTGGCCCTGGGACGCCATCAACAGCGGCCTTGGAGGAGGCCGAGTAGTTGGAGCATGAGGAGTAGCGGCCTGAGCTGATCTCGCAAGCGGCTTATGATGGCTGGCGGCTGACAGATCTGGCGGCGCTGCAGTGTGCTGGCGGCTGGCGAGGACAAGGCTGGCGGCGCGTGGCAGCCTGGCAGCTGGCATGTTTGGGAGCCCTCGGGTCAGGTTGGCGGCCCTCAGACTTGGCGGCAGCACAAGGCTGGCGGCGAGACCGGGTTGGCGGCTCTCCGGGGTGGCGGCGCTGCAGGACGCTGACGGCCCGAGCAGGAGGCGCTGGCGACACTCCTTCTCGCTGGTTGCGCTCTCCTCGGGCTGAAGGGTAAGCAGCTCTAAAGAGAGGGGACTGGAGCGAGGCAGCGTCCTGGTGGCTGGCGTCGGCCCTGGCGGAGCTTTGGAGATGGCGGCCGGGGTGTTGCGACGGCGGCTGAGGCACCAGGGTGGCGGCCGAAGTGCCTTTGGTGGCGGCTTGTGGCGTTTCCAACGGCGGCAAGAGAGAAGATGGCGGCTGAGATGCTGAGCAGACACAGATCAACACGAGCGGCGGCCTAGCAGATGGTGGCACCCCGACTGGCGGCAGGTTCGGCTTGCGGCGATTGGCTGGCAGCTCCGCGGCGCTCGGGGGTAGGAGATGGCAACACTCTCCTTCGCTGGCGGCCTCTTCGTTGGCAGCTTCTTCCGGACGTGGCAGCGCTTGAACACCTGGTTGGCGACTCGCTAGTGTTGGCGGCAGGCAAGCGAAGGCAGCGGGATGAAGCTGGCGGCCCAACTCGGGACGCTGGCGGCGACGAGTGGAGGCTACCACGCAGCTGGCGGCGACGAGTGGCGGCTACCACGCAGCTGGCGGCCGGGCGAGGCTGGCGGCCGAGCGAGGCTGGCGGCCGGGCGAAGCTGGCGGCCGGGCGAGGGTATGCTGGCGGCCGGGCGAAGGTACGCTGGCGGCGACAATTGGCGGCTACCACATAGCTGGTAGCCTAGAACGCGAGCAAGCTGGCGGCTTCCCCGAAGAGGCTGGCGGCCTGAGGGTATGTTGGCGGCGCGTGAAGGTCTGGCGGCTCAACAAGGGCTGGCGGCTGGCAAAGACCTGGCGGCGTGTGGTGGCTGGCGGCGCTCGAGACCAGGCAGCGGACGACCCTCAGCTGGCGGCTTGCGTCGCGTGGGTTTGGCAGCCGAGGAGAGGGCTGGCGGCTCAACCAAGGAGCTGGTGGCGCGTCAGGGGATGGCGGCTGGCGACCTGATGGCTCGTGAGAGGAGCTAGCGGCCCGTGTCTGCTTGGCGGCCCTGGACCTGGCGGCTGGCGTGGAGAGCTGGCGGCTGAAGCGTGGGCTGGCGGCTGAGTCTGCTTGGCCGCGCATAGGCTGGCGGCGTTAGACCTGGCGGCTGGCGTGGAGAGCTGGCGGCTGAAGCGTGGGTTGGCGGCTGAGTCTGCTTGGCGGCGCATAGGCTGGCGGCCAAAACTCATGCTGGCGGCGCGTCTGCTGATGGCGGCTCAAGGAGGTGGCGGCGCTGCAGCGTCTGGCGGCGAGCAAGGTTGGAGTTGGGCTTGGCGACGCTCACACCCTTGGCAGCCCTTCACGTCGAATGGCGCCTTCGACAAAGAGATTGGCGGCGTGTCAGTAGCAGCGATGGCGGCTCTCCAGGCGGCTCCCCACGGCAATGATGGCGACCTGACGGATGGCGCTTGGCGGCCGAGGATTCGATGGCGGCGCCCGGAGGATGATGACGGCGCTCGCGGCGGAGCAGCAGCTGCCTAGCAGCATTACACGACAGGCGACTGAGGTGTTTTGGGTTTACCATTGGTCTAAATGGACCTGGATCAAACGCGCAAATCTGTCTTAAAAAGGCTAATCAGACAAATTGCGCGAGGGGGGCATCTGTTAACCCCATAAAATATTTGGCCCAATTAAATTAGTCCAACCCATTTTTCGGGAGGCCCGGTCCAATTCAAGAATTATCCGGATAAGGACCAAGTAGTGAGAAGCCGCCATAAGAGTAGACTGGAGAGGGATTATGGTACTCTGAAGACACATTGAAAGCAGAGAGGATCAAGGGACTTCAATATGGGGCGCCATCAAAGGGAGAGAGTCAGCAAAAGAAGAAGTTACTCCAAGAGAGGATCTGACACATTTAAGGCGGCGCAACATCAGGGAAGTGATTGCTTGTAACGCTGCAACCCACATCAAGAGGATGAATGTCGTGGTCCTCCTTATAAATAGACGGTGGTTGCATCCCAAGAAGGACATCTACACACACCCTAAGAGGACGCACTTTTCATATTTTACTTCCTGTCATTTTCTTTCTGCAAGTTATTTTTCAGTGTTCTTCAATTCTGCAATTTTCATTCCCTTTACTGCTTTCTTAAGTTTTTCTCTGTAATTCTCCTCAATTCTTGTAACGATCTTCAAACCATATTCAATAAAAAAATTCTTGGTTAACAATATCATATCGATTTACCTAACAATTAAGATATAAATAACTAAACTTAGATGGTTTTTGGATAAGCTGCAAGAAAACAAATTATCTGATTATTGCATTTTCAAAATGTAAGTAATCAGTTTAACAACTAAAAAATGGTACCACAAATGTCATTATTGCATTTTGAAAAACCAATAATCAGATAAGCTGTTTCATATCGCTTATCCGAAGAGCTACTTAAAAAATTAGTAAACTTTAAAAATTTATATTTTAAACATTTAAACTTGAAAAAATAGTAAACTTTGATAATTGAAAGATTTATAAACAAAAATGAATAAGTATTAAAAATATAGTGAACTTTCAAAATTCTAACTTAAAAGAAATAGTAAATTTTTAAAAATTTATTTTGTAAAAAAATGGTTAACTAACTATAGAACAATAAATTATTTAGAAAATAATAAAATTTTAAAACTAATAAACTTTGAAAAAATATTAAAATTAATTAAAAGTGGCACTCGGAAGGCCACTTTAAAAATATTAAATTTTAAAAATAACAATCACTATAGAATGAATGACATTCGTGCCCATTCGGAAGGCCAAATCCAATGCTTCATCATTTCCAATGATTTGCACCCAAACGAATGCTTTCGGGTGCCACTTGGAAGCTTTTCGAATGACACTCACATGTGTTTTTAGTGTAGCAGATCCATAATTAATCATGTGGGCAAAAAAAGAGTTTTGCTTATTCTGAGGGTAAAAAAGTTTTTTGCTATTTATAAAGGATAAAATGGTAAGGAACCCATAATAATAATAATAATAATAAAATATTTCTAGTAGCAAACCCTTCAATCACATTTATTGATAATAATAAAATGTTTATAATTATTCAACTTTAATTGAATTTTATAGCACGTATAAAATAAAATAAAATATACGCAGGTTGGATATTAATTATATTTTGTTTAATCGCATAATTTTAAAATACTTCATCCATCCCAGTAGAAGTGTGTTGTTTGACTTTTTGACATTGTTTATTATTCAACTTTAACTCAATATTATAACTACTAGAATTTTGACCCGCGCTTCGCGGGCGGTGTTTGTTCTTCTTTTTTTTTTCAAATAAAATAAAGTATTTGTGGTCTTATTTATTTGTGCATAAAGTTTGCTTATTTTAAATTCATAACATAGGCGTAGGAAACCATAAGAATCTGTATCAATTTGATAATAAAACATGCAACAAAATAAATAATCAGTTCATTACCTAGAGATAATTAACCTCAATTTTTATATGTATATCTTGATCCACTAATTTCAATAAACCAGACTATTCTAAACTATGAGTACGAATCTCCGCAATTTCAATAAGATAATAGAAGGGATGGATTCAATTAATTATATTATAAAAACCATTAAGAAACCAGACTATTCTAAACTATGAGTACGAATCTCCGCAATTTCAATAAGATAGTAGAAGGGATGGATTCAATTAATTATATTATAAAAACCATTATTTAGAAGACCTAGAAAATAAGTTCTTAGTTGGTAAGAAATCAAAAAATCTCAATCCTTTTGGCTATAACTACAACCTATATATACTGGTGTAAATCATCAGGTGTAATGACCCAACATTTCCAACCAAATTAATTATAAACCCAAAGCCCAGAACCCATTAAACCCTACCTATGGCCCAACCCACACCCATTCTCCCTTTTCTTCTTGCTTGAACGGGATTTGGGAAATAGGGATTGGGGAAGCAGACAAGAGCACAGATTTGGAATTTGGAAAAGGGCATCAATCGGAAGAGATGAAGATGGACTCGAAAGCTCACCGATTTAACAAGGTAAGGGAATTTATGTGTAATTGTGATTGTGTTGGGGTTCTTCTCTTCTTCCTCTCCTTTCCTTCTTTTCCCTGTCTTCCCTGAGGCAAAAATAAAGGAGCAGCAATCAGGTTTCGCCGGCGGACGACGGAGAGAGGGCCAGGGCAGTCGGCCCGGCAACAGGTGGCGGCGTTCTGCTCGACGCCAGGGCAGCGGAGTGCGCTACTCGCTCTCTGCTCTGGTGGCCGATGATGCCGGTGCACTGCTCCCCCCGATGGGGGCGTCCGAGCAGTGGTGTTGTTCTCCCTCCCATCCTCCTTTCTTCTTATGCATCTCTTTTATTCAATGGCTTGTTTGAATATCTTGTGTTAAATTGGTGATTGTGTGCTTGAATAGAAGAATCTTTTGGTTGAATAAATTGAGGATTCAGAACTATGGCTAGAGGTTGATAATTAGTATGTTAATTGTTGTGTTAATTATTCATGTATTGAGTTGTTGATGTTAAGTGCTATATGATTAATTTTGGAAGCCATGTCGTATGTTCGGGGGTTTTTGGCGAATTGGAAGTTTCAAAATTCTAAGTTGGTAATTTGTTGGATTGGTGAATTAATTGGGTTTTTATATCTTTTAATTTAGATTGGTGATTGAGGTTGTGATTACTAATTGAAATTGGAAGTATGGTGGAGATGATTGAAGATGTTGGATCGTTGATATTCGGAATTTGGTGGTGAATTGTGGCTTTGCTTGATGATTGAGACAATTGCGGATTGCCTGATCAACTATGTGTTTATTTGTGAAGTCGGAATGTAGCACAATTGGGAGTTGGGTTGTTTACCAATTGATTCAAATTGGAGATTGTTGATTGTTGGGCATAATTGAATTAGTATGAAATACATATATATTGGAGGAATTGTCGAAGGAGATTATTTGTTAAATTTTGAGTACTCATGTATATTCTTTTTAATATGGAAGAATTCTTGAACGACTTAGTAAATACTAATATTCTAGATTTGTGAATTAGAGTTGGAGAATTTGACTCTTTGCGACTAAATGGTTTATCGATGAGCTCATTGGCATTTGTTGGTCACTTGATAATTAGATGGTATAAAAGTTGGTTTATAGGTGATTGTTGATTAAAAGGGACATTCATGAATTCTTGAATATATATTAATTGTTCAGCGTTGGACAATTATAAGTATTTGGAAATCATTGGGTCTTGAAGTTTGATATTAAATATTTTGGGTTGCTATGATTGGTTTTTATATTTAAGAATGATTAGTGTGGATAATTTGGTAATCGTTGATTTAATCGAATATATGAAGTTGATATATGGATAATTATAAATGTTGGTGCTTTAACTGAAAGCTCATCGGGTTAGTGTAATTATTGGAAAGATTAGGGATTTGAGGGATTAATACAATAAATTGGTGTGAAAATTACACATGCATATATATGAGTATATATGCTTATAATTTAATTATATGTGTGAATTCAAATATGTAAATCTAGATATGTATTGTTGGGCATCTCTATATAACTTAATAGTTGTGAGAAATGTCTCATTTATATATGACTACAATCATGTAGTGTTGGAAGCTCTACTTATTTTATATAAATGACATTATATTTTATTATCTGATAAATTGTATTCCTTAAATATGATTCATCCAAGGGTTTATCGTGTATAATGTTTTGATAGTGGATTATTGAACACCATGCTTTAACCCGGATTGCCATTTATTGACATTCTCTGCTGTCGGTATCCATCCGTGTGTGCCTGGAGTGGAATTGTTAGTTTTTGTTGGCTTTGTTCAATTTATTTGTACTGAATTTTTTACCCAGGGAATCCAATCAACTTTACCAGTCGAGTAGTGGGGGTTCAATGTTAAATTTTGGAAGTGTTTGTCAGTATTATCTAATTTCTTTAATCACTTGTACTTAAGATAAGTTTAGTTGACTTTTACTTTTTAACCGGGGCACGACACTACACATTGGAGTATTGAATAGTGAGCAGTAATCTTTTATCTGTTTTCTCTCTCTGCCATGGAGTGGCGTGGACATGACCTAAAATATATATATATTTGCAAGTACTTGTTAAGTGGGATGTGCACCGATAGGAAATTAAATCAATGGTATCATGAAAGCTCTGTTTATGATTTATTTGAGCTAAAAGGGTTATGAATACTACATTGTGAATTGTGATTATACTGGCATCGGTAAGCATTCAAGATTATTGTCTAGTTGCTTGAACATCTTATTATATGTCATAAGAATGGCATTGTATTGAAATTGACGGACTTACAACCCAATGGGTGATATGATGCTTACGATTGATCGGGCAGCCTTCATAGGTGTTGTTGAGTCTCGGTAGCCCTACGGGGTGGATTATTGGCTGTTATGCCTGTTGGCCCTATGGGGTAGATTATTGGCTGTAATGCTTGAGATTATTGGTTGTGATGCCGGTTGGCCCTGCGGGGTGGATTATTGGCTGTTATGCATGTTCGCCCGATGGGGCGAGATATGATATTCAGCTACGGCTGGCGCGATTGCGGATCCCTGCGGGGATGCTGTATGTTACCCTGTAACGGGTTGGAGTTGATGATATCCTCACCCGTGGGTTCATACCGCCCGGGTTTTTAGGTTGCCGACTAGGCATATTCATCTGCATTTGCATATAGGGTAGATAGGTGTATGCTAGGTCATGCATCATATGCATCACTTTATTTATCTGTTCTTTTGTATGTTGTGGTTGAAGCACCGGTATGGGACGGTGTGATGATTTATTTATATGCTCTATGTCTTTTGTATGTTATGGTTGCAATACTGGTATGTGATGTTGTGATGAGTTATTCGTATGCTTGAAATTACTTGTTATATTGCTTATTCGCTTCCCCTTATGTTCCCCTGCACATAGTTCCCTTACTCAGTACGTTGTACTGACTCCCTTTGTTTGTCTGTTTTGTAGATTCCCTGGAGGCGCTATAGCATGTCATGGGATTTGGGGATTATGAGAGATCACATAGATAGGATCCTTTGTTGCATTTAATTATGTCTGTGATTATGTGCTACCTGATTATCATTGATATACTTATTAGTTGAAGCATGTGAGCGTAGGACTTTATTTCTGCCGGCCTGTGGCCATGTTTGTTACTGCTTGCTTTGGGATGGTAGCCATTTATTGAAGATATTTAGCTCGTTGCCTGATGTTGGTTCGTGAGGCTTGTAGCCTGGAGATTAAGTTGAAGTATTTTATGAGGTTCATGCTGAAACTTATTTTATGTATACGTGTTTTAATTATTTTAGCTTCTTCATTTAATTGGTTAATCAGATAATCACTGTAGGTTTACTCAGCCTTGTATTAGCTGTTCTAAATTAGTTGGCCACTAGTTTAGGATAATTAATACGGCATTAATGCTTGCGAAAAATCAGGTTTGAATTTTCGGGGCGTTACAAAGTGGTATCAGAGCCTGTGCGCTCTCATATTTTGTTAAAAATTGTATAGACTTAGGTGGTGAGCTGTGTGGGGATGCATGTAGTGCAGGATTATATTTTATTTATACTTTTGGTATTGCGCATACCAGGTTATGTCACAGTTCAAGGAAATTGTGAGTGAACCATGGTGCTCCAGTTCGGATCTTTGTTCATCACGGTCATTGAGGGCCGTGAATTTCTTTCATGGTATTATTATTGGTCATGGTTATACTTTTGTTTGTTGGGAATTTCCGCTAACATTATAAATAGGTTACTAATGGGTATTTCTTATTTACTCTTTGGCGAAATCGTACCGCTGTTTTAGAGAGCCATTTTTATTTTGAGGCATGTTGCAATTGTTTGTTTGACTTTGAAGCCTCTTGATTATTTGTGTCTCCGTAAGTTATATACGAGCATAATGTAGGACCTGTCCTATTAAATGTTAGTATCTATGCCTTCGGGCGATATTTTCATAGTGATCACACGTGGCATGATACAGTGTGGGCATCAAAGGCCGTGAGTTCAGGGTGGACTTGATGGTTTTGGCCTGACAGAATCAGAAGTGATATTGGGCACGAGTTGACTAACTTGTCATTGTACGGTGATTGATTGTGGTGTTTCACAGATCTCTTTAGGGTCGTTGGGTAAGATTGTTCTTACCGTTCATGCGCCTTTTGACCCTTTGTGCAGGCTGTATTTGTTACTACTTGGTGTTGTGATATATGAGGATACCTTGTCTATCTGTGTTAAGTATGGGATCTGCGAGCAACTGCTTTGATTGTCTCTAGTATCTTGGTTGTGTTTAAGGACGTGTTTCCTGGAAAAAAAAATTTAGTGTCTTCCATTCGTTCGGAAATTTGATACTACTACCATTGAATTGAACACACTGATTTGATACTCATACCTCTGGGCTTGATAGATGGTCCGGTGATATACATAGATCACATGTTATATAGTATTTCCTTTCCTACTGGTATAAAGTACCGTTTGTGGTGCGAACGAGAACACTTGTGTATTTTGTGGATTCGACATTGAGACGGAGGTGAATCCATCATATTGAGGTAACAACCTACATTGTATATATCTGCATTTCCGATCCGTTCTACAATATTTCGAGGACGAAATATCCTAAGGGGGAGAGGATGTAATGACCCAACATTTCCAACCAAATTAATTATAAACCCAAAGCCCAGAACCCATTAAACCCTACCTATGGCCCAACCCACACCCATTCTCCCTTTTCTTCTTGCTTGAACGGGATTTGGGAAATAGGGATTGGGGAAGCAGACAAGAGCACAGATTTGGAATTTGGAAAAGGGCATCAATCGGAAGAGATGAAGATGGACTCGAAAGCTCACCGATTTAACAAGGTAAGGGAATTTATGTGTAATTGTGATTGTGTTGGGGTTCTTCTCTTCTTCCTCTCCTTTCCTTCTTTTCCCTGTCTTCCCTGAGGCAAAAATAAAGGAGCAGCAATCAGGTTTCGCCGGCGGACGACGGAGAGAGGGCCAGGGCAGTCGGCCCGGCAACAGGTGGCGGCGTTCTGCTCGACGCCAGGGCAGCGGAGTGCGCTACTCGCTCTCTGCTCTGGTGGTCGATGATGCCGGTGCACTGCTCCCCCCGATGGGGGCGTCCGAGCAGTGGTGTTGTTCTCCCTCCCATCCTCCTTTCTTCTTATGCATCTCTTTTATTCAATGGCTTGTTTGAATATCTTGTGTTAAATTGGTGATTGTGTGCTTGAATAGAAGAATCTTTTGGTTGAATAAATTGAGGATTCAGAACTATGGCTAGAGGTTGATAATTAGTATGTTAATTGTTGTGTTAATTATTCATGTATTGAGTTGTTGATGTTAAGTGCTATATGATTAATTTTGGAAGCCATGTCGTATGTTCGGGGGTTTTTGGCGAATTGGAAGTTTCAAAATTCTAAGTTGGTAATTTGTTGGATTGGTGAATTAATTGGGTTTTTATATCTTTTAATTTAGATTGGTGATTGAGGTTGTGATTACTTATTGAAATTGGAAGTATGGTGGAGATGATTGAAGATGTTGGATCGTTGATATTCGGAATTTGGTGGTGAATTGTGGCTTTGCTTGATGATTGAGACAATTGCGGATTGCCTGATCAACTATGTGTTTATTTGTGAAGTCGGAATGTAGCACAATTGGGAGTTGGGTTGTTTACCAATTGATTCAAATTGGAGATTGTTGATTGTTGGGCATAATTGAATTAGTATGAAATACATATATATTGGAGGAATTGTCGAAGGAGATTATTTGTTAAATTTTGAGTACTCATGTATATTCTTTTTAATATGGAAGAATTCTTGAACGACTTAGTAAATACTAATATTCTAGATTTGTGAATTAGAGTTGGAGAATTTGACTCTTTGCGACTAAATGGTTTATCGATGAGCTCATTGGCATTTGTTGGTCACTTGATAATTAGATGGTATAAAAGTTGGTTTATAGGTGATTGTTGATTAAAAGGGACATTCATGAATTCTTGAATATATATTAATTGTTCAGCGTTGGACAATTATAAGTATTTGGAAATCATTGGGTCTTGAAGTTTGATATTAAATATTTTGGGTTGCTATGATTGGTTTTTATATTTAAGAATGATTAGTGTGGATAATTTGGTAATCGTTGATTTAATCGAATATATGAAGTTGATATATGGATAATTATAAATGTTGGTGCTTTAACTGAAAGCTCATCGGGTTAGTGTAATTATTGGAAAGATTAGGGATTTGAGGGATTAATACAATAAATTGGTGTGAAAATTACACATGCATATATATGAGTATATATGCTTATAATTTAATTATATGTGTGAATTCAAATATGTAAATCTAGATATGTATTGTTGGGCATCTCTATATAACTTAATAGTTGTGAGAAATGTCTCATTTATATATGACTACAATCATGTAGTGTTGGAAGCTCTACTTATTTTATATAAATGACATTATATTTTATTATCTGATAAATTGTATTCCTTAAATATGATTCATCCAAGGGTTTATCGTGTATAATGTTTTGATAGTGGATTATTGAACACCATGCTTTAACCCGGATTGCCATTTATTGACATTCTCTGCTGTCGGTATCCATCCGTGTGTGCCTGGAGTGGAATTGTTAGTTTTTGTTGGCTTTGTTCAATTTATTTGTACTGAATTTTTTACCCAGAGAATCCAATCAACTTTACCAGTCGAGTAGTGGGGGTTCAATGTTAAATTTTGGAAGTGTTTGTCAGTATTATCTAATTTCTTTAATCACTTGTACTTAAGATAAGTTTAGTTGACTTTTACTTTTTAACCGGGGCACGACACTACACATTGGAGTATTGAATAGTGAGCAGTAATCTTTTATCTATTTTCTCTCTCTGCCATGGAGTGGCGTGGACATGACCTAAAATATATATATATTTGCAAGTACTTGTTAAGTGGGATGTGCACCGATAGGAAATTAAATCAATGGTATCATGAAAGCTCTGTTTATGATTTATTTGAGCTAAAAGGGTTATGAATACTACATTGTGAATTGTGATTATACTGGCATCGGTAAGCATTCAAGATTATTGTCTAGTTGCTTGAAAATCTTATTATATGTCATAAGAATGGCATTGTATTGAAATTGACGGACTTACAACCCAATGGGTGATATGATGCTTACGATTGATCGGGCAGCCTTCATAGGTGTTGTTGAGTCTCGGTAGCCCTACGGGGTGGATTATTGGCTGTTATGCCTGTTGGCCTTATGGGGTAGATTATTGGCTGTAATGCTTGAGATTATTGGCTGTGATGCCGGTTGGCCCTGCGGGGTGGATTATTGGCTGTTATGCATGTTCGCCCGATGGGGCGAGATATGATATTCAGCTACGGCTGGCGCGATTGCGGATCCCTGCGGGGATGGTGTATGTTACCCTGTAACGGGTTGGAGTTGATGATATCCTCACCCGTGGGTTCATACCGCCCGGGTTTTTAGGTTGCCGGCTAGGCATATTCATCTGCATTTGCATATAGGGTAGATAGGTGTATGCTAGGTCATGCATCATATGCATCACTTTATTTATCCGTTCTTTTGTATGTTGTGGTTGAAGCACCGGTATGGGACGGTGTGATGATTTATTTATATGCTCTATGTCTTTTGTATGTTATGGTTGCAATACTGGTATGTGATGTTGTGATGAGTTATTCGTATGCTTTAAATTACTTGTTATATTGCTTATTCGCTTCCCCTTATGTTCCCCTGCACATAGTTCCCTTACTCAGTACGTTGTACTGACTCCCTTTGTTTGTCTGTTTTGTAGATTCCCTGGAGGCGCTATAGCATGTCATGGGATTTGGGGATTATGAGAGATCACATAGATAGGATCCTTTGTTGCATTTAATTATGTCTGTGATTATGTGCTACCTGATTATCATTGATATACTTATTAGTTGAAGCATGTGAGCGTAGGACTTTATTTCTGCCGGCCTGTGGCCATGTTTGTTACTGCTTGCTTTGGGCTGGTAGCCATTTATTGAAGATATTTAGCTCGTTGCCTGTTGTTGGTTCGTGAGGCTTGTAGCCTGGAGATTAAGTTGAAGTATTTTATGAGGTTCATGCTGAAACTTATTTTATGTATACGTGTTTTAATTATTTTAGCTTCTTCATTTAATTGGTTAATCAGATAATCACTGTAGGTTTACTCAGCCTTGTATTAGCTGTTCTAAATTAGTTGGCCACTAGTTTAGGATAATTAATACGGCAGTAATGCTTGCGAAAAATCAGGTTTGAATTTTCGGGGCGTTACATCAGGTTATTCCCATTATATAATTGTTCATTATTCTATACAATCAGTTTCATAATGTTAAATTTTCTATGAGATCACTTTCTCAGGCTAGCAAATTTTTTTTGTTTTCAGGTTCCCACATTCATATTTTGCCACTAACCTAAAAAATTGCCAATAAATATGATCAAAAGAAAGGGAAGAAAAAAACAAACAACTAACTTGTATTCAAAGACAACCAAGACCAACTAATTGTAAAACTAAATCTCATAACTCATAGCCCTACGGAACATGAATAGACAAAGTATAAAATAAAATATGAAGAAAAATATTATTATGTTAATAAAGGAAAATTTCTTGGGCATCATAAGAAAATAACAATCACCTGAAATTGGGACAATCACACTGAATGGGGTATGAGCAATCAAATTCAAATAGGAATAGAAATGATAGGAGAGAATTAATTTCATACTATCATTATATAAATATTGTAGTATAAAAACTATTTATGTCGAGGTGATTATGTATGAAATTAGCATATAGTCATATTGACAATCAATAAGAATATGTATGACATTTGATTTATTTATTTACTTATATTTTGTAATTGTCTCGTATATTAATCACTTTCATAATGATTCTCCAATCATATTTGTTGTTATTGAATATTGAATGAATTCAAACTATCATACTTCATTATATTCATCATTTATCTTAATATGAAGATGATTTAACTGTGGAGAATGAATCCAAAAATGTGTGATTGATAATTGAATATAAAAATTAGTGGAGAACAATGAGTTACTACAATAAAAAAATGTATCCACTTTTTATACTTACAATTTCAATAAAATTAGCAGTTTTTCAACTATCATAGAATGATTGTCTTCCTATTTTTCTTAGTAATAATATATAAGCGAATATATTTTTGGAACATCATTAAAAGTATTATGCATGTTTTTAATGTTATGCACGCTTCGATACACAGAAGGGCTCTGTTCTATAATTATATAATTAACAATTCAGGTTTTCATCTTTTTCTTGGCAATATATCAGCAAATGACATCGCAAAATCGACTAATAAAATTGTTGACCTTTTTGAGAAACTTAAAAAAAATGCAAATTTCTGGATTATGTTCATAAGAAAAAAAATATTTTTTCAATAATTATTTTTTCTTTATAATATTTTCTTTTATTAGAATTATTTTTATGATTAAATTTTTATAATGGATTATAATTTCTTATTAACTATATATATTTGGATAAATTACTTTTTTTTATTTTATTATTTTATTGGTAAATACTGACACCTATGTGTGTCGTCAAAGGTGTGTTCAAACCCAAACTACACATTTTTTATTTTATTACATTGATTAGGTTAATATTTTAGACTTGAATTCTAATATAAATAATATAATATATATTTGTGAAAAATTATTTATTTAATATATTGAAAGATTTAACTAAATCTATTATAATTTATTTTTAAATTTATATATATATTTTTAAAATATATGGAAAGATTTTCTCAAGATTTTTTTATCCTAACAAATAAATTTATTATCTAAATATAGAATATTTAAAAGATTGATCACGTGGCATGTAGGATGATTTAGCGCTGACGTGTAATTATTTTGGATGACTGTACGTTTCTGAATGATTAATCAGCATTTATGTGGACACTTAAGACATAATTACTGTATAACCCTTAAAATTAAGAAAGAATCAAACATATTTAATAAGGGCAATATAGTCTGCACATGCTAAAAAGTATTCAGGATTTATTATATAGATAGATAAGTATATATTTGAAATAAATAGTCGAGTTCGGCCTTATTAATTAGATTCGTCTAATCGTATAATTTTAGAACATATATTTTGCAATATTTTTAGTCTTATATATATTGAGATATTAGCGATCAAAAAAGTGTATGATTGTGTGCAGAATTGAAACATGACATATTAAATGGGACCGAGGGATTATAATTTGTACTTTTACACTTTTTTGAGATGTTAATGGTGAAATACGATCAAGATTTATTATATATTTTTTTATATAATTAAAATACAATTAAACTAAAATTAATTACTGAACAATATGACATTAGAAATGGCCGAGACGGAGGAGGTATTTTTTAGTGATGAGAAAATTGATGCTACCATATTATATACAACAAGCGACCACCACCACAAGTGATGTTTAGTAATTAATATTGTTATATATATTTCAAATCGTACTAATTCATATTCCACACAAGTGACATATTATACTATACATTTTAACTAATGTTTAAAAAATTTATGCACCAGCACTTATAAGTGTTTATTCAGCATATTTGTATATGGAGAAAAAAAATAGTAATAAAAATAATCGGGCATTATATATAAAGCTGAGTCACCGGATATAAAAGAGAAATTCCTCAACGTAACAGATAAGTGGGAATAACAACGAGGTAAGAAAGCTTACAACATCATTGTATACGTAAAACTAGAAAGTAGAAAGGCAAGGAGCTATATATATCTAATATATATATATGCAAGGCAATAGTTACTATTCTCAGGAATAGTAAATGTTGGTTTGACCTTCCTTTTTTGCCCTTGCCCTTATTATTCAATTTTACATTCCTTGATCTCTCTCGAGGACTCCACTCTAATTTTCCCAATTTCTTCCCGAACCCTCCATTTCGCCTCTGATTCTTCAACGTGATTCTTGATCGGCCCTCGTCTCACCCCCCGCGCTCCCGTTGCCTCATCGCCACGGTGCAACGCCACGGCACTTCCGCCTCATCGCCACGGTGCAACGCCACGGCACTTACGCCTCATCGCCACGCTGGGGAAGTACAAAATCAAGCGCTTCCGCTCCCCCTCGTCGCCACGGCACTGCGCAACCTCCGCTTTCCCCTGCTCGATCGACGCTCGTCCTCGCCGGAGGCTCGCCGGATTGTTGCCCGCCCCACGCCAGCACTAATCTTCAATCTTCCCAGTTTCCCTAATTTCCTATTACCCTAATTTCGCGATAGGGATCTATTTCCCATTACCCGCCGCCACCGCCCCCTCCCGCCGCCACTGCCCCGCTCGCGCGGCCGCCATAGACCGCCAGTAACCCTACTTCGCTCCGGCTCACGTTCAGGTATGGAAGCATTTAGCCTCCTTGTTCAATTTGGGGCTTTTGAGTTGGAGCCTATTTTTATAGCGCTTTTACTTTGAGTTACTTGTTGGCTTCCGATTTGCGCTCCCGTCCTTGTTACCTACGTTTGAATACTTTCGGGTTTTAGGTCTTCCAGTTCCGGGGTTCTGTGCTTTCAAATTGCAGCCTTTTTTTTTAGTACCATTTATTGCGAATGTGGTTTTTACAATTCGCTCTGCTACAATTTTCTCTTTCGGTCTCTGTGCAATGGATGAAATTTGGGTTGCTTTTATCCCTTGAGATAGCTTTTGTTTATGCGAATATATAAAATGTCCATCCCCTGCGTATAATCGAAGGCAGGGGCTGCGAATTGAAAAACTTAATGTGGTCAAAAGGCTGCTAAAGTAAGATGGGTTAAAGGTAAATGGGATTGATATAACTTAACGTGTTTAATCTGCATTTACTCACAATGGGAAAGAGAATGACGACTTACTTATAATGTCTTTAATCCACTGAAAAACAAATACAATCAGACCATTGGAATTGAAAAACTTAATATGTTCCAATTAAAAATATAGTTAATTCTAGCAACGCCTTTTACATTGCTTGAATGAAGACAGTGAGGTTGAGGCATGGGAATAATCGATATCATGTTTGTTTTGAGATTGAATGTCCATCCCCTGCGCTGCCTCACAATTACTTTGTTTATCTCAACAATTATTTTGTGTTCATCAACTATTTTTTTTTACCCTTAACAATAACTAATATCTTTTCTCTTTTTGGTTTTGTTTCTTGCGTTTTTTGTTTTTGTTTGAATATCTGGTTAGTTGCAAGAGTTACCGTTTTCATACGAAAATTGTTCTTTTATCTGTTTCTCTTGATTTTCTTTGTATAATAGTACTTAAAAAAGAAGTTTTCAGATAACTGAATCTAGATTCCTTCAATATTTTGTTTGCTGTCAAATGCATTAGTGTCTATTACTAACTTCAGTTTCTTTCCTTTTTCTTTTTTTCTTTTTTTCTAACACAGGAAGTTGAGATTGAGGAGTTGAAGAAAGAGCTTCAAACAAGGCCAACTGAAAAGGTAGAGTCAATATCCTCATATCAAAGTCCCTTGGGTGATTTTATTGTGATTTTATTCTCTGTGTTGGTTTAGTAACACTCGAAATATCCTCATATTTCTTAAATATGTTATTAGTAACATTCGAAATATCCTACTCATTTTTGGTGATTTTATTCTCTGTGTTCTTCCTTTGGTTCATGCAATTTATACACCTTGCTATAATTTTTTTGAAAAAAGCATAGATGAGCCTCGAAAGTATACATAGAAGCCAACAGCTTCAAGATGCATGCCCCGCTGAATCCAACAGCCGTCAAGCGCAGTGCTCGCCGTCGTGCTCAAGCAACACACAGACAGACAGAAATGCAGCCAAATGAATTAACTACAGCCCACCGCCGTAGTGCCGTACCGCTGCCCTCGCGGTCGTATCTTCCTCACATTTTCTACGCTAAATTCCGTTGTGCAACCGGACCCGGGTTTGCTCCACTTCCTTCCGTTCTCTAGCCAGCGTTCTTGTATGTGTCAGCTAATTGAATTATGAGAAGCATATTCTGCTCCCTTGGCACCTGGACTTCTCCTGCAATTCTACCAAAGGTTAGTGTAGAGTTTTACAATTTGGGTTTCAATTCCTTCTATACGAAGGTTTCTTACTTTTGCTCTTCTTTAGTGATAGTTGATTCCAAGTTCAAAGATCAGAATCAACTGAATCAGGTTCGTATGCATTTTGAAAGGTGTGTTATTCATCATCAACATTTATATTTGTTTGATTATGTTCAATCATTATCCTGGGATAATCAATTGTTTGACGTCTGTGTTTTGTACTATGTGATTGTTTTGTATGTGATTATGTGAATTTAAATTTTTAGGCAATTTTTCTTCCATAGATCAAACACAGTTGGGATAGCCCTTATAACTAACGACACTTGTGATTACTCTTTGCATCAACTTAAATTTTTTCGGTACGGTGGTACAGGAAGTGAACGAATTATTGATTGTTATTTGTTCCCTAAATGGTTCTGGTCTGTGCTTTCCAACTATGGTAGCTTTCTTCACAATTTATAACAGGTGTGAAATTATTTTCCAATGTGCACGTTTAATTCCAAGTCAATATGAAATGATGCTCTTCTTTGGCAATGGATCTTTATTGTTTTCTTAAGAACTTTTCCTCCTTTTTATTTTTTTTAATTTTTTTTTACCATTGTCATGGTTTTGCCATTCTATTGATCTACTCATAAGTTCATTGAATCTACTCAAACATTGGTTTTGGAAGCAGATGCCTGCATGTACAAGCGCTATTTTTAATTAATTAGCTTTGCTTGCTTTTCTCACTTCAGTTGTTTTTTCTTACCAAAATAGGTTGATATGCCCCTGGATGTTGTACATTTGACAGAAGAATACTGGAATAATGTGGTCAGTACTTATCCTTTTCTTTTCCTTTTGCATTTTTTTTTTCTGTTGGATCAAGGCATTCCAACCACTAAAGCTTTTAGCAAGCAGACTTAGTTTTCATAATTTACTGCCATGCGTAATTGAATCTTTAATATGAGGATGTAAAGTTCCAAAAAATGTGTCCTTGACTCCTTTTAAATGAAAAATAAATAATAAATAAAGCAACTGAAATGGAAATGTGTGTTTACGGTAATGTGGAAATTGGAATACTCAGATTTGGCTATGACAGCCTCTTTCAATTTGTTTTGAAAATTGAAATTCAGTTCCTTGTTTGCTGATAGTGGCTTTATGTGTGAAGTTCAACGCAATAATTGACCGCAATTATTCCTGCTATAGACATGGAGCAGCCAACTACTGATGCAAAAAGCTGGATAAGGTTCAAATGTTCTGGTTGAATTATTTTTCTACTTTTTAACTTCCGATGTGGTTGTGCAGATGGAGATTTGGGCTGATCTAATAGATACTCATATGTATGCATTCAAGAGCTTCGGAACCTTTTTTTTCTTTTCCTTTTTTCAGGAAATAATTCTTTATTGGTTGCAGGCAATCTATTTTTGAACACTTTTTTGTTATATTTGTGCAGATCGGTGCTGCAAGATGTCTTAAATCAGAAAGAAAAATTCCTAAGTTTGAGGCTCGAAGTATTGCCTTTTCTTGTCAAGAGCCAACTGGTTGGTTGTCATTCCTTACTTGATAACTTTGTTATATTAATCACATCAAAGAGAAAATTAATGACTTCTTCTGAACTCCATATTTTGATAACATATCAGACATCTAAAATATTGTTAAATGGTGCGCAATCAGACGAAAATGGCAATGGCAAGGATGCTCTCTACAACAGTAAGTCTTACAGTTACTATCTCAACTTTTGGCTAATGCATCAAGTTTTCATGAAATCTATACTCTAGGTCTGGCCGGCTCTGCTCCTACTACAAGGAAGACTCATAAAATGTTTTTTCTATTGCTGATAAGAGCAAGTACTGTGTACGATTAAATTCTATTCAAGCTTTCAGCGTTATAAATGGAGATGTGAGTATTCATAATTGACACTATTGGAACCCATATTCAGTTTGCCTGCAAACATACATATCCAACTATTTGTTTCCCAGGTAGTGGGAGATGCAAATCATCTATCCGGTTATACCTTTTCTACGCATAACAACATAATTGATCCGTCAGCTGAACTTGGATCTAAGACCATTGTAAGTTCTGTCCTATTCCTCTTTTGCTCAATCACTTCATTTCACATAATGTATTTATTTATTCAGATATTGCTTTATCTTTAGATATTGCCTGTTAAAATTTCCTTTTTGCGCTTGAATACGCGAATCATTTCTTTTCAGGTGGGACCACAATGCATTTTGGGGGAAGGTTCGCAGATGGGTGATAAATGCAGTGTGAAGAAATTTGTTATTGGCCGTCACTGTCGGATAAGTTCAAATGTGAAGGTATTTAATAGATTCTGGGAAACTCTTTTGAAAATTTTGACAGCCTCCTATAAACCTGTACATAAGCGAAAGATAGAGCAGCGTGATAAACTTGTACTGTATTCTCTGGGGAAACATATTGCCACTATTACAGCAGTAAACATCTTAGCACACACCACTTTCTTGTTCATCTTGTCTTGCAGATTGCCAATTCTGTTGTTATGAACCATGTCACCATAGGGGATGGCTGCTCAATACAAGGCTCTATTATTTGCTGTGACCTGCAGTAACATGTACTCTTCCATTCATTTATGCAAACTCTTATATAAATGATCTTGTCCCAATTCAGGTGGGACCAGGCTTTGTAGTCACTGCTGGCAGCGAATACTGCGGAGAATCCTTAGCTAGAAAAGAAAAACAATAATGAGTATGTTCATTTTTGTAACGTGAAAAAAGTTTTGATCATCTGGTACTGTCTGTGTTCGGTGCAGCGTATAATGAGCATATCCCATTATCTGCAAGTGTTAAAACATTCTATTCCCATTTAATTCTCTTTGATATATACTGCTAACCTAAATAATTCTCTTCAACACAAAATACTGTCAGATGTTAATTGTTCAAATGCAGTGTTATACTTCTTCATTCTTATGGGCTCTGCATTTGTCATTTACAGGTGCAACTTTCTCTCATTGACTATGACAATGTCATGGGCGCTTTGGCCTATTTGAAAGTGAACACAGGCAACTGAAGGTTATGTCCTTAACCCAACAAAGTGAATTGTACGTCAATTTGATAGGTGCTTCATTTTAATCTTCTTAGGTCACAACTCACAAGTTGAATCTTATATCACATTTCATAATTAAATTTATCTCAATTTTGCTTTCATTTCAATTTTTAGTGTCTTATTACAATTTTCTCTAATGTTTTATCCTCACCGGGTGCGCGCAGCGTGGCGCGCGCCACCGGGAAGAATTCTAGTATATATATATATATATATCATCACTCCTTCACCGGCCTATCTACTCTTTATTTTCTGTATATATATATGTAATCCCTTATAGAAACTCATTACAAGCATGCCACGCATATGTCTATAATCATATATAAATATATATAAATATATATATATATATGTAGTATAAGGACGAGAGTAATAGTTAAGTCTGCGTGTAATTCCTCGATCTATCATCTCTCTGAAATGAGCTTCACTGGATCCTGAAAATAAAATTCACACACACACAGTTTTATTACATCATCATTCATCAAGTAAGGTGAAGGAAGTTACTCCATATATATCTTTTGGTTAACAATGATAGATATATTATGCATAATGAAGCATCGATCCTTACTTAGAGCAGTCAGTGTTGGGGCTGATCTTGTAAGGAATGCTGACACCGCACTGTCCGGGGAGCCCGCTGGCTTTGCCCGTGTTCACGCCGCTGTAAGAAGCAGCAAGGGACTTGAGGCAACTGCATACACTTTGCTTATCCGCCGGTGAACTGGCCGCCTTATAAAGGCCCTTAACCCCACCGCAGCACCCGCCCAAGGGACCCTTTCCGGTCAGGTAAGGTACGCATGGGTTCAGGTATCCAACCACAGTGCCACACCCAATCGCCTCGGATTGGGGGACAGCCCAAGCGGCCAACACCACGGCCACCAACATCATGCACGTCGTCGATTTTAGTACGATTCCGGCGGCCATCGTGATAGCTAGCTTAATGAAACTGCAATATTTTTGTTGTTTTGTGAAGCTGTAGGAACTAGATAGCAAGTGTGGTCTTTGTGTGGAAAAACAGCTTGTTCGAATCTGCATTATATAGACAAGATTTGCATTTGCATTTAATTAGTGGACCAACTTTGTAGTATTAGTATGCATCATACGTGTGTTAGGAATGTAGTTGGTAGTTGGTAGATGGTGTGAAAATATGAATTCGTTGCCGCTGAATAATTATATAACTATATATATATATATATATATATTTACTATTATTATACATTGCTGCTGGCTGCTGCCCTAATAAGACATCAAAATGCAATATAGAGTTACTGTGCAGACACAAGTGATGGCTGGATGTGCAGAAAAATGGCTCCTTCTCCCCTCCCCCAAATTGATAGCGTTCACATGGCTGGCATTGCTTACCACAATACAAACATCACTTACACTGTCGTAGTCATCACTCGATGGTGGACATCATTTTTCGGGGGAAAAAAAATTCATTTAGTCCCATAAATTTTTTTCAATTTCTAAAATCATCCCACAAATATTGAAGTAGACGAATCCGTCTCATAACTATCCTAATTATTGCCGAACCGGTTCATGAACCGGTTTTTTCGCTATAATATCATCGATGATTAGGGCAATTATGAGACGGATTCGTCTAATTCGATATTTGTGAACTATTTTAATTTTTTTTTAAAATTATGGAACAATATGATTTTTTTTCTTCCATTTTTGGGGGTTGGATCATCAAGGATGTAGGTGTGGCCATCTGCACCTTAGCCATACGGCCATACCCATCAAAATGAAAACTTCATTCTTAATTAGGTCAGATGTCTTTTCCACTAGTGGCTAGCGACCATACTAGTAATGAATTCAGATAACATAGACTAGCTGCTAATTCATGTCGTTCAATGTGCAATCATACAAGGGTTTTGTATTTTTGTAGTTCGACTTTCCTCATTGTCCAGGGTAAAGGTAATATCTGATCTCATCAACTCTAGGGTTTGGTCATCTATGCTTATAATTGGGTGAGGTGGAGTTTTAAGTATATGCAAATGTATTGAATTACTACTTAAAATTACTAAATATAATTTTCAAATATTAACTAACAAATACTGGAAATATAGGTTCAGCACTTATTCAAAATACTATTAACTAATTGATGTTGGAGATATAAATTTAACACTTTTGAAATAATTATATTTACATTATCCATTAGTACTTCTGGTAGCTTAAATATACTACTGTACAATTTTATCAAAATAATGAGAACATAAATAAATTCAAAATAATGAGAAATTAACTCAACTTAACCATGCATACACCTAAATAACTTAACTTCACAACGTCGCCATGTGTACCGAGTTGGCAACCGATTAACTTTTTTTTAGGAGCCATTGAAGGCCTCGAATGGGGCCGATGGCTAATCGAATATTCAACTTTCCATTGGAAGTTAAGAGACTTGATCGTTTGGCCTAAGTTCTCATCCCAACCGATTAACTTAACTTAACTTATCCCTCTTTTAGTTTTTTATTGTTTTCTTTTGTAATGTATATGTGGCATGGATTTTATTGCCATTGTTTAAAGAATAGCTTTTGGGACTCAATTATAATTAAAAAAATACTTCATTAATTTGAATTTTGCTTGTTATTTTTTTTTTTTTTTAATACTTGACAGGCTATTAAGGCTAGGAAGCTTGTTACCTATTTGAATTTGCCTCGTAATTTATTTTATATTTTTAAATTTTCTTCAGCCAGATATCTCATGAATAGTACCACGCATAGGTTTTTTTTTTAGGAGCCATTGAAGGCCTGAAAGGGGTGGTGGGAGCCCATGCCACACAATTACAAAGGGGAATAAAAGGGAGGGATAGGGGGCCGGTGGGGATTGAACCTCCAACCTTCCGTTGGAAGCCTAAGGACTCATAGTTGGTTATAAAATATAGTATAAAATCATTAAAATTCAAAAGTAGTTGATCCATCAATTTAGACGAAAATCAAGCAGACGACACATACACAAATTAAAACTCTCAGTTTGCTGCCACGTACCATGAAAGCAGTCATTCACGGTTTACGGTTAGATATAAGCCGACTATTTAATTATATGGGCTCCATATATAAAACTGTGAGATGTATAATTCTCCCGCAATAAAAATTTTATATTGTGATGATTGTATTTTTATATTATGATGATTGTATTTTTCATGAAAAAAATTAATGATATATTTTACTTATGCTCGTAGTCATATAATATATCTTATATATATCCAAGGTTTTAAATATATGTATCGGTGTCTATATCGGACATTTAAATTTACGGAAATTTCGAAAATATTTGAAATTTCGGAAATATCTGCAATTTTTTTAGAAACCACATCGGGATTTTGAGAGGATGAAAATAAAGGTATTTCAAAATTCATCCACTTTGTTGCTATATAATTAGTAATATGCTAACAATACTCTATACTCATTCAATGATATATTATTATATTATGCTGATAATATTGTTGATAATTTGATATTATGCACCATGATGATTGAGAATATTTTGACTTAAAATCGATGAAAACAAGTTAATTGTATGGCATAATCAATATGTGTCGAACATAAATTTTAGTTTTTTAATTATTTTTAAAAATATTTTTTTAAATTTAGAAAAAGTAATTTGAAAAAAAAATTCGAGAAATTTCGGTCAAATTTCGGAAATATCTAGTTTCGGACGAAATTTCGATGGAAATTTTGCAAAACAATATTATAGGTGAAATTTTGCTTCGAGGGGTCCCGAAACTTGAAATTTCGGTCAAAATTTTAGAAATTTCGGGGATATTTAAAACAATGTATATATGTATATATACTCTTTATAAATAATTGCTCAAAGTCGCTAAGCTTTTTTTTTGTAAACAGTGACACTCATTTGTTGGCAAATGTATATATGAGCCCAAACCATACAAATTATGGAGGAATAAGGGGCCGGATGGGAATCGAACCCGGAGGACTTGACCGCTAAGTCCCCAACCTTAAAGTCGCCAAGCTAGCACTGTGTATTTATTTAATAACTCATTTTTTCGTATACAGTTAATTGTCAATTTAGTTCATTTATAATTTTGCTAATTATTATTTTGCATTGATAGGAGACTAACAAGAGTCTTCTGGGATGGGGACTTAAAGTCCCCCGATTCTTAACTTATAGATGGGGTTCGAATCCCCACCGGCCCCTATCTCTCCCTTATTATCCTCCAATAATTTGTGTGGCATGGGCTCATCTTACCATTTCCTAGCCTATATAGACTATTTAGCAAAAAAATAAGAGTCTTCTGATGGGCCACATATGCCCTTGGGCCATGGCCCCTCATAGAAAAGGAAAAAAAAAAAGAAAAATAAAAAACAATACTATCATATGTATATATGGTAGATCAGAGAAGTTCGAGTGCGAACAAGATATTTGTCTTGATATACTGCAGCCTTTCACCACCGTTGATTCACTTTGTAAATCGACGGTTGAGATTAACTTGAAGGTTAAAAAGGTAATTTGTCATAATTACTCCAAAATATAGTAAATACATTTCAGTGATTTGTTTATATTTCAGCAACAGACGTAATTTTTTTTAGATCGCCTTCTGTGTATTTCAGCGACGTACGATAGTATATTTCAGCGAAGTATGATAGTATTTCAGCAACTTGATAATGTTCAACGACTTCATAAAAGTTGAAACTCCAATTCTTTGTTTTAATATATTTCAGCGACGAGGAATTTGTATTTCAGCGACGGGCTGTGTGTATTTCAGCGACATACCACAATATTTTTCAGTGATAATCTATGTGTATTTTCAGCGACTTGATCGTTATATATACTTTACCCTTTTTAATTTTGAACCATTGGATTTGAATAAATGGAATGTTGTATCTTGATGTGCTGTGGATTATGTGATTGCACCGTAACTCAACCCATGGTAGATATATATTTATATGTCAAAGTATTGTATATGATGTTTATCAATATATAAGAAACTTTTTGGCCACGTTTGTATTGAATTTAGCTAGATAAATTGTTATAATTCATTATTCATTAAATTTTTTAGTTTGTTATTTATAAATAGTGAATTCATATTTAATTTAAAATATGACCAGTTAGCAAGCTGAGTCCGTATGTAGAGCCCATGCTAATGTGCTACAAGTAAGATGTGTCATGTGCAAGGAAGTAATATGGGACGAGCGAGTGGGTTTCCATGCGGAGTCCGGATATGCACATGTGTTTTGTAGATGCAATACATATGATATTTGTCGCTTGATTATATTTGGCAGTGAATTTTATAAATTCATTTCCTTTTATACGAATATTAAATGGGACCAAATTAGGGATGTTATGACTTGAACTTTATCATCCACTTTTTATTTGGCAACATTTAACAGGGCTGATTTGCCCTATTATTCTATCGAACACAAAGAACACGAAGGGAGAGCATATCGAATACGGAGAACACGAAGGAAGTCGGCAGCAGTCATAATACCATCAACATCTGTTGCACATATCACATACGCAGAGGGGACAGAACACTATATTTAAATCAGTAAAGCACTTGAATAATGACAAGGATCACAAAGTCGTCAAGCTTATCCATCATAAAAACAACACACACCAATCACGATTGCCTTCACAATCCATACTCTCATTTATATAAATCATTTTTCCCTTTCCAACATAATTCATAGTTATTTTTCTCACCCTTCATGATTCTTCTCGTGAGAGCACAAAACTGTACTAAGAATATCATCCCAATTGCTTTCAAAAATCACATACATATAGGGGAAATAGCACCAAAATAGCATTTTCCCATCAATTATTCCACTAACGGAAACACCAAAATAGCATTTTCCATCAATTATTCGACTAACGGAAATCCACTCGCCAGCCATCCAATAGAATTATGCAACAAAAGGCAGTTCAAATCATCCCAATCATTACTCCCACTAATTAGGGCAATCGGTGATCCATTTTCCATTTTTAATTAATGAGTCTTTATGGAATGTAATACTCACATCTTGACGCGTAGCACAAGGTCAGCATTGTCGGAACACGTCCGCATATGGGCACTAATAATCCTCCGTATAGTAACTCTATTGTGGGACGAGGGGTAGGGTTTGCATGCTGAACTGCTCTAATTCAGTATGCGCTGTACGTGATAGTTTGGAGAGCAACTCGAGCTAAGAAATGAAAAGGTGTAAATACTGACATTTATGGATGCACTAATCATGTGAAGTGAAAATATACTTTCCATTGCTTGTAATTGCCCAAATTAGGAATTAATATTAGTTGCCATTATGATTAAAATCATCATAATTGAAAGCATTTTAAATTCATCCAAATAAAGTTTTTACTATAAAATTATTTTAAAATGTGCTTGGCATATATTTAGTCGTGTGCTGATGGTATGGTTTAGATGTGCTAAGACATATATCAATAGTGTGCTGATGAGAGTATTGTTGGAAATTTTTTTTTTTTTTTGTTTGTTGGTACTTGATAGTAGCATTCGTTTTGTGCCTAGCAGCAAGTCAATCAATTCTATTAATTTTTTTTTTGTTTGTTGGTACTTGATAGTAGCATTCGTTTTGTGCCTAGCAGCAAGTCAATCAAAGAATTGTGGCAAAGGGACTAGTTCAACATCCAACCATAATCATCGACAAAATAACACATTCCCAGCATCCAGCACCACCCTGATACATTCAATACATCACACAGTCCACATAAACTCATCACAACCAAACAATATAATCAGCACTCGTGAAAAGAGAGGTGGATCAATACAAATAAAAATGAATGCATGACCATCACAAGATAAGAAGCAAACTAGCATAGAATGAAAAATAAATCAGCACAGGAAGCCAAGCAAAACAGCTCATGGGAGCACCGACAGCCAGCAGTAGTGGGATGGTGGTGGATTTCCGACGCTTAGAAAGACGACGAAATTAGGGCAGGAATTTTGAGGTTTACCCTAAATCTCAATTGGAACACCCATCTCTTCTAAGGATTTTTCCCCAAATTGAACAACTATCCACCCATCTAGAATGATAGCAGCAAGGCGGCAATACGTCATGGCACAGCGGCCACGGTTCTGTATGGGCTAGGCGAGCGGCATCGGTGGCGCTGAAAAGAGCAGTGTCCGTGGCAACGGTTTCCTCTCACATCGACGTACGCAACGGTGGTGGCCCGAACCGAAACAACAACGGCACCAGCCACAGTAGCGTTGCCCCCTCCTCCAGTGACAACTTACACCTCGCGCAGCGCCGCAATAGGCTCCGGGCAAAGCTCGAACGGAGAAGAAGAAGAATTAGTTATGTCTTCAAAGTCGAAGGGCGAGAAGAAGACAAAAGAGAGGCGGGTGGGATTGGGAAGGTGAGATTTATGGCAAATATTTTTGGAAGTAAATTTGGGGATATGGAACGTTTCCATAAAAAAAAAAAAGCTATAAAAAGTTAGAAAATATTGTTAGCCATAATTACAATAATTAATGGAAACATTCATAATTAAGTTAATTTTGCCCAAATCAAAAAACTATCACACACTGTGAATAAAGTTAGATATTCAGCAAGAAACTGAATCCGCACTTTAACCAATCCCGGGGAAGAGATACTTTTCTTGGGCCACAATCAATTAAGTGAATTAGAAATTCACTTTCCACAATTCATAACAGGAAATCAGGAATTACACGATCCTAAAAAGTCAGTAATCAACATTCACTACAATAGTTTTCTGTTATAGCAATTGTAATTTTTTGGTAAAATTTGGTCACTAAAGAGATCAGCTACCGAAATTCGTTAGCTACATAATTTTAGCGACCGAAATTAATTAACTACCATAGTTTTAGTTACCAAATCTACAATTTTTTTAATAGTGAGTATTCACTGTCTGTACATGATTTGTCCAAATCCTATTTACACTGAAACCTAATTAATAGAATGAATAAGTCGATAATTAGCGCTAGCGGCCTCCATTTCCAACATAGCCAAAAAAATCTCAATCAATCACGCGCAGAATATTAGTTCATCAACAGACTTGATGTTCGACCTCCCCATGGACGAAGAAGATAGTTGATCGGAATATGCGACTGGCAAAGATTTGATTTATCCGAATCCTGAAAACTACCATCACAAGGAGAAAATGAAATCAGCACATGAATAATGTTAACCCAGCACATAAACCAGGCGACCTCAATATATTTATCGATTGACCCCAGCAAAAGAAACTAAGTTAACCAGACAAGAACACATGAGCCAGCACAAGATAACAAGCAAACTAGCATATATATGATGACAAATAAACTAGCACATGAGGAGGAGCGGGGCAGTAGCTAGCGGCATGATGGTGGATTTCAGGTTCTTAGGAGGACGGGGGAATGAGTTGGAGCGACAATGCTAGCGGTGGCAGGGCCAGCGGTAGTGATGGAGAGCTGGGTTTCTCTCTTCGGCCATGAATTGAAAGTAGCGATTAGGGGTAGGGGTAGGGCATATATGGAGTATTACTGCTATTGGTAATACAAAATTTAAACATTCTAGATATATAGTTTACATGAACAAAAAATTCATTATTGAAATCATTGCCTCACCACCAAAAAGGGCGTCAAACCCTAAGATCAACACCATTTTTGATTACATGTTAAATCATTCCATAGAAAATGAATATAACAATTATATGCATAATTTATTTAGAGATTGGTTGCGGTGCGACTAGAGAAATCCGCAGCAGATCAACGCGACAATCTCAAGCGTTCATTTAAAATCCAACGGTTCAAAATGTAAAAGGGTAAAATTGTCCAAAAAATGTATAATGGTCAAATCGCTGAAAATACACGTAGGTTGTTATCGCTGAAAATATTGTGACATGTCGCTGAAATACATACAGCTCGTCGCTGAAATATGTTAAACCAAAGAATTGAAGTTTCAACGTTTATGATGTCGCTAAAATAAACATTATCAAGTCACTGAAAAATACTATAACATTTCGCTGAAATATACTGTATTGCGTCGCTGAAATATACTATAATTCGTCGCTGAAATATATAAGAGCTGCGCTGAAAATATTATGTATATCGTTGAAATATAAACAAATCGCTGAAATGTATATAAATTATCGTTGAAATGTACTAAGTATATTTGGAGTAATATGAGAAATTTACATTTTTACCCTTTAAGTTAATCTCAACCGTCGATTTACAAAGTGAATCAACGGTTGTGGGAGACCGCAATACATCAAGACAAATGTCTTGATTGCATCCTAACTTCTCGCTATTTAATAAGTATGCAATTATGATGCAAGTCAAAATCTATTCTAGTTTGCTCGTCATTATTATTTTTTTTAGAGAAGCCGAAGCCAGAGAAAGGGTGATGAGAGCCTATGTCACACAAGTTACAAAAGTAAGGTTTAGGGGCTGGGTGGAGAATCGAACCCCTAACCTAAGGTTAGAAAGTAGAGACTTTGCCACATGGACTACTCCTCATCCACAATCCCTTGCTCGTCATTATTTTTGTTATAATATATATTGGTAATGGCATGGACGCCATAGTTTGCTTCAAATTATCTCCAATTGTTTATGATATACTCCCTCCATCCCACTTTAGTTGTCATGTTTGATTTTTTGGCACTTCATTGTTTAACTTTGACTCAATGATATTGTAAGTATATAATTGAAAAAGAATAGTCCAGTTGGGTCTTGTTAGAATCGTTAAATCATATAGTTTTAGAATATATATTTTACTTAATTTTTTATTGTACATAATTTTGAGATATTAATGATTGAAAATGTGCATTGGATTGTGTGCAGAAATCAAACAATACATGATAAATGGGACAGGGGAATAATTGTTTGGCCAAATGTATGATTAACTATATATTATGCCTTGTAGAATAAGTAAAATAGATTATTAGGCTAGTATCGGAAAAAAAAACCATATAGTCACTACAAGAAAAATTTGTTTTACCGACCGCACCTGCGGTCGGTAACCCCGAACTGCGGGTCGTTTCGGGAATTACCGACCGCACCACCGACCGCAAGGGTCGGTCGGTAATTCCTTGGTAGGTATTTTTTCTCCGACCAAAAAAATTTGCCGTCGGAACCTTGCCGACCGCATTACCGACCGCACGGTGGTCGGTAAATTTCCCGACCGAATTACCGACCGCAAATGCGGTCGGTACAATCTGGTCCTAAGAGGTCCTGGAGAACTTTACTGACCAAATTACCGACCGCACATGCGGTCGGTAATTCTATTTTATGAAAAAATTGTTCTCGGGAGGGCTCGAACCGCCCACCTCACCATCACAATCCTCAACCCTAACCAGCTTAGCTAGGTGTCTAACAATCAATCATATTCCGCCATGTGTCCTTTATTTTATAGTACACCTTCCCATATATGTTGAAAGAATTTGCTGAAGAGAAGCCTCGAACTCGGGTAGGCAATTGTATGCCTCGCGCGTGTGGCCATCTGTGCACTTCATGTTTCGTGTCAATGTATGAAATGTTATATATATAACCTATATAAGTACATATATACATATAAATGTGAAAATTAGAAACTAAATTAAACTATAAAATAAAAATTAAAATTATATTAATTAAATAATATTAAAATTCATTAATTAAATTCTAAAATATAAAATTAAATAATTAAATAAAAAAACCTAAAATCACTAAATTAAATAAAATAATTAATAAGAAAATTAAAGAAATATTTATTAAAAATAAAAAATTAAAAATGTGAAAAAAAATTAGCGACCGAAATTTCGGTCGGTAATGCGGTCGGTAGATTATTTTATTTTTTTTTTAGAAATATTTATTAAAAATAAAAAATAAAAAATGTGAAAAAAATTTAGCGACCGAAAGTTCGGTCAGTTATGCGATCGGTAGATTATTTTATTTTTTAAAAAAATAATAAAAAATTGGAAAAATTGAAAAAAATGCAGTCGGTAACACCGACCGAATTAAATTTGGTCGGTGCAGCGGTCGTCCGGAAACCGGGTCAACCATAACGGCTCTAAATTACCGACCGCATGTTGCGGTCGGCCCTGCAGTCGGTAAATCCGACCCCCAACATGTCGGTCGGTAATTTCGGTCGGTAAAACGCGTTTTTCTTGTAGTGAGTCCCAAATATCGAATTAGATGAATCCGTCCCATAACTACCCTAATCATAGACGAACCCGTCTATGAACCCAGTTTTTCACTAATCATCTCCGAACCTGTCCCATAACCATTGGCGGAACTGTGTAGGGGCATGGGGGGGCCGTCGCCCCCCGAGTTCGAAATTTGCCTATTAATTTTTATATAGTTATGTTTATTTTAGCTATAGTAGAAATTTTTTTCTATAATTTCGCCCCCCAAAACACAAACTTTAGCATTAATATTTTATATAGTCGTGGAAATTTTAGTTATAGTTGACATAATTTTTCGATAATTTACAGGGAAGAAGAGCAAAAAGAATGCAACATGTTTCCTTATTAATGGGTTTTTTTACATAGTGTTATATATTCTTTATCTTAATAAAATAAAATAATAAATTTGACATATTATCTAATGTTGTAACTAGAATAGTGGTATTTTTTTTTTACCCTAGATGTGAACAGAGAATTGACATGATGGGACTTAATAAACTTCAATCTTTAGTGCGAGTAGAGTTAGATGAAAGAGAGTAACATTATTAGTGATCCAGAAAAATGAAATCAATTAATAATTATCCTATGAAAATTAAAAATTAAATAATGCGAAGATATTTGGTCGCATTCCTCGCCCCACCTCCCCAGACGCTCTGCGTCCGCCACTGCCCATAACTACCTAATCATTGCCGAACCCATCCCACCATTAGGGAAGTTATGGGACAAGTTCGGCGATTATTAGCGAAAACACCGGTTCATGGGCAGGTTCGGTGATGATTAGGGAGACGGATTCGTCTAATTCGATATTTGTGAAATGGTTTTGGAAATTGAAAAAACTTATGAGACTAAATGAGTTTTCTTCCGGCTAGTATCTACGGTTATACTATAACTTTTTAACTTACAGCAAGAATGATCTTGTTCTTATCCGCATGCGGATCCACTCTCTTTCAAATGACCCCATATATAGATTTTCAAATCTACGGATTGTCAGGCGATCCACATATGGTTTCTGGCTTTCTGCTAGCAATTATAATTATTTTACGAGTATATATATAGGTGTGCTGCCGTACGGGAAGAAAATAAAATTGGCTGAGATTTTAATGCTGAATAATAAGCATCCAATAATCCAATCCAAATATCCAATACAATGCAGAAAGAGTCAACAGACAATAAGGAGAAGGAGGTAGTAAGAAACAATCACAACAAAATGATGATAAACAACGTATAATAATAGCCAGAAAGTAGATGGAGCGGTATATAGGTAGGAGGGAGCTCTTTATCACTCGTCCCTCACCAGACCTACGTACTCTTTATTCATTACAAGCATATACTAGTATATGTATATGCATCTCTAGCTTGTAGTTACGTTGTAGGATCGGACTTGGGCGAACTGAACTGAAATGAAACCACGTGAGTAATTAATTAAGTCTTTAATTTGATCTGCAATAATGGTCTAGGCACGTACGTACGTACTTCACTGGATCCTGTTAGAAAAATTACAGAAACAATTAGTATTACATCATCGGACTAGCTAGCAATATCATCGACATGGAGTAGTATATATTATAAAAGAAAAACTTAGTAGTAGTAGTAATTAATATACTTCCTCCCTTCTCATATATTTGTCGCCTTTTGCGTATTATTAACTATTCTTTTAGTAACTTTAATAAAAAAATTTAACATAGCTCTATAAGATAAAATATAGTCGAGTGAGATCTTGTTAGATTTGTCTAACCACGTAGTATTTTAATATTAAATTTTTATAATCTTCACTTATACAAAATACTATAAATTGTTATTAGTTAAAAATATTTTTGAATTGGGTGAAATACAGAAATGGTGCGGTTATTAAATAACAGACGTAGAGCTAAGTATATAGTAGTAATATAATATTTGGAATAATTATATGAAGTAGTATCCTTACTTATTGCAATCAGTGTTGGGGCTGATCTTGTAAGGAATTGAAACACCGCACTGTCTGGGGAGTCCACTGGCCTTGCCGATGGCCGCACTGCCGAACCTAGCAGCAAGAGACTTGAGGCAACGGCATACAGCTTGTCTATCCGCCGTTGTACGGGCAGCACCATAAAGGCCCTTAACCCCACCGCAACACCCACCCAACGGACCCCTGCCGATCACATAAGGTATGCATGGGCTCACGTATGAAGTCACGGTGCCACACGTAATCGCGGCCTCCGATTCAGGGACACCCCAAACCACCATTGTCATCACGACGGCCAACAACATCGATTTTAATACAACCTGCATTCGGCCGCCCATCGTATATATCGTACTATGGACTATATATGGTGTCTGTGTATTATTGTGGATAAATGAAACATCTTCTTTCTGTCAGCGTTATTATATAGACATTTTTAAGGTATTTTGTAGTGATTTTTACTTATTGCTACTCGGGAGTGGTCCATTCATTCATATCAAGTAGTAGTATTTTTCATTTTTAAATTAGTAGCATAATACATGTGGTGGTACCTATAGTATATGATAGGAATTAATTAATAATGTGGTTGGGTGGTTGTTGCTTTGGAAATACTATTATTAATTCATGGTTGTTGAACTGAATTATTATAGTATGTTGCTGCTCTTCTGTGATTGTGACATCAAAATTCAAACTTCCTTCCTAGGTAGCTAGACCGTACTACTGATGAATTTAATCTCATGTTCTTATGTAAATTTTAGTTTTCAGGTCGTGTTTGTGTTGGGTTAAGTAGGTGATATAATATTTCAGGTCGGATATCAGATCGATCTGATTTGGGAAAAATCCAAAATGACTAAACCCAAACCTAAAATTTTTCATGTCGGTCGGGTTCTTTTGTTTGGGTTGTGTCCGAAATTGACACCATAAGACAAGTAGATGTGTCAATTTCAGGTTTCGGATCGTATTCGTGTCGGATTGAGCAGGGGGTATAATATATCTGGTCGGGTTTCGGGCCGACCTGGTTTGGAAAAAACCCAAAATGACTAAACCCAAACCTGGAATTTTTCGTGCCGGTCGGGTTCGCTTTTCGGGTTGTGTCCAAAATTGACACCCCTAATATTCTTTCATACACGTGGCATCTTATTTTTAATGGTCGTCTTTTCATGGAATAATTGAGGCTTCTTCCATGGGAATATTATACCATTTGATTTTTTCCTTTGTCCTCCTCACTCTCATCCTTCTTACCTAAATAAGTGTCGGTTCTTTCTTTCGTTTTTAAAATAAGTCTATCATTCTTATAGGTTTCTTAAAACTTGTGGTCGAGGCATGAGGGTTTGTCACTATGCATTGAGTAACTTTTATCAAAACTTTTAATAAAATTAAGTAAGAAAAATACAATCAAGTAAGATTTTGTTGGATTCATCTAATAACGTAGTTTTAAAATTTATTAATTTTTTTTAATAAAATTTAAATTATTAAGAATTTAAAATGTATGTTTTGATTGCATGAAATGAAAGAATAATGTGCTAAGTATTAAGGAAATAGATGTAGCGTTTGTTTTTATAAATTAAAATAAGGGAAAGTGGGGTATGGATGAAAATGAGATGAGAGATACTCCCTCCGTTTTTTTTTAACTTCACCCATCCTGCACTGCACGCAATCCAATGCACATTTTCAATCATCAATATCTCATATTATATATAAGTAAAAATTATAAAAATTTGATATTATAAAACTACGTGATTAGACGAATCCAACAACATCTCACTTGACTATATTTTATCTTATATAACTATGATAAAAAGATGAATCAACGTTACTTAATGAATAGTTTCTACTATTCAAAGGGATAAGATAAAAAAAAACGGAGGGAGTAATAAATTTAATGTAACGAAATTTTTAAAAAGTACTTATGTTAAAGAAAAAGAAGCCACGTGTTGAAAAAAATAACTGCATGACTTGGACATATCCAACGATAGTAATGTATGTTGTGCACGGCAGGATCGATCATATATATGGTGAAGAGTCGGGACACGCAAGGAATCGGAACCCAGGCCCGGCTAAGGGCATGTGCAAGATGACCTATTGCACAAGGTCTTTGGGGCCATTTTCTAATTTATTTTATTAGTATATTGAATTTCTAAAAAATAAATACTAGTAAAAAAGAAAAAAATTATCCACTTTTGGCCTAAAATTATCCACCTTGGTCGTCTTTTCCTAGAATAATTGAGGCTTCTTCAATGGGAATACTATACCATTTGATTTTTCCTTTGTCCTCTTCACTCTCTTCCTTCTTGGCTTAATAAGTGTCGGAATTCTTCTTTTTTTTAAAAATAAATAAATAAATAAATAAGTCTTAAAGTCTTATACGTTTCTTAAAACTTGTGATCGACACAGGAGGGTTTGTCACTGTTTATTGAGTTGCTTTTATAAAAAAAATTTAACAAAATTAAATAAAAAAAATAATAGTCCCAACTTGAATATGAGGAATGAATTTTTACAATTTTTCGATTCGGAAAATTGTATGTTTTCCGAAAATTTTTCAAACATTATTTTTCAATTTTCCTAGTTTGAAAGGTTCAGAATCATGTAACGAAACTATTCGAAAATTTTGCCCGTGACAAATTGTTCCCTCCAACAAAAACTTTAACATATGCTTCCTCTGTTATTTTGGAGCATTATTTTGTTAGGTTAGAGAATAATTTTGAAGATAAGCTCAACATGAGTTTTATACTCTGTATTCTTTAGTTTCGCTATTATTTCATCATTTTTTATTTTGCCTTATAACGTGTAGGCAGAGGGAATGTTCACATGAACATAAAGTATTTATATAAAGAGAGAGAGGGAACAATTTGTCAGCCCAATCCGGTAAGTGGCCCAAGAAATGAAAGCCCATTGGATCAAGCGAAATATTACGATGGCACAGCGAACGATTTCTAAAGTGGTAGTAGTAGTCAAAGAGGTCAAGCAGCAGTTCAGAGGTATTATGCAATCAAGCAGAACGTGGCATGGGCAGTCGAGAGTTGGCATGGCATCAGCAGCAGTTGAAGACGCACCGCCCATAATACTAAGGTCGGCATCTAATTATGGAGACTCAAATCATCGCTCAAGAAGCTGCATTTATATTTTTTCCTAACTTTCTATAATTGTCTTACTCTCTTACAGCTTTCTTCAATTCCTTTATTGTTTTTGTTCTTATTTCCTGTAATGTTTCTGTTTCAGTCAATTCCAGTCATTCTTTCCTTAATTCCTTTAGCATAATTCACTCATAAATAGGGATTCCTTTCTGTTAACACCAAAAAAAAAATATATATATCCGATGTCCAGATTACCCGGCCCAGTCCATGAAAATATATTCGGAAAAAGGACGCACTTTCAAAAGGCCCAATTTATTTTTCTTGGCTCAATCCAATTCAAGATTTATCCGGATAATAACCAAGGGAAGCTGTCAATCAAGCCGCCATCCTCCCGCGTGCGCCGTGCCAACCACTGTCATAGAAGTCGCCTCGCGTGCGCCGTATGCCGCCAATCAAGCCGCCTCGCGTGCGCTAGGCCACCAACTTATGTCACAAAAGTCATGCCGCCTCGCGTGCGCGATGCTGGAGGGGTCAGTCCTCCTCCCTATAAAAGGAGGAGATGCATCCCAGAGAAATCCATCCAAACACACCCCTTGAGGAATCATTTTATCTATTTCTGCATTTTTATTCTTGCAAGTTTCTTTCGTGTTTTTTCCATTCTGCAATCTTTAATTCCTTTACGGCTTTCTTATTTTCGTGTAATTCCTTTCTGCAATTTTTGTAATCCTTTCGATACTCATCAATCAAACAAGAAGGTTTCTCCCTCAAAGAAATTCTTGGTTAACAAATTGGCACGCCCAGTGGGACGCGGAGTGGAAACCATATCCGCTTGAAAGTGTATGCAACTCAGATCTGGACGAGTAGTAAGGGACTTAACACAAAGATTTGGAGAAATGTTTCTACATGAAGAAACTCCAGTAAGAACACCGTCTGAGAACGTCGATAATACGGCGACTACCTCCCAACCACTGCAGGGGATAATGCAAGTCCCAACTTTTTCGGAACAAATACGGCTATCGATGAATGAATCGATGGCTGAATTCATGCCTTTACTTACGAGGCACCTTATGGATGTATTGCGGCCTGCCATGGCCGATCAAACTGACAGGATATGTGGATCCATGCGTACTCCACAAAAGGGATATATCCCTGACATGAATATGTCACCAAGCATTACAGGACCGTATAGCGGTCTACAAAAGACTTGGGGGACTGGCCAGCCATCACTCTCAGAGTTTGGAGCACCACCTCCCATGATGTATGCTCCATCAGGATACTTGATGGCATCTAGCGCTGTTCCGATACAGCCATTTGGAGTGGCGGCTCCCATCCCAGCCGCCATACACAATCTAGGTACTGGAGGAGGACACATGCAACCTCAAGTCACCAACATACCTTTGGTTGCTAACAAGCCTCAGGCCTCCCATCATCAGGCCGCCTCCCCATTGCCTCAGGCCGCCCAGCAACAGGCCGCCAGTCCACAACTGGCCGCATATCAGGCCTCCAGTTCACATCTGGCCGCCGTGCAGCATCAGGCCTCCAGTCCATATCCGGCCGCCATACCGCATCAGGCCGCCAGTCCACACCCGACCATGCAACATCAGGCCATGGCCGCCAGTCCACACCCGGCTGCCTTGCAACATCAGTCCACCAGTCCATACCCGGCCGTCATGCAGCATCATGCCACCAACCATTTCCCGGCCGCCGTGCCTCATATACAGATGCCCATGGTGTCACCCGAGTTGTTGGCAGATGTGATGCAACAGCACTTCGGGATTCAATTAAGGCCGATGGAATGGCCCACATACAGGAAACCATACCCAGAATGGGTAGACACTATGCAGCCTTATCCTAGAGGCTTCAAGATGCCCGAGTTCACCACATTTTCGGGAGACGATGGCAAGTCTACAGTAGAACATGTGGGCAGGTTCACTGCTCAATGTGGCGAAGCAGCGGCCAATGAATGGCTGAAGCTAAGACTGTTCAGCTCATCTCTGACTGGACCCGCATTTGCTTGGTTTGCTTCCTTGCGGCCTAATTCAATTCAGAATTGGGCTGATCTCGAGCGGGCATTCCATGACAGGTTTTACACTCCCCTGTCACAGGTTAGTCTTGCAGATCTCACTAACGCTAAGCAATTTGCCGATGAAACGGCAAGTGCTTTTATTAACCGATTGCAACGCCTTAAAGGCCGATGTACTATGGCGATTCCAGATAAAGAAATAGCCAATATAGCAGTGGCTAACATGTTACCGAAATTAAAAGAACATTTAATTGTGCAGGATGCAACTGACATTGCCCAGCTGGCCGAGAAAGCGGCCCGCTTGGAAAAGTTCTTTGAGGAACAAGACGAGAAGCGTCTACCTATACACGGGACTCGTTTTGGGAAATTGAAACACGAAGAAGACAAACCAAGGGTGGTGGCCAATACAGTAACCTTGGGTGATAAAAACCCTGGGTAGTGGCCCTGGAACCCAGTCGACAACGGCCTTGGAGGCCGAGTAGTCGGTGACTTCGGAATGCGGCCTGGATGGCTTATCCGATGCGGCCAAGGGCGAAGGTGGCGGCCTCGGGGTTTGAAGCAGGCGGCCTCGGGGGTGAATCGGGTGGCCTCCTAGAGCGGTGGCGGCCAAGGCGCCAAGGTAGCGGCCTCCCAGGCTAAGGATGCGCGGCCTCGTATGCAAAAAGAGGGCGGCCAAGGCGAATGTGGAGGCGGCCTCCTCCAAGCCAAGGCAGGCGGCCTTGCGAGATGGTAGGGGCAGCCTCGCGAGATGGTAGGGGCGGCCTCAGCAGGCCTCCTCCAAGCCAAGGCAGGCGGCCTTGCGAGATGGTATGGGCGGCCTCAGCAACGAATGGCAACCTCCAGACGCGGCCTTGATGGGGCGGCTTCGATGCGAAGTGGCGGCCTCGTGCGAATAGGGGAGGGCGGCCTAGGCGACAGGCGGGGCGGCCTCCAAGCGGCGGCCTCTCGGCCAAGGCGGGGCGGCCTCCAAGCGGGCGGCCTCTCGGCCAAGGCGGCGGCTCCAAGCGGGCGGCCTTGGCGGGCGGCCGGGCGGCCTGGCAGCGGTTCGGCGGAGCAGCCTTCTGGAGCAGCGGCGACGGCCTCGACGGCGTCCGACGACGTGCGGCGACGATCTGGACAACGGCGACGGTTTCTCGGCGGATCTCTGGTGGCCGGCGGAGGAATAAGAGAAGAAGAGAGGAAGAGAGGAAGAAAAAAAAAATTTTGAAAGAGAGGAATGAATGGGAGGCTTTACAAAAAAAAAAAAAATAGTGAAGGGGCGGCCTTTCATGGGCGGCCATTAAAAAAAAATAAAAATAAAAATAAAAAAATAAAAAAATAGTGAAGGGGCGGCCTTTCAGGGGCGGCCATTAAAAAAAAAAAAATTGATGGTAGTGGCGGCCATATAAATGAAAAAAAATTATAATAATAAAAAATAATAATAATAAAAAATAAAATAAAATAATAAAAAAAGGGGAGTTGCCGACGGCGGAATTAGAAAAATATATGCGCATTTTCAGTCTCAGTTCCATCGACTGAAAGCGCAAGGGGGGCATCTGTTAACACCAAAAAAAAAAAATATCCGATGTCCAGATTGCCCGGCCCAGTCCATGAAAATATATTCGGAAAAAGGACGCACTTTCAAAAGGCCCAATTTATTTTTCTTGGCTCAATCCAATTCAAGATTTATCCAGATAATAACCAAGGGAAGCTGTCAATCAAGCCGCCATCCTCCCGCGTGCGCCGTGCCAACCACTGTCATAGAAGTCGCCTCGCGTGCGCCGTATGCCGCCAATCAAGTCGCCTCGCGTGCGCTAGGCCACCAACTTATGTCACAAAAGTCACGCCGCCTCGCGTGCGCGATGCTGGAGGGGTCAGTCCTCCTCCCTATAAAAGGAGGAGATGCATCCCAGAGAAATCCATCCAAACACACCCCTTGAGGAATCATTTTATCTATTTCTGCATTTTTATTCTTGCAAGTTTCTTTCGTGTTTTTTCCATTCTGCAATCTTTAATTCCTTTACGGCTTTCTTATTTTCGTGTAATTCCTTTCTGCAATTTTTGTAATCCTTTCGATACTCATCAATCAAACAAGAAGGTTTCTCCCTCAAAGAAATTCTTGGTTAACAAATTGGCACGCCCAGTGGGACGCGGAGTGGAAACCATATCCGCTTGAAAGTGTATGCAACTCAGATCTGGACGAGTAGTAAGGGACTTAACACAAAGATTTGGAGAAATGTTTCTACATGAAGAAACTCCAGTAAGAACACCGTCTGAGAACGTCGATAATACGGCGACTACCTCCCAACCACTGCAGGGGATAATGCAAGTCCCAACTTTTTCGGAACAAATACGGCTATCGATGAATGAATCGATGGCTGAATTCATGCCTTTACTTACGAGGCACCTTATGGATGTATTGCGGCCTGCCATGGCCGATCAAACTGACAGGATATGTGGATCCCTGCGTACTCCACAAAAGGGATATATCCCTGACATGAATATGTCACCAAGCGTTACAGGACCCTATAGCGGTCTACAAAAGACTTGGGGGACTGGCCAGCCATCACTCTCAGAGTTTGGAGCACCACCTCCCATGATGTATGCTCCATCAGGATACTTGATGGCATCTAGCGCTGTTCCGATACAGCCATTTGGAGTGGCGGCTCCCATCCCAGCCGCCATACACAATCTAGGTACTGGAGGAGGACACATGCAACCTCAAGTCACCAACATACCTTTGGTTGCTAACAAGCCTCAGGCCTCCCATCATCAGGCCGCCTCCCCATTTCCTCAGGCCGCCCAGCACCAGGCCTCCAGTCCACAGCTGGCCGCATATCAGGCCTCCAGTTCACATCTGGCCGTCGTGCAGCATCAGGCCTCCAGTCCATATCCGGCCGCCATACCGCATCAGGCCGCCAGTCCACACCCGACCATGCAACATCATGCCATGGCCGCCAGTCCACACCCGGCTGCCATGCAACATCAGTCCACCAGTCCATACCCGGCCGTCATGCAGCATTATGCCACCAACCATTTCCCGGCCGCCGTGCCTCCTATACAGATGCCCATGGTGTCACCCGAGTTGTTGGCAGATGTGATGCAACAGCACTTCGGGATTCAATTAAGGCCGATGGAATGGCCCACATACAGGAAACCATACCCAGAATGGGTAGACACTATGCAGCCTTATCCTAGAGGCTTCAAGATGCCCGAGTTCACCACATTTTCGGGAGACGATGGCAAGTCTACAGTAGAACATGTGGGCAGGTTCACTGCTCAATGTGGCGAAGCAGCGGCCAATGAATGGCTGAAGCTAAGACTGTTCAACTCATCTCTGACTGGACCCGCATTTGCTTGGTTTGCTTCCTTGCGGCCTAATTCAACTCAGAATTGGGATGATCTCGAGCGGGCATTCCATGACAGGTTTTACACTCCCCTGTCACAGGTTAGTCTTGCAGATCTCACTAACGCTAAGCAATTTGCCGATGAAACGGCAAGTGCTTTTATTAACCGATTGCAACGCCTTAAAGGCCGATGTACTATGGCGATTCCAGATAAAGAAATAGCCAATATAGCAGTGGCTAACATGTTACCGAAATTAAAAGAACATTTAATTATGCAGGATGCAACTGACCTTGCCCAGCTGGCCGAGAAAGCGGCCCGCTTGGAAAAGTTCTTTGAGGAACAAGACGAGAAGCGTCTACCTATACACGGGACTCGTTTTGGGAAATTGAAACACGAAGAAGACAAACCAAGGGTGGTGGCCAATACAGTAACCTTGGGTGATAAAAACCCTGGGTAGTGGCCCTGGAACCCAGTCGACAACGGCCTTGGAGGCCGAGTAGTCGGTGACTTCGGAATGCGGCCTGGATGGCTTATCCGATGCGGCCAAGGGCGAAGGTGGCGGCCTCGGGGTTTGAAGCAGGCGGCCTTGGGGGTGAATCGGGCGGCCTCCTAGAGCGGTGGCGGCCAAGGCGCCAAGGTAGCGGCCTCCCAGGCTAAGGATGCGCGGCCTCGTATGCAAAAAGAGGGCGGCCAAGGCGAATGTGGAGGCGGCCTCCTCCAAGCCAAGGCAGGCGGCCTTGCGAGATGGTAGGGGCGGCCTCGCGAGATGGTAGAGGCGGCCTTGCGAGATGGTAGGGGCGGCCTTAGCAGGCCTCCTCCAAGCCAAGGCAGGCGGCCTTGCGAGATGGTATGGGCGGCCTCAGCAACGAATGGCAACCTCCAGACGCGGCCTTGATGGGGCGGCTTCGATGCGAAGTGGCGGCCTCGTGCGAATAGGGGAGGGCGGCCTAGGCGACAGGCGGGGCGGCCTCTCGGCCAAGGCGGGGCGGCCTCCAAGCGGGCGGCCTCTCGGCCAAGGCGGCGGCTCCAAGCGGGCGGCCTTGGCGGGCGGCCGGGCGGCCTGGCAGCGGTTCGGCGGAGCAGCCTTCTGGAGCAGCGGCGACGGCCTCGACGGCGTCCGACGACGTGCGGCAACGATCTGGACAACGGCGACGGTTTCTCGGCGGATCTCTGGTGGCCGGCGGAGGAATGAGAGAAGAAGAGAGGAAGAGAGGAAGAAAAAAAAAATTTTGAAAGAGAGGAATGAATGGGAGGCTTTACAAAAAAAAAAAAAAATAGTGAAGGGGCGGCCTTTCATGGGCGGCCATTAAAAAAAATAAAAATAAAAATAAAAAAATAAAAAATAAAAAATAAAAAAATAGTGAAGGGGCGGCCTTTCAGGGGCGGCCATTAAAAAAAAAATTGATGGTAGTGGCGGCCATATAAATAAAAAAAATAATAATAATAAAAAATAAAATAAAATAATAAAAAAAGGGGAGTTGCCGACGGCGGAATTAGAAAAATATATGCTCATTTTCAGTCTCAGTTCCATCGACTGAAAGCGCAAGGGGGGCATCTGTTAACACAAACAAAAAAAATATCCGATGTCCAGATTGCCCGGCCCAGTCCATGAAAATATATTCGGAAAAAGGACGCACTTTCAAAAGGCCCAATTTATTTTTCTTGGCTCAATCCAATTCAAGATTTATCCAGATAATAACCAAGGGAAGCTGTCAATCAAGCCGCCATCCTCCCGTGTGCGCCGTGCCAACCACTGTCATAGAAGTCGCCTCGCGTGCGCCGTATGCCGCCAATCAAGCCGCCTCGCGTGCGCTAGGCCACCAACTTATGTCACAAAAGTCACGCCGCCTCGCGTGCGCGATGCTGGAGGGGTCAGTCCTCCTCCCTATAAAAGGAGGAGATGCATCCCAGAGAAATCCATCCAAACACACCCCTTGAGGAATCATTTTATCTATTTCTGCATTTTTATTCTTGCAAGTTTCTTTCGTGTTTTTTCCATCCTGCAATCTTTAATTCCTTTACAGCTTTCTTATTTTCGTGTAATTCCTTTCTGCAATTTTTGTAATCCTTTCGATACTCATCAATCAAACAAGAAGGTTTCTCCCTCAAAGAAATTCTTGGTTAACAAATTGGCACGCCCAGTGGGACGCGGAGTGGAAACCATATCCGCTTGAAAGTGTATGCAACTCAGATCTGGACGAGTAGTAAGGGACTTAACACAAAGATTTGGAGAAATGTTTCTACATGAAGAAACTCCAGTAAGAACACCGTCTGAGAACGTCGATAATACGGCGACTACCTCCCAACCACTGCAGGGGATAATGCAAGTCCCAACTTTTTCGGAACAAATACGGCTATCGATGAATGAATCGATGGCTGAATTCATGCCTTTACTTACGAGGCACCTTATGGATGTATTGCGGCCTGCCATGGCCGATCAAACTGACAGGATATGTGGATCCCTGCGTACTCCACAAAAGGGATATATCCCTGACATGAATATGTCACCAAGCGTTACAGGACCGTATAGCGGTCTACAAAAGACTTGGGGGACTGGCCAGCCATCACTCTCAGAGTTTGGAGCACCACCTCCCATGATGTATGCTCCATCAGGATACTTGATGGCATCTAGCGCTGTTCCGATACAGCCATTTGGAGTGGCGGCTCCCATCCCAGCCGCCATACACAATCTAGGTACTGGAGGAGGACACATGCAACCTCAAGTCACCAACATACCTTTGGTTGCTAACAAGCCTCAGGCCTCCCATCATCAGGCCGCCTCCCCATTGCCTCAGGCCGCCCAGCAACAGGCCTCCAGTCCACAACTGGCCGCATATCAGGCCTCCAGTTCACATCTGGCCGCCGTGCAGCATCAGGCCTCCAGTCCATATCCGGCCGCCATACCGCATCAGGCCGCCAGTCCACACCCGACCATGCAACATCAGGCCATGGCCGCCAGTCAACACCCGGCTGCCATGCAACATCAGTCCACCAGTCCATACCCGGCCGCCATGCAGCATCATGCCACCAACCATTTCCCGGCCGCCGTGCCTCCTATACAGATGCCCATGGTGTCACCCGAGTTGTTGGCAGATGTGATGCAACAGCACTTCGGGATTCAATTAAGGCCGATGGAATGGCCCACATACAGGAAACCATACCCAGAATGGGTAGACACTATGCAGCCTTATCCTAGAGGCTTCAAGATGCCCGAGTTCACCACATTTTCGGGAGACGATGGCAAGTCTACAGTAGAACATGTGGGCAGGTTCACTGCTCAATGTGGCGAAGCAGCGGCCAATGAATGGCTGAAGCTAAGACTGTTCAGCTCATCTCTGACTGGACCCGCATTTGCTTGGTTTGCTTCCTTGCGGCCTAATTCAATTCAGAATTGGGCTGATCTCGAGCGGGCATTCCATGACAGGTTTTACACTCCCCTGTCACAGGTTAGTCTTGCAGATCTCACTAACGCTAAGCAATTTGCCGATGAAACGGCAAGTGCTTTTATTAACCGATTGCAACGCCTTAAAGGCCGATGTACTATGGCGATTCCGGATAAAGAAATAGCCAATATAGCAGTGGCTAACATGTTACCGAAATTAAAAGAACATTTAATTGTGCAGGATGCAACTGACCTTGCCCAGCTGGCCGAGAAAGCGGCCCGCTTGGAAAAGTTCTTTGAGGAACAAAACGAGAAGCGTCTACCTATACACGGGACTCGTTTTGGGAAATTGAAACACGAAGAAGACAAACCAAGGGTGGTGGCCAATACAGTAACCTTGGGTGATAAAAACCCTGGGTAGTGGCCCTGGAACACAGTCGACAACGGCCTTGGAGGCCGAGTAGTCGGTGACTTCGGAATGCGGCCTGGATGGCTTATCCGATGCGGCCAAGGGCGAAGGTGGCGGCCTCGGGGTTTGAAGCAGGCGGCCTCGAGGGTGAATCGGGCAGCCTCCTAGAGCGGTGGCGGCCAAGGCGCCAAGGTAGCAGCCTCCCAGGCTAAGGATGCGCGGCCTCGTATGCAAAAAGAGGGCGGCCAAGGCGAATGTGGAGGCGGCCTCCTCCAAGCCAAGGCAGGCGGCCTTGCGAGATGGTAGGGGCGGCCTCAGCAGCAGGCCTCCTCCAAGCCAAGGCAGGCGGCCTTGCGAGATGGTAGGGGCGGCCTTAGCAACGAATGGCAACCTCCAGACGCGGCCTTGATGGGGCGGCTTCGATGCGAAGTGGCGGCCTCGTGCGAATAGGGGAGGGCGGCCTAGGCGACAGGCGGGGCGGCCTCCAAGCGGCGGCCTCTCGGCCAAGGCGGGGCGGCCTCCAAGCGGGCGGCCTCTCGGCCAAGGCGGCGGCTCCAAGCGGGCGGCCGGGCGGCCTGGCAGCGGTTCGGCAGAGCAGCCTTCTGGAGCAGCGGCGACGGCCTCGACGGCGTCCGGCGACGTCCGGCGACGATCTGGACAACGGCGACGGTTTCTCGGCAGATCTCTGGTGGCCGGCGGAGGAATAAGAGAAGAAGAGAGGAAGAGAGGAAGAAAAAAAAAATTTTGAAAGAAAGGAATGAATGGGAGGCTTTACAAAAAAAAAATAAAAAAATAAGTTAAGGGGAGGCCTTTCATGGGCGGCCATTAAAAAAAAATAAAAATAAAAATAAAAAAATAAAAAATAAAAAAATAGTGAAGGGGCGGCCTTTCATGGGCGGCCATTAAAAAAAAAAAAATTATTGATGGTAGTGGCGGCCATATAAATAAAAAAAATAATAATCATAATAAAAAATAATAATAAAAAATAAAATAAAATAATAAAAAAAGGGGAGTTGCCGACGGCGGAATTAGAAAAATATATGCGCATTTTCAGTCTCAGTTCCATCGACTGAAAGCGCAAGGGGGGCATCTGTTAACACCAAAAAAAAAATAAATATCCGATGTCCAGATTGCCCGGCCCAATCCATGAAAATATATTCGGAAAAAGGACGCACTTTCAAAAGGCCCAATTTATTTTTCTTGGCTCAATCCAATTCAAGATTTATCCGGATAATAACCAAGGGAAGCTGTCAATCAAGCCGCCATCCTCCCGCGTGCGCCGTGCCAACCACTGTCATAGAAGTCGCCTCGCGTGCGCCGTATGCCGCCAATCAAGCCGCCTCGCGTGCGCTAGGCCACCAACTTATGTCACAAAAGTCACGCCGCCTCGCGTGCGCGATGCTGGAGGGGTCAGTCCTCCTCCCTATAAAAGGAGGAGATGCATCCCAGAGAAATCCATCCAAACACACCCCTTGAGGAATCATTTTATCTATTTCTGCATTTTTATTCTTGCAAGTTTCTTTCGTGTTTTTTCCATTCTGCAATCTTTAATTCCTTTACAGCTTTCTTATTTTCGTGTAATTCCTTTCTGCAATTTTTATAATCCTTTCGATACTCATCAATCAAAAAAGAAGGTTTCTCCCTCAAAGAAATTCTTGGTTAACACTTTCACAAATTTTTTCACAGTAAAACAAATTGGCACTCGAGCGGGACATAAAGTGGACACCATATCCACTTGAAAGAGATGCCTATACCAGAGCACACATATGCTAGCACATATATCGCAGAATGCGATGATGACAGAATCGATGGTTGCCTTCATGCCATTTCTAACGAGACATCTGATGGATGTCATGCCTCCTGCAATATCCGATCTGGTAGAAAAAGAAAGCCCACCAACAAAGAAACCTAGTACTTTAATTTCTTTTTTCCATTTTCTTGTTCCCCATAGCATAAATTAGAGAAAATGTCTTCTACCATAGCTCAAAATTCACAAAACTATATAAAAATTAATGACAAACTTTGAGTTCGGGGGTGGATTACAAAAAAAAAAATACTTCTAATATAGCGAAATTCACACAACTATATAAAAATTTATTGGTAAACTTTGAGCTCGGGGGAGGGTGGACCGCCACCCTAAGCCCCCTTCTCCTTCCGACCACTGATAATGACAGAAAGGATTACAACATTGCTATGAAGAAAGGAGGTTGAGATATGATAGATATAATCACACTAAGTGGCGAAACTAGGATTTCCTTTTAGAAGGGGCCGATTTCTATTAAAAATTTGTCACGAAATATCAATACAAAAATCAAGAAGAAACTATTTAGGATTGTTATAATATTGTACAAAATAAAAATATAAACCAAAAAATCCCATCAACAACCGTTGACTTGAGTGGATTGGAGTTTTAATCGCTTAAACAATGCCTCGGGTTAAAGTCTGTGTCTGTGTATATAAAAAACTTTTTTGAAAAAGGCTAAAAAATCCCAATAATAAAGGGTTTTTTTCCATTATTAAATCGCTAGACTATATACTTTTGACTATAGCACAAAAATCATATAGAGGCCCAAGCCACTCGTGTTGTGGCTTTAGTTTCGCCCTGATCACACTTGACACTTATGATACCCTGAATTTTAGTTTAAGAATTACAATCCCATTTCACTATTGATGTATTTTACGAGGTAATGTGAAATAAAAACTTTCAGCGCAACGTTATTCAATAGTTATTCCATATAGCCCAGATTGGGATGAGGGATGAATTCTGATAATTTGTCGATTAGAAGTTCTCGATTGTTTGAGAACCAATTTTCGAATAATTTTCAGGACATTATTTATCCGTAAATTTGGCCGTGATAGATTTTCCTCGGAAAAAATGTTAAATAGGCCCATTTTCTTTTCCAAAAATCCAAATCAGTCTTTTTTTTTTCATTTTATTACCAAAACAATCTGCTACAAATGATAATTATGTTCAAATCAATCCATTTTTCACTAATTATGCCCTAATTGCTGATGAAACATTATCGTGGTGGTGATGAAACATTATCGTGGTGTTCTCGTGCTGCCTGCTGGTGCCACGAGAACCTTCATTCTCTTGCTATGATTTGTGATTCTCGTGGTGATGAGCTGATTCTCATAATGTTCCATTACCACGAGAACAAACTTGTTTTTTTTTTCGAGTTTTCCCCTTAGATACACGAAAACAACTTTCATTGTGTCCTAAAGTCCATTATTGGAAATATTTTATTTCACCAAATCTCCTTTAGATTATGACAACCTAGGATTTGGATCCCCAAAATTTGTGAGTTTGGTATACGTACACCAAACACATGAATAGTATTCCATGCATATCAATAAATTGTCTTGATTCATATTCTTATTTCTTTCCAAAATAGTATTAAGTAATTAAATGCATTACGAAAAGGGAGAATTCATACAAAAGATAATTTGTGGCTTTAGATATTTTAATACTTGTAACTTAATTTTATTGACCATTTGCTATGCATATTACATGTTCAGCTTAGCTTATTAGAGCCCACTTATTATCAAATCCTCTCAAATGCTGGAATTTTGTACAAATGCCATAATACCTTGTCCCCTATTAGTATTTAGTTTCCCAGTCGACGACAAGAAAATAATTTATGCATGATTGTAGGTGTTCGGACTTCCGGAAAGAAAATAAAATTGGCTGATTTTAATAATAACCATTCAATAATCCAATATGGATTATTAAAAGTAAAATTGGTCGGGATACCGTAGATGATTCGGGTTCCAATCATCCAACCGAAAAGAGAAAATGTAATTTGATTTCCTGTTTAAAGTAACAGACAATAACGAGAACGACGTAAGCAACAATTATTACAACCAGGGGCGGATGTACTTGTAAGCCGGTGGTGGCACGAGATACCACTCAAATTGATAAAATTGCTATTTTAAGCTTAAAAAAATTAGATTTAATTTAGTTTTGCTTTGTGCAACCACTGATTTTTTGAGGTGATACCACAATAATCAATTATAGCTTAGTCATTTTCAATAATTTTTGTATTTTGACTACCATTTTTAATTTCAATATAATTTTTATTATTATTGTGATACCACTGAAAAAAAAATCCATAATCCGCCGCTGATTACAACAAAATGATGATAAACGTAGCTAGAAAGTAGAACTGAAGTGAAAAATTAATGAAGTCTTTAATTTGATCTGCATCAATAATGCTTCACCGGACCCTGAAAATTTACAGACCAAACAATTATTACATATCATCAACTAATTAAGGAATCTAAAAAAATAGAGTAGTACTATATACTCCCTCCGTCCCATTAAAAGTGGGCACTATTCCTTTTTGGGGTGTCCCATTAAAAGTGGTCTCTTTCCCTTTTAAGCAAATTAGATTAACATAAGCATGATTAAAAACCCCACAATAATGACAATTGTACTTTCTGCACAAAGTCCCTATATATGTTTAACCATTAATATCTCAAAATGTGTATAAATAAAAATTATATAAAATATATATTCTAAACCTATACGATTAGACGATTCCAACAAGATCACACTTGACTATTTTTTCCTTTCTACATCATTACAATAACATTAAGTCAAAAGTTAATTAATAAATATGTTTAAAAGTCAAATGTAACCATTATAAATTAGATGGATTGATTAGTCAAATTTACTCACACTACTTTAACTACTAAACACCACAACCTAAATTCCCGTGCCCAAAAGAAAATGGCCACTTTTAATGGGACGGAGGGAGTATATAGTTGGAATCAATGCTTACTTATTGCAATCGGTGTTGGGGCTGATCTTGTAGGGAATTGAAACACCGCACTGTCCGGGGAGTCCACCGGCCTTGGCGATGGCCGGACCGCCAAACCTAACAGCAAGGGACTTGAGGCAACGGCATACAGTTTGTCTATCCGCCGTTGTACGGGCAGCACCATAAAGGCCCCTAACCCCACCGCAACACCTGCCCGGCGGTCTCGGACCACTGCCGGCCACATAAGGTACGCATGGGCTCACGTATGAAACCACGGTGCTACACGAAATCGCGGCCGCCGCCTCAGATACAGGGACACCACCCAAAACCACCACCAATATCATCACCGCCACGGCCAACAACATTATCGATTTTACTACCACCTGCATTCCGCCGCCCATCGTATATATGCCTTGCTATATATGGACTATATATATATGCTGTCTGTGTGTGGAAAAAACAGCTTCTTTAATTGGAAAAAATAATTTTTTAGTCCTTTTTCTTTCCAAAATATCCAAATCAGTCCGTTACTAATTTTTTTCCCCATATAGTCCTCTATGTTTGCTAATTTTTTTCAATTCGGTCCTAATTATGTAATTAACCTGAGGTTGCTGATATGGCCGAAGTATATCACATTTTACATATACCGTGGCAAATCTGGAGTCCCCACACATAACACACTATTTTAATAAATGTTTGAAGACTGACATTACACATCATGACATGGATGTCAATCCATGGCACATCACTACTCTAAAAAATGACTCTAGCGGGTCAACTGAACCATTTTTTACTAGGATGATGTACATAGTTTCTACTTGGTTCGCATTGAGCCCTTCCTCATTGAGGTTACCCAACCCATAAAAAAATATCAACCATTCATTTGCACGCATTATATATCACAATTAGTCTTCATTATCTTGAGAAATACCAAAAACCACTGAGACCGAAAAGAAAATGCACTGCGGTAGCTATTGACCAGAACTCCTATGTTATTGTTGTGAATGGTCGTTGTTTGTTTATGGTTGGATTACCCCAATGAGGGCTCAATGCGAACCATGTAGAAATTATGTCCATCATCCCAGTAAAGAAAGGTTCAATTGACCCACTAGAGCCTATATGTATTTATTAGATTAGTGATATGTTATGGCTGCCTTCAAATATTTATTTCAACCATTTATTAATTTGGTGTGTTATGTGTAGAGACTCCAGATTGGCCACGGTGGATGTAAAATGGGATTTACTTCGGCCACGTCAGCAACCTTAGGCTAATTACGTAATTAGGACCAAATTGGATAAAATTAACAAATGTAGGGGACTATATGGGGCTAAAAATTACTAAGGGACCGATTTGGATAATTTGGAAAGAAAAAGGACTAAATAATCCTTTTTTTCTTCTTTAATTTGTGTCAGCATTATTAACGTTGAAGGTGAGAGAGACTGTACTACAGTGAAGGCTAATTAATTTTATCAGCTGGCCTAACCTAGCAATGTACTCCATCTTAGCCCCTAATCACATTTATTTAAAACCAATAATGGCATATTATTACTATATTATAATTACATACTACTACTAATTAATTGAATGCCGAACATGGATAGATTTCACGAAAAAATAACTGAAATTATTTTCGTCCTTTCATCACTTATTGTACTTAACTTGGCTGCTATACTTGCTAGGTTAGTACAACTAAATTTGGATCATTCCGCATCTCTTTATTACTTAAGTTAATAAAGCACATACGGCCAGTGGCGGACCCCGGAATTTTCGGTTGGTATGGCCGAAATTTTGTTTTTTCTAAACATTAAGTGTATAAAATAATTATATATAATTGTGTTCATTAAAGAGTACACAATATGAAAAATGTCCAATCACAAAAAGAATAATATAATATACTATCCCAGCTTTTGTGAAAGTGAAACGTTTAGCTTTTTGACGCTATCAATTGTCGAGAGTACATTTGCAATTGCGGTTATGGCAATGGTAAGATCAATGTCAATTCACTCAATTTATAATAATTAGAAAAATCACAACATACAACTGCGCATTAACTCCTATCAATGGATGAAAATAAGTTATATAGCGTTCATAAAGATGAAGTAATCGTTTCTATCAAATTTGGAGATTTGAGCTATATATATATGATCAAGATAATAAAGTAATAATTCAAAGTTGTTTCAGTGAATCTGTTATTCATCTATTACTTCAATAAGTCGAATGCGTAAGAAAAAAACTATTTAAGTTAATTTAAAAGTACCTTAAAATAGATGACAATTCATATGTCAAAATAAAATAATAAAAATATTAATTTTAGATTGAAGCAATAGAATAGAGGTGTTCTAATACAGCAAGATAATAAATAGAAAATACAGCAAGATGGGCAGAAACCAATACCAATACAAAGTATATTGTTTCCCAGTTGTCAAGATAATAAATCAGTGCGGAAACGTTGTTTGAGCGTTATCCCAACAACCAGTCAACAACCAATGAAAACCCAGAAGTTATGAACAGGACAGAGTGCGAAAATAAAACAGAGAACACTACAAAATTATTCACCCAGTTCGATCCACCGATCTACATTTGGGGGCACCAAGCCAGGATTTCACTAGACTCTCACAAACAGTTGAATCACACATCAACACACTTTACACATCCTTACATTCCGGTGAACTTCTCTATCTAATCAACTAGACTAGAGAAACACATGGGAGCTTCAACCTATCTATCCAAATGCACTGAATTCACTAGCAGATGTTAAAGTGGTGTTTGTAGAATCCTAGCTACTTAAACAGATTAAGCACATGGTGATACAACACCCAATCTAAGCCCAAGTTGTGTTTACTAGAAATATGGCAAGAAATGCATAAACATAAACTCAAATCCCCATGGAAATACAGCAGTCAGAACAACAAGAGAAATACCCAGCTGTAGTAGAATGGTTGTTTCTGCCTACTGTCAACAACTAACTGGGGGGATTATGGCTCCAGCTTCCTCAGCAATCCATGGTAGTGAAATGACATTAGAAATGCTCTGTTTTCTCTTCTTTGGAGCGGCTGAATATTGGTGCTAATGAGGAAGAGTCGAAAACAGGTATTTATAGGAGTACAAGGCCCATTTAAAACCCTAAAAGCCTGCTAAGGGGAAGTGGCCACGTCACTGTCCTTTCTGTACTTTCCAGGTGTGTTATACTCGTTGTTGATAGGTTGTTTCAACATCAGAGGGACAACGAGTATCTGCACAAAAATTCAAATCTTCTCTACAAACATTGCCACGTTAGCATCCCTCGTTGTCCTTTCTCCACTACCAGATTGTGTTGTTCATGAGTCGTCGTCACAACTATAGAACAACGTTGATCATCTTCACAACATAGGACTTCAAGGACTTAACAATCTCCCCCTTTGTGGATATGATCAACCAAAACGATTCAAGATCTCATGAACAATAAAAGCATGTCATATTATCCCCCCTTTTTGGTATGATCAATCAACAACAACATCTTTGCCTTTTTCTTGTTGTTCCTCTGCAGTTTGGACAACAAGAAATCAGCAAAAATATGCATCAATGTTTCTGCCCCTTTCTCTGTGGCACCAGCTCCTCAAAATCATCAATAATATCCAAGCAAAGCTTCCAATTAAATCAAATTCATCATAGATACCCCCTTGCATTATGCCATATCTTTTCCAGGTTGTTTCACTGTAGTCAGAACATCAGAACCAACAATATAATATACTAGAATTAAAACTCTCACCATACCTTCAGTAGCTCAACTGTACCATCTCCCTTTCTAATGGATTGGGCCCACAAAATATATATTCTTTGTAATCCAGGTCCCCGATCGCAGCATGGTGCTAAAGAGAGTGGCACAAGCCCAACTTTCCTCTATGCTCCTCAAGCTTCCCTCTGTCAAGAGACTTATTCATGCAGTCTGCTCGTTGTTCAGACGACATATGGTGCACATATTCAATCTCATTCTTGCCAAGGCAATTGCAGTGTGATTTCTTTAGAACCCAAACTATTCTCAGCTTAACCCTCTTACGTAGTTCTTCAGAAGGCCAGACAATAGGGCGACCATTCATCAAATCCTTTACAATTCGAAAACACTGTCAGCTGTGTATCCTGGCAATTTGCAATAAGAACAGTCCTTGTGTTGTTGAAACTTCTGAATATATCTTTCCTTGTTGATCTTTCTGATCGGTTGTCGACCAGATGTTTCAACAACATTCTTGACCACTTCAGTAGGCTTTGCAACAACTACTTTGTGATTTCTCCTTGGGGGTAATTTTTGTTCAAGAAATCCTCCACTCACAAATTTAGTCTCTGATGGTGTGGTTGAAAACTGATATCCAATTCCATATTGATCTTTGTAAGACTTTCCCATTGCTAAGACTTCATCGAGCTTCTCTTTGCCTTTCACCATAATTTCCAACTTATGAACCTTCACTTGAAGATCTTGGGAGTCTTTCTTTAATACTTCTTTCTCTTCAATCAGCACCTCTTTCTCTTTGATCAATTCAGCTCTTTCTTTCATCAAATCTCCAATAATGTCCTTGTTTGACATATTTTCCTTTTGAAGTGCATCTCTCTCTTTTAATACTTGATCATAGGAAATCCTGATGTCATCAAGTTGTTCCAACAACTTCTTTTTCTCCTTTACATCTGCTCTGTGTTTTTCAGTGAGCTCATCAAATGCAACAACAAGCTTTTCAAGATATATTCCATTTCTTGATAAAGCATCCTCAAAATCTCTACATTTGCTATGTTGTTCTACAGTTGTCCCAACATCGCCACCACTGCTGAGAGTAACTTTCTGAGAATTACAACTTTTAAGCCTTCCTTTCTTGCCCATCTTTCAGATCTCACTCAGCTATGTTAGAGTGTAGGCTCTGATACCAATTGGCAGGTCCCCTCGAAATAGAAAATACAGCAAGATGGGCAGAAACCAATACCAATACAAAGTATATTGTTTCCCACTTGTCAAGATAATAAATCAGTGCGGAAACGTTGTTTGAGTGTTATCCAACAACTAGTCAACAACCAATGAAAACCCAGAAGCTATGAACAGGACAGAGTGCGAAAATAAAACAGAGAACACCACAAAATTATTCGCCCAGTTCGATCCACCGATCTACATCTGTGGGCACCAAGCCAGGATTTCACTAGACTCTCACAAACAGTTGAATCACACATCAACATACTTTACACATCCTTACATTCTGGTGAACTTCTCTATCTAATCAACTAGACTAGAGAAACACATAGGAGCTTCAACCTATCTACCCAAATGCACTCAATTCACTAGCAGATGTTAAAGTGGTGTTTGTAGAATCCTAGCTACTCAAAAAGATTAAGCACATGGTGATACAACACCCAATCTAAGTCCAAGTTGTGTTTACTAGAAATATGCCAAGAAATGCATAAACACAAACTCAAATCCCCATGGAAATACAGCAGTCGGAACAACAAGAGAAATACCCAGCTGTAGAATGGTTGTTTCTGCCGTCAACAACAAACTGGGGGGATTATAGCTCCAGCTTCCTCAGCAATCCATGGCAGTGAAATGACATTAGAAATGCTCTGTTTTCTCTTCTTTGGAGCGGCTGAATATTGGTGCTAATGAAGAAGAGTCGAAAATAGGTATTTATAGGAGTACAAGGCCCTTTTAAAACCCTAAAAGCCTGCTAAAGGGGAAGTGGCTACGTCACTGTCCTTTCTGTACTTTCCAGGTGTGTTATACCCGTTGTTGATAGGTTGTTTCAACATCAGAGGGACAACGAGTATCTGCACAAAAATTCAAATCTTCTCTACAAACATTGCCACGTCAGCATCCCTTGTTGTCCTTTTTCCACTACCAGATTGCGTTGTTCATGAATCGTCGTCACAACTATAGAACAATGTTGATCATCTTCACAACACAGGACTTCAAGGACTTAACAATTCCAATCAAAATTAAAATTAATATACATAATTTATTTTTAAATTGTAGGTGGGGCCAGGGCCCCACCTAGCCTACACTTAAAGAAAAAATTTAAAAAGTTTTGTCGTAACTTTGCCCATTTTCTAAATTGGTGCCATAAGTTTGGAGTTTTTTATTTTGGTATCATAACTTTACTAATGTTCTCCAAAATGGTTCCATTAGCTTTAATCACCCACATTAGCTGATGTTGCTCAAGATTAGTGCAAAATAATTAATTTAATTGTGCTACGTAGGTTCCACATAGGCATTGACTGGGTTTTTCCGACAGATGTGGATACTTTCTAACGCGTTCGCCGCATACTTGAAGAGTATCAATGAGACCATTAGATTAGAAATAGGATTAGAAAGTGTCCACGTGTATAGGTCAAACACAGTCGATACCTACGTGGCACAATTAAATTAATCATTTACACTTATCTCATGTCATATCAGCAAATGTGGGTGATTAAGGCCCGATGGGACCATTTCGAAGACCATTAGCAAAGTTATGGCACCAAATTAGAAAATTCCAAACTCATGGCACTAAATTAGAAAATTGGCAAAGTTACGGCACCAAATTGGCATTTTTTCCCTCTTTTTTAATATATTCTATAATATATGTGCTGATCATATTGGTTTTAATTACTGTATGTTTGCTCAATCTCTCAAAAAGAAACAGTTCGAGACTGGATCGCAGGAGACAACTACACAACATGGGGAGGTGGACCTCAATGTTGTGCACTATATTATTAGTGGTGGGAAGACCCACCAACAATGTATCTACGCCATTGGGACCTTGGCTGATGATATAGCTCTTCCGGAAGCACATAAGACAGTTGAGAAGGAGTTAGCTCACTTGCGTGAAAATAAAGGTTCTAATCACCGCCCAGTTGATGACAATTCAGCTGTTATGACATAGACATCGTTTGGTTGTTTGGTGTTCGGTTATTATACGTTAAATGTTTGTTTGCTATCACAGATTTACATAACTATTGTATGTTTTTGGATATTTTGTTAAGTGATTTAGATGTTCGTTTCCTGTTTAAACGAAATAGCAATTGCAAAATGTTTAAATTTTAATTAAAGTGTTCGAATATAGAAAATTTCATAAATAACCTCAAATAATCTATACCATTCATCTTAGATCCAATGGCTATAAATAGTTACACATGCTTCCAGCATATACTGGCCAGCATGGGAACCAAGTCGTTTTATCAAATAGGTTAAAACCTCAAATAATTTGAAATGTCTGTTTAGCTAAATAAATTTAGGTCGGGACTTATAAAAAGTTTATTTAGCTTTTTAATATATTTTTTATATGTAGAACATAAAATTCGGTGTACAAGCAACTGCAAATAATTTTATTAATTTATAATCACAGTCTATACAATTTACAGAAATATAAAGAAATTTAAAAATATCAAAGATATGTGATTCAACTTATAGTACTCCTTTGATTCTTCCTATAACTCCTCGATTTCTTCAGCGTCTTTCACTACAAGAAATTTGCAGATTCCCGACCGCAATTACCGACCGAGCAAAGACGGGTCGTCATTACCGACCACATTCCCGACCGAAATGTGGGTCGGGAAAAATATATTCGTTATTGCGTAGGGAGTTTTTTGGCGACGAAAACACCGAACGCAATAAAAGCGGTCTGTATTACCGACCGCAATTGCGGTCGCAAATTCTATTCTAATTTTTTAAAAATTTTTAATATTTTTTTAAAAAATATAATTTACCGGCCGTAATTCCGGTCGCATATTCTATTCCAATTTTTTAAAAATATTTCATATTTTTTTTATAAAAAATTAATTTACCGACCGCATTACCGACCATAATTGCGGTGGATAAATTTTTTTCTAAATGTTTTATTATTTATTTTATATTTTTACTAAATATTTTTTGATTATTTTTATAATTTATTTATTTTTTATTTTAGCCAATTAATTAATTATTTATTTTATAAATTATTTATTATTTTATTTAATTACTATAATTATAGTTTTTATGTTATATTTTAATTTAGTTTATAATTTGGACATTTATATGTATATATGTATATGTATAGGTTATATATAATACATTCCATACAATGACATGAAACATGGGGTACATAGGTGGCACACACGCGAGGGAATAAGGAGGTAGACCTAGCTTTTGAGCCCTCTCTTCAGCAAAATCATTCAACATATTTGGGAAGGTATACTATATATGATACATCGTGGAATATGATTGATGGTGTAGGGACCTAGCCAAGCTGGTTAGTGTTGAGGTTGTTTAACGTGAGGTGTTGGGTTCGTGCCCTCCTGAGCACATTTTTTTTTCGTAAAAGAGAATTACCGACTGCAATTTGCAGTCGGTAAACTTCTCCGGGACCTTATGGGACTAGATAGTGCCGACCCACGTGCGGTCGGCAGGGTCCCGATGTTAAATTTTTTGGTCGGAGGAAAATTCTATACCAGCATATTACCGATGTGTGTTCCGTAATCCGGTCGGTAAAGTCCGAAACGACCCGTAAAAGAGGGTTACCGACCGCATTTTTGAGTCAGGAATCCATTTTTTCTTGTAGTGTTCGGTGCTGAATGATTTTATCGTCTGTCTCTTTGAATGATTTTCCATCCATCAGTCTGCCTAATTTGTGAAGGAAGTCATCAATTTATACAGAGAATATTGTGAGTCATGGGTCAATTGTTGATGGGTTGGCCCAACCTAGTTGGCTATTTGGGAGACTGCATCATTAGGGCTTATGTGGCACGTCAATATAGCACACAGGGTCTTCTTCTTGACTTATACATATGACGTTCCTTGACTTACATGTGGAATGTGGCCCACCTTTTAGGGTGCTTGACAGTCATTTTCATATAAATATTAATAATTACTTTAAACATTTAATTTATTTAAAATTCTCAATATAATTAACATATAAAAAACATGTGTCCCCTTTTTTAGGGAACCATTATGGTGCTTCCAAATTATTTGGAAGTACGGTAAAGACAACAGTCTCATCCGTAGAATTAGATCTAACGACTATAAATTAATAATGGTAAAATTGTCAAAAAAAATGCGTAGTGGTTTCTTCATTTAATGATTTTATTCACTGTCTCTTTGAATGATTTTCCATCCATTAGTCTCCCTAATTTGTAAAGGAGGTCATCAATTTATAGAGAGAATATTATGTGTCATGGGCCAATTGTTAATGGGTTGGCCCAACCTAGTTGGCTATTTGGCAAAATGCATCATTAGGGCTTATGTGGCACCTTCTCATTGGTCAATGTATCACGCGGGGTCTTCTTCTTGACTTACCCACATGACGTTCCATGACTTGTACATGTGGAAACCTTTTAGGGTGCTTGACCGTCATTTTCATATAAATATTAATAACTACTTTAAACATATAATTTATTTAAAATGCTCAAAATAATTAACCTATAAAAACACGTGTCCCCTTTTTTTAGGGAACGGTTATGGTGCTTCCAAAATATTTGGAAGTACGGTAAAGACAGCAATCTCATCTGTTGAATTAGATCTAAGGACTATAAATTAAAAAGGGTAAATTGTCTAAAAAAAATGTGTAATGGTTTTTTCATTTACTATGTCGCTGAATACACTATATTGTCGCTGAGATATATATAACATGTTGCTGGGGTATGCATAAATATGTTGCTGAAATATAATAGATGTGCATTTCACCAAAAAGTATTATATCAAGTCGTTGAATTGTGTAGGCCTTGTCGTTAAATTGCATAGGCCACGTCGCTGAATTGTGTAGGCTCCGTCGCTGAGATGCGTTCAAATATAGAACTATATCGCTGAAATGTATAAAAATGTGTCACTGAAAATGAATACAATAATGTCGCTGAATTGCATAGGCCATGTCGCTGAATTGCATTGGGCATATCTCTGAATTGTGAAGGCTTTATCGCTGAGATGCGTTTGAAATCCCAATGAACTTCAAGTGTCTCTAACTACAAACGTCGCTGAGATGAACATAATAATGTCGCTGAATTGCATAGGTCGCGTCGCAGAATTGCATTGACTCCATCGCTGAGTTGTATATGTCATGTCGCTGAATTGTATATCATATGTTGCGAATTCTACAGATTAAATACCTAACAAATAAAATTACGAAACTATCCCTCCAAATGCTTTCAACCGTTGGATGGTAAAATGGATCAACGGTACACAATTGGTTCCGCACGGTACGGATGAACAAAATCCACACAACAACATATGCGCTTTTTTTATTGGCGAACAAAATTTATGTGTTTACATAATTTTTTTGAATTTTAATAATATTATTATTTACTCCCTCTATCCCAGCTAATATGTCTTATTTGACTTTTTGACAATGTTCATTGTTCAGCTTTGACTCAATTTTATTGTAAGTATACAGTTGGAAAAAAATAGTCGAGTTATGTCTTGTTAGAATCGTATGACCACGTAGTTTTACAATATATATTTTACATAATTTTCATTGTTCATATTTTGATATATTAACAATTTAAAAAATGCACTGAATTATGTGCAAAAGTCAAACAAAACAAGTTAAATGGGATACGGGGTATTATTAATTTAATATTTAATATAGCTTTTTATAAAATTTGATGAGCTTAAATAGACTACTTAAATCCTTCAAGTCTGGTCTCTTTAATTTAAAATGTCAGACTTAGGCCTATAAATTAAGCATATAAAAGCTAATAGGCCATGTCCAAGCTTTTTAAAACTAAAATAGGCCTAGGCCATTCAAAGGCCAAGCCTAGTCTGACCTATTCCCACCCCTATCAACATGAAATGCTAAGGGATAAAAAATAAAAAATAAAAATTCTTAAAAAAAGTCACCCCTTCGTTATTTTAGCAAATTAAATTGCAGAGGAATAATGTGTTAATAGGGAGGGGTAGAGAGATTTAACACCTACTCATAAGTTTGGAAGTTAGAAACTTATTAATCATTTGGGTAAGTCCTCATCCCAACCCTTTGTTATTTCAGCAATTTAATTTATAAAATATTTGAAGTATATGATTTTTATTATATTCTAATATATACTTTGTACATATAATAATATATTGAAATATTTGACTGTGTTACTAGTAATATTTGGATGGTTGGCCCTTCTTTTGAAGTGATCAAATGTGAGTTAAAATTTCGAATGGAAATTGACCCGAATCTCTCGCTCCTTCCTCCCCTATCAACTTGTCGCTGGAACCGCCGGATCCCAGCACAAATCCTGCATGCCCTAAACCCTCGTTTAGGGATATCACATTTCGTGTGGCCTCTTCTTCTTCGACTGATGAACGGCCCTTGTCGGAACTTACGCAGGTTGGACTTGTCGACGGAAACCCTCCTCTTCCCGAGGTTGTCTTCTCATCTGAAGCGATGGAACATTTGTGTCTTCTGTTCAAGGATGCATTGGTTGTGAGAGTGATGGGTAAGAGAATTGAAATGTCGTTGCTGAAAGAAAAGTTGGGTCGCATATGGAAACCTAAGGGTTTTTTCGAAATACTTGATGTTGACAGAGGATATTTTCTTGCACAGTTCGATACGTCGGAAGACAGAGAAAAGGCATTGTATGGCGGACCGTGGTCAGTCCTTGATCATTATGTTGCTGTCATCCCGGGGACGACCAACTTTTTGGATCCAGAGAAAGAAGTCACTAAGACTTTTGTATGGGTGTGATACCCGGGTCTTAGTGCAGTTTTCTATAAAGAGGAGGCGTTGGAGATTATTTCTAAACAAGTAGGGACACCGTTAAGGTATGATATTAATACTAAAGATTTGCAACGGTGGAGATTTACCCGTGTTTGCATTGAGATTGACCTTTCTTCTCCAGTGATTGGTAAATTACGGGTCAATGGTAATTGGCAATTGGTTGCCTACGAAGAGCTCCATAATATAGGCACCAGATGTGGACAAGTTTGTTTTGGTCGTGAGAATTGTTGCATTAAGGATGGAAAGAATGATGAGGTTAATCTGCCTGATGAGTCGGAAACTAATGCCACTGATCCTCCGGTGATGCATGAGGTGCCGGTAGAGGAAGCGCAGACTAGCAAGGCGAAAGATCCTCTTCCGGATTGTGGGAATCAGAAACTCCCAACTGGGAAGGAAAATATTCCGCATAATGAGGGATTTGATACACATTTCAAATCTGCTGCAAAGAATATTCAAGATACCAAAAATAGGGTTCCTTGCCCTAAGTCCACTGTAAAAACGCATGGCGACTGGGTGATAGTTAGTTAGTTGCACGTCCGGCTCGCTCCCCTCGACGACCGACGGCGAAGGGAGAGGGGAAGCCTTTGGCAAACATCACAAATACATCTCAATAGACCCATTCCACCACACGTAGGCCTCATGTTGGCAATAAAACACCGAGTTTGTCTCCCAAAACGTTTACCATCAACATTTCTTTGGAATTTAATGAGGGATTAGTTGATGCAAATGGTAACTATAGGGTAAGCGACCTCGTCGTGTGCTGAGCCCTAAGCTAACGGTTGGGAATTCTTCGTCGAATTCCTTTGCAGTATTCGCGATTGAGAGTTCTGCCATGGACCTCGGTGAGGATGCTACGAGGGGATCGGAAGATGCAGCCCCTGACTCCCAATGTTAGTATTCCATGATTGACAGTGCTTGCATGGAACGTACGTGGTGCCATGCAGAAGCCTACGCAACGCCATATTATGGATGTGTTGAAAAGCTATAAACCTTCTATTTGTTGCAATTTTGGAACCGTAAGGCCCCTTTGAGTGTCTGCGGATACCTTTATATCGATGGGATTATGAACCTGTACATATCACTGAAAGGATAGGTCGGGCGGGAGGTCTTTGGATCCTCAGGCGGATTGGGACCTCGTTCTCAATCTCTGTTGTTTCTGTGTACAATCGGTTGGCTATGTTTAAGCTTAGGTCTGGGGATATGCATTGACATTTCACTGTTATATATGTTAATCCCGTATTGAGTGCTCGTTACCAAGATTGGCAAGATATGAGAGAGGTGGTCGGTTCTATTCAAGGGTCGTGGATGACAATTAGAGATTGGAATGATGTTATTAGTAGCTCGGAAGCGGTGGGTATGCATGTGTCCTCTCATCAATGCTAACAATTTAGGGATATGTTGAGTAATCGCAGTTTTAACTCTATAAATATTATGGGTGACTGTTACACTTGGCAAAAAAACACCTCGGGTGGCCCGCTGACTTGGAAGAGATTAGACCGAGCTGTGGCAACAGCTAGTTGGAATTCCTTATTTCCAGAAGCCGTGGTTGAGGTGTTGTCACGGCGAGGGTCTGACCATAATGCCTTGCTTCTTAGATGTGCTTCCTCTTCATGCGCGTCGGGAAGGAGGCCATTTAGGTGGGAGGCTATATGGTCGCATCATTCAACCTATGTTCATGTGGTGGATACGTCGTGTGGTATGGGAGGATCTACTATTACAGCAAAGCTTGAATCTGTTAAGGATGCATTTCTTTCTTCAATGAGCATCATTTTGGAAATCTTACTAAAAGAAAACGTGATACCTTGAAGAAACTACAGGAGTCCGATCCTTTTTAAGTAGAGTGGATTCTGTAATGCACCATCTACTTGAAGCATAATTGATGAAAGAATTGGATGATATTTTGAGGGAAGAAGAGACTTTTTGGTTTCAAAAATCTAAAGATAAGTGGCTGTCGCAGGGAGATTGGAATACTCGATACTTTCAAAACCAAGGAAAAGTTAAGAGACAACGTTCAAAAATAAATGGCCTAGAAGTTAATGGGATTTGGATTACTGATGATGACACCCTTAAAAATCATGCTCGGTTGCACTTTTGTCCTATGTTTGGGTCTGCCGCTAGCATTGCGCCAAATTTGATTCCTTGGAGCCTTTACCGCCACGCCCTTCGGTTGAGGGCCTTGGCAGTGAGGTAAATCATGTGGAAGTCCACCGTGCTGTTAAGGATATGGCGGCTTTTTCCGCTCCCCGGCCGGATTGTTTCTCTGCTGAATTTTATAAATTGTATTGGTCGTCGGTGGGATCCTCGGTATGGAATTTTGTTCATCAAGCGATGACCTCAGGTTACTTTGATCCACTTATCTCTGCCACCTTTATTTGATTGACTCCCAAGCTTGACATTCCTAGAGAAATACACCTTTTCCGTCCTATAAGTTTATGTAACGTCAGTTACAAGATATTAACAAAGGTTATTGTTAATCACTTGAGGCCTTTCCTTCAACAATACGTAGGGTCGTATCGGTCTGCTTTCCAACCTGGGAGGGGCACAAATGGTAATGCGATAATCCTTCAAGAAGCCATTACCACCATTCGGAACTGGAATAGAAGAGGGGAAGATTTTCTTTTGAAAATCGATCTAGAAAAGGCATATGATAACATTACTTGGGAGTTTTTAGAACGATGTCTTATTGAATTGGGGCTTCCTACTAATTTGTGCCATGTTATTATGTACTCAGTACTTATGTACTCTGTACGCTCTCCCACCTATTCCATTCTTTGGAATGGATTGGCTTTTCCACAGTTTACTCCGGCTAAGGGTTTAAGGCAAGGTGACCCTTTATCGCCTTACCTCTTTATAATTGTTATGGAGAAGTTCTCTAGGGCCATTCTGAAATGTGTTGATCATGGCCTTTGGCAGCCTATGAAATTAGCTCGTATTGCTCCTCCTTTGTCGCATCTAATGTTTGCGGATGACCTATTGCTTTTCTCTAAGGCGAGTATGGATAGGGCCCAATGCATGGATGGTTTATTATCTAGATATGCAGGATACTCGGGGCTTCTTATTAATGTTGGCAAGTCCTTGGCTTATGTGTCCGCTGCTGTTTCGTCTAACAAAAAATTGGAATTGACATCCTTGCTCAATATCAGCTTCTTGGATGATCTTGGGAAATATTTAGGGTTTCCGTTGTTTCATGGGGCGGTAAAGCAATTGCACTTTCAATATTTATTGGATAAAATGCACAGACAGTTGGGAACTTGAAAGAGGGTTTTACTCAATCGGGCAGGTCGCATCACGTTGCCTCGGGCCGTTCTTGCATCTATTCCAATGGAAAATTGGAGACGGTGGCAACAGCATGTGGTTTAGCAGCGGGCTGTGTGGAGGAGCGATCGGGCCTAGGATGGAGTTTGGCATTGTAATGAGCTCTACACCATGGTGCCGGAGGATATTCGTCAAGAGGTGCAGGATTATGGACCTTTAGTGTGCCATGAAGCAGCTAGGGACAAGATGCATTGGTCTTTGTCTGTTTCCCAAAATTACATTGTGAAATCGGGCTACGCTTGGCTGATCCAGAGGCGAAATTTGCATGGTGACCGCTTGAGATCTTGGGCGTGGAAAATCCGAGCACCTGAGAAGGTTCGAGTATTTACATGGTTGGCCGCATACAATGTTGTGCCTACCAATGAGACTCGCATGCGTCGTGGTATTGCTAGTTCCTCCATTTGCAGTAGGGAGCATGTAAAATCACTCATGCATTTGCTCTTCAACTGTCATTTGTCAAGAGAGGTCTGGAGGCAACTTGGGGGTTTACCCTCACATTAGTGGATCTCTCACTTCACTGATGCTTCTATTTTTCTTGCTCGTTTTGGGAAGCGCTGGATGGGTTGTCAATGGGCTAGGATTTGGTGCATTTGGATGTGTAGAAATCACATGTGCTTTAGTAATGAGATGCCAAATGTCTCTGATGTGGTCTGTTCTACCTATTCCTTGGAGAGTCCTTCGAGCGAGTGTGTGGAATGGAGCCTCAGATGAGAGAGTTACACCTTGTTGAATTGAATCCCATGGCCTTCAATGGGAAGATTCTCCATGTTAATGGGAGTTCCTTAGAGAATCCTAGTCATGCTGGTTTTGGGGGGGTCGTTCGTGATAGGGATGGTCGTTGGTTGGAAGGTTTCTCTGGCTCCATTGGTTTTGGCCCTAACCTTGATGTAGAAATTCATGCCATTTGGAATGGGCTTAAACGGGTTCATAGCTTGGGAGTGGAATTCATTTGCTGCTATTCCGACTCAGAGGATGCCTTGCGTCTTATTGGGCAAGATTTAAGCTCGAATCATAACCACTTTGCTCTGGTAGGTCATATCCGGGATATTCTTGATGTGCATCCGGGGTACAAGTGGTTCCATATTTTTCGGGAGGAAAATTTTGTAGCTGATGCTTTGGCTAAACGTGGTGCTTGTTCTAAAGAGTTCTTTACAACATGAGCGTTCCGGCCTATGACGTTCGCCCTCTGCTTACTATCAATATGTCTGGGACTTGGTTTCCCCGGCTTTAGTGTGTTTCTTTTTTCCTCTCTTTTTCTTATCTTTTTGCTCTAAACTATTCTCTCATTTTTCTATTTGTTAGCTTACGCTTTGCGTCCATTCACCCAAAAAAAACGTAATATTTGGATGGTTGGACATATAAATGGGAAGACCAAACTGGGTTATTTCTTTAATTTTGGTGGGAAATTATTTTTTTTATTTGTCATATTTATTTCAAAAAAAAAATGATACATATAATGAATTAACTTATATGTAGGGACAACTTAAGCAAATATCTCGTATTCGAACCTTGGTGTATTCATAATTCTGCTTTAGAAAAAATGCAATCCTTCAATGCTCACCCGATCATTGAGGGTTTAGTTTTGGACTAAATTAGGCATTGAGATACCCAGTATTCACCCAAAATTGCAAGATTTTCGGATCAAATATCCGATGATCCGATCGAATATGGATAGCGATTTTGAGTTATCCAAAAATTTAGGATGGGATGGATTTGTCTACATTACTAGTTAATGATCATTGGTCACATATACTTCCTCCTTTTTTTAAGGTTACATATCTCATTTTTATGCACTCCAGTGCATATTTTAAACCATTAATAACTCAAGCTCGGTACAAGTAAAAATTCTAAAAGTTTGATATTTGAAAACTACAAGACATGTCGAATCAAATAAGATCACACTTGACTATATTTTTTATTGTATAACTATGATTAAAAAAAATTAAAATGCTACACTGAACAGTAGCAAAAGTCAAACTGTAACATTTTAAAAAAATAAAAATGGAGGGAGTACTTACCTTTTAATTTGTTTCCACGTAATGCATCCACAGTATTGTTAATGTATAACTGAAATTTTCTGGACTCATCACCAAAAATTATGTTCGGTACATATTTGTTGCTGGTAGTGTATCAATGACTTGGAATAAACATTACCATCTTCAGCTAAATATCTATAGGGTCATATCTCCTTGTCTGAGGATGAAATTCTTCGTACATAGTTTCCAGCTTGATATACATTGAACCAAAAGTATCACTGGCAGAAATCTTGAAAAAAGACATTAATCATGTAAGGGATCGTAGGTGCTAAAAAATCAGTGTGTCCAAAAGCAAATTACAGTACTGTAGTACATATTACAGTACTGTTAATGCTAGTCCTGCGCTAAGACAATCAACCCTTAACCTTAACTAATGCTAAATGTTTGATGTCATCAGCAGACAATGTTTTTCATGTACGAACAAATGCTATCTAAATACACACTACAAACCAAATCAGTAGTATCCTTTCCTTCTCGATTGGTAAAGTTCCACTCTCGTTTTCCCTTCGTACGCCAACGCCTCGACGTGCCTATCTTGCATCAGACTCGGCTGTTTCAACCCCCATTCTATCGCGATCAGCATGTCTTCCTTGGCGATCTCCTCGCTGTCCGGGACGTGCATTGCCAGGTAGCATACCAAAACGAAGCACGGTAACTGCACCATTTGTTCGCCAAAGTAGACCAACGGGACGAGGTGCTTGATCCCTCCTTCGCTTATTATTTTCTTGCAGTGCTGCGCGTTGAGGAAATTGTTCGGGCAGGCAAACTTGTTGAGCGCCAGTGCTGCCTCGCTCATCACTTCCGGCTCCCTGTCTTCCAGAAGCTTCACCAATGGGGAAATGAACCTTGTCTCGCTTGCACGGAACATTCTCGCCAAATTCCCAAGGGAACGGATGCTGGGAATGAGCAGAAACGCATCTTCTTTCAAAATGATCGCCATAAACTGATCAACCACCGCTTTGGCAGCCGGCGCGGTAGGCTTGAAGGCTACACGCCTCAGCATTTCGTCTTCCTCAGCCACGGCCGTGATCTCCATTAACGCCATGACTGAATTGTACCGGACTTCCTCGGTGCCCTTCTCCACCAACACGGAAAAGCAGAGGAGCGCTCTGGATTCGGTTATGCTCCTGCATATCGCGACGTTTCCTGCACATAGGAAACGAAGCGCTCTTGCAGTCATGATCTTCATCTCTGCCTTTGTCGCGGGATCCTCAAGCTCCCGACGTTTGATGCTGTCCCCACTTAGGGAATGGTATTGTTTCGGCTGATGCTGCCGCTTGCTCTGTTTCTTATGATGGCTTTTTCTTCCACTTGAACTCTTCTTACGGCCCGAGGTTTTTCCCCCGGGCTGAATGCTTCCGTTGGCCCCATTGCTCGATTTCATAGCCGTTGCATTCGTCACCACATCGTGCATTTGGTTAGGGATCGCGAACCCCATCGGTTGCTGCTGAACTGTACTACTGCTCTTGTGTTCATCAGATTCGCCTTTCCTCTTCGCGATCATGTACTTGCCACTCTCTGGAATCGTTTCGAAAGCGAGATGGCTGATCAAACACTGAATGGTATTGTTCTGAGCAAAATGGTCCTGGCATTTTGGATGATTTGCAGCCAATTCTGAGATTGCCCAAGCCACAACAACCTGAACCTTCATGTGCCCTTCTTTGAGAATTTTCGCAAACACCTGACCTACACCGGCGTTAATGAATGAATCGACGCTTTCCGGATCCCTCCCGAGCAATCCAATCGCCCGAGCAGCATTCTCCTGCCCTTCCATTTTCCCTTCCTTGGCCAATTTCAGCAATGGCACAGCCCCTCCTTCCTCGATTATCAATTTCCCGTGGCGATCGTTGTCCCTGGCGAGGGAGACGAGGGAAGCTGCAGCATCCGAACGGTCCTCTATCGATCCGGAGCACAAGATAGCAAGTTGCTCCCAAATCAAGCATAGGATCGGCTCGTTCACAGCAATTGGGGGCAATCCTCCGAAATAATCATCATCGCGGTCGTCTCTGGGATTGGACACACGGAGAAGCCAAGATACGTCGCCAATGGAATTGTCGAGCTGCTGGATGATTTTCTGGCAAGCAGCGGCGGGGATGATGGTGAAGACGCGCTTGAGGCCGTTGGCGCGGCATTTGAGGATGAGAGTGAGGGCTTTGTCGAGGACCTGATTGGTATCGTCGATGATGCGGCGGGTGGGGCGTTCGTAGAGGTCGCCGCTGATGCGGGCGGCCTGGCGGAGGAGGGAAACGAGCTTCTCGGTCTTGGCCTTGATTTCGAGGCAATCCTGATGGAAGGAGACGGCGCCGTCGGCCAATTTGACGACCTCGTCCGCATACTGAATGGGCTTCACGAGGATTTCTTTTGCGAAATCCCCCATGAATCCGAATTCAGAAAGCGGCAAGTCCACAAGAGGTTAAGGATATGCATGTATGGAATTCATCATATCATTTAGGAGGGCACATTTTGTGGCACACCTAGTGGAGGAAAAAAGATCGGACTTTTGTGCGATGGGCAGGAAATATAGGAAGATGCTTATTGCTTATTGCATGGGGGATTAAGGATGGAAGGGTACCATGTCATAATTTACTACTACCATGTATTATTATTGTCAAGTACTCAAGTCTCAATTAACTATCGATCTGGAGTAAGGTCTTGCATGTGCATCAATGCATGTAGGTTTTTTTTTCGATTTTTGTGAACATTTTATTAGATTCTTTTTTCAAAAACTACTTTTTAGTATTACATTTTCAATCAGACTTATTTTTAATATTTTATTTTATTTATTTTTATTTGTATAAAAAAGTTGACGACAAATTTTATGTTACTTCAGTATTATTATATAGCAAATTTCCATATGAATTACTTTAATATTTTCTTATCTTCAAACCAAGGCAAATGTATCATAAATCCCCCATAACCAAAATACTACAGCTTTACTCCCAGTATACTATCATACTCCAACTTTAATACATAGGATGGAATATTGCTTTATGTTTGAAAATTAAAAAAAGAAAAAGACTCTTGTACCCCAAGTGAATATTATCTATAACATATGGAGAAAGGGTGAAAGAGTATTTTCATTATGCTGTCACATCCTTCCTTAAGTTTGACACCAACTCTGCACCTTCTCTCCATCCACCTCCACAACACAGGCATTCCTTCCACACCAGAGAAGCAGTTCAAGATCTTAAGTTCTTCACATTATCTTGCGGAAGAGGCCACCCATTGCATACTCATTCTTCAATTCGAAAGGTGGAAAGAGGGCCATCGAAGTGGGTTTGAGTTTGGTGGTGAGGGCGAAAACAGGGGCACATTCTACAGTTTAATTGGAGGTTAAAGACGAAAGGTAATGCATCCCCTTACTCTAAAATGAAATGGGTTTTGGTTTAGGGTGCGATTGAAGTGTTTAGATGTTTGGATTACTTATTTTTTGGTGCGATGAAAGGTGTTTGGGCATTTTTTTGTTGCTGCGAATTTGGGGATTAGGGTTTATGGAATACCCAATAAATTTGAACTGGGTTTCGGGGTAGGGTGCTTTTGATGTGTATCTTTGACTGAAAGTGTTGTTTTTTGGGCGGATAAATGTGTCTGCCCCTTTTTAAGTAGTTGTGAATCTGGCCTAGGTTTGTGATAAGAAACCTGAATTCATATATGTGTTGTGTTGCTGGGAAAGCATGTAAATGCTGTTATTTTGTTCATACAAGTGTTCATTGCTGTGTGGAAACATTTTTTTTTTCGTTGCGATTAAAGGTGTTTGACCCTTTTTAAGTTACTGCGATTTTGGAATAATTTTTTGGGTAAGAAATTTGATTTCACACAAGTGTTATTTTTTGGAGTGATCAAAGGTGTTTGCCCCTTTTAAAGTTGTTGTGAATTTGGCATATGTTTCTTTGTAAGATATTTGAGTTCATACCCGTGCTGTGTTGTTGGAGAAGTATGAATCCGAAGTAAAATGTTGTTTTTTTGTTCATAAATGTTGTTTTTTGTTCATATATGTGTTCGTAAATGTATGTGTTGTTCTTTTTTACAATTATTGGTGTTTTTTGTGTTCATAACTGTGTTGTGTTATTTTTTGTACGAAAATATTGTTTTGTGTTCATACCCGTGTTCATAAATGTATGTTTTATTTTTTGTTGCGACTAATGGTGTATTTTTAGTTAATAACTGTTCTTTTTTTTTGTATGAAAAAATATTATTTTTGCTCATACATGTTGTTTTCTGTGTATAATGGTATGAATAGGTGGAGTTCGCAAGGAAAAAGCATGGGGCCAAGGAAAAAAAATAAGTGACACAGAAAAGTAGAGTGTGGGGATTAGTATGGAACAACGGACCGCTCTATGGAGAACGTGGCGAAAGAAAGTGGACCAAGAGCGACGAATAAAACACGTGATAAGAAGAAGAGTTATGGGGCTGGCATGATAGCCCGGTGTTCAATTTCCGTACTCTTAAACTCTTTTGTTTCATAAACTTGTATTATTTAAATGGAAAGTAGTGTGTTGAGTTATGCAATAGCAGTATACAAAACTTTATTGTTTTAAATGTATCCTATGAAGTCATGCAAGGGTGATATTTTTGTCTCCCATTAATCCAGTGTGTTATGTGAAAGGTGGTGTTTCATAACACATTTGTGGTGTTGGGTGCACATCATTTCAGTAAATGCCCATCAGTTTCATAATCGATACATGTTGTGTTTTAGAACGTATATGTAGTGTTGTATGACCGTAGGGTGTTGTTATGTTCAATGTTTGTATGTTGCTGTTGATTCCAAGTGTGATAGTTCAAAGTGAACCCGATTCTTAAGAGATAACAATTGACCTTTCTCCTAAGTTGAAAATAACATAAGATTGTAAGTTTCATCATCCACTTATCCACTAGACATACCTTCCTATTTTCAATATCCCATTCGTTGTAGTTAAAAGTGATCCCGATTCTAAATACTTATCCACTAGACATACCTTATCCACTAGAATATTTCATCCATGACATCCACTAGACATAACTTCCCTTTTCGAAATCCTATTGGTTGTAGTTCAAGGTGATTCCAATTCTAAAGTAATGGTGTTGTTATATCTGTTACATCCTAAGCGTACATAATCATACATGACTATTGAATACACTGACCACACTGGAACAACAGATTCATGTATGTAAACACCAAACTACTAGTACAACGAACATCACTGTTAGAACCCACAACATCATTGTGCCTACTGACTATGTTTGCACACTAGTTTCAAACACACTTGCTCAAAACCACGTACCATTTAAATATCAGCTTTGCATACACCAAAATAACCACATTCCATATAAATAATCGATTCAAATAGAACATTACAACCACACAGCTGTCAAGTTTACAGTACATCATTCCAGTGTTGCATAAAAAAATGTTTTACATTATGAAACAATCCAGATCAAGGACCGTTTCAAACAATGAAACAACTTAAAATAATACCACTCCAGCCAATGGAAAAACACCACAGTATTTCAAAAAAGTGCAAAAGTGAAGCGTATGTGCAAAAACTGTGCTGTGCAACTGTCATTCAGGCAGTCGTTTTGTACGCCACTTTGCATGTGGTGCAGTTGTGCCCCTGGCGTCGCATAGGCCACACTTGACCTTGCATGTATAGACCCATGTTTAGAACCGTGGTGCTCATCATTTCTGGAGAACCCCAATATTTTCATTGTTTACAACTGTCGTGTTTTAGGATAAAGGTGTGTTGTTCTTCGACGGTATGGTAGTGTCAACAACAGTGCTTGTATGTTGTTGATTCCAACTGTGGTATTTCATCCCATGAACCAAACACGTTGTAGTTTAAGGTGAACCCGATTCATCGTGTTTAAGCATTGATCTTCCTCCAAAGTTGGAAATAGCTTAGGATTGTATGTTTCATCGATTCCAGCTACTAGATGAACAATTCCATTTCGAAAACCCTTTTCCTTGTAGTTCAATGTGAACCCGATTCATAACATTTAAGCATTGATCTTCCGGTACTATAGTTTGCATGGCTTCACATTGTATGTTTCATCGATGTGATCCACTAGATGAACCTTCCCATTTCTAAAACCACGTACCACGAGTTGTAGTTGAAGGTGAACCCGATTCATCGTGTTTAAGCATTGATCTTCCTCCAAAGTTGGAAATAGCTTAGGATTGTATGTTTCATCGATTCCAGCTACTAGATGAACAATCCCATTTCCACTGGATGAACCTTCCCGTTTCCAAAACCCTATTAGTTGTAGTTCAATGTGAGCCCTATTCATAACATTTAAGCATTGATCTTCGTCCAAAGGAATAGCTTAAATGTGTTGGTTTCATCGATTTCACCCTATGGATGAACCTTCCCGTTTCCAAAACCCTATTAGTTGTAGTTCAAGATGAACCCGATTCTTTAGAAATAGATGTGTTATATCTGTTACATCCAAAAAGGTGCTAATCATACACGACTTCTGAAAACACACTAACAACACATTTCAATTATATTAACACTACATACTTGTAGCTTCAACACCACTGTTAAAACCACCAACATCACTGTGCCAACTGAGTATGTTTGCACACTAGTTTCACACACAATTGCTCAAAACCACATACCGTATAAATATCATCTTTGCATACAACAAAATAACCACATTCCATATAAAAAAAACATTTCATAAAAAATATTACACCCACATACAGCTGTCCACTTAACAGTACATCATTCCACTGTTATATCAAATTGGTATCACATCTTGAAACAATCCAGACCACGGACCGTTTCAAACAATGAAACCAGCCAAAAATAATACCACTCCAGTCAGCGTAAAACACCACACTAGCTAAAAAAAGGTGCAAAAATGCAGTGTGTGTGCAAAAACTGTGCTGTGCAACTGTCATTCAGGCAATGAACTTGTATGCCTCTTTGCACGTGGCGCGGTTATGCCCACGTCGTCGGCATAGGCCACATTGAACCTTGCTTTTCTGGACTTGGGATGGTATATGCTTTTTCTTCATACAGCCGGTTGCACCCTCACATCCCAGGGCATTACAAACTCACTGTCATTGCCATTATCCTCTTCGCAATTTCCACTGGACGTCATGAGAGGGTATATCACACCGTCGTATGTTCTCTTATAATATTCCACGGAGTAATATGGGTCACAATAGTCATAAATATTACCTTGCATCCCCTCGATAGCATCACATCCATGTTTGCAAGGCAACTTCAGCATTTGCCAGTAACCACACGAACAAGTCCTCCTCTCAACATCCACAGCATGTATTTTGTTATTTTCACGTACTTCGAACAACGTTCCACCAGCCCGCTGAATCTCTAGCGCATCAGATCCCATGTAAAATTGGCTCAACAACTTTTAAAATTAGCGACAAAATTGGCTCATCACTTGCAATCACACAAAATAAAAGCCTTTAAACACGACAATTAAGCATAAAAACACAATTCATAATAAGCGTGACACTTAATAGCAACACTCGTTCTCATACCGAACAACATACATACAACTCTATTAAACAACTATCACCTCCGTTTTGAAGTTGTCCTCAAGATGCCGTATGCATATAGAATGGTGACACCCGTTAAACACGCTTGGAATCGCTTTCATCAGTCCGGAGTGACGATCACTAAAAAATGTGAACTCTCCCCATTGATCACGTTCATTGCCGCCGTCAATTGCACTCCTTAGTTTTCGACAGAACTGGTCCCAATTTTCATCATTCCCCCCGCAATTATAAACCAACAAAATCAACCAAAAAAACAACACGGTTGGTCATTATAAAACAGCTAAATCAGGATATAACAAATACAACACTGCATCTTTAAAACACCAAGGTACGCGTTTAAAACACAAAACCACGTTAGTAATACAATAAACTACAAACAGCATGTCAGTGGGCACCTGCATATGCAATTGTTATGAACCCACCATTTGCGTCTTTGCCCACAGCGCCCAATATTGAACCTTTCCACTCGGACTGAAGAACCTCTCCAGAATCTCCTCAAAAACCCTGCCCTTACCCTCGTCTCTTCCCTCTCAACCCAAAAAGAAACCCGCCCCCTATTCCCTTGATGATCGGTTGAAAATATGGTAAGAAACCCTAACCTTTTCCATCTCCAATACCACGATCGCAGCTCGCCTTCCCACACACGAATTTCGCGCGAACAGGAGCTTCCCAACGAATAATGGCGCGAACAGGAGCTTCCCATGTAGTGATTTGTGTTTATGGTGGGTTTCTTCCCCATTTTTGCATAAGAAGAGGAGAGAGAATGTAATGAGTACCTGTCACATCAGCCTTCTTTTGCAGCAAAAAGTAAGGTCACAAAGGTAATTTCATTACTCATTTTCTTATTCCTTTTCTTTATTGCAATGGGGATTAAAGTGGAATGTATTTTACTACTAGGTACTAATACATGAGAAGAAAAGTATGTGGGGATTTAATTAAAATAAGTTAAATGGAGGGGGATTTAACTATAAAAACCCCTCAAACGAACTTGTATTAAATTCGACCCCAAAAAGCTTGACTGAGAAGGTTGCGTTTTAGGAATTACTACTAGTATTTACTCCCTCCTTACAAAATAGTAGTCTTTTAGAGATGAAAAAATATTCCACAATAGTTGTTATTTTTAGGTAGTTTTAGGTAGTTATGTTTTTACTATATTGCTCTTTAATTTACAAAAATGCTATATCTTGACATTTATTACAAAATAGTTTAGTTGAAGGGTAAAAATGGAAATTTGTGACTTAATTAATGCATATCTTGGTTATTGAAATTGAGCTGAAAGAGACAACTAAAATGGGAGTAACTTTTAGTTTTTGAAATACTAAAAATTCTTAGAAAATATAAACTCAAAACATTTGTTTACTTATACGGTCTAACTCCAACAACTAACTAGAAGCTATTTTTTTTTTTTTTTACCTTTAATAATTAGAATATCTAAACTCTAATTATTTTTCAATCTAAGCCGAAGAAGGTTGTCGGTTAAGTCACATGTACAAAATTTCAGCATTCGAGAGGGCCAAAAGTAGCGTTCTTTATGATAAAGAGCTTGATTCGGATCCCAACTTTCTATAAGTGTACAAACAAGCAACTTCGTTCCAACTACAAGCAAACAGTATTAACGCTAAATCATTTTTTAGTCATTGAACAAGACAACAGTATAATTAACTGACCGCATTAAACCTTTTACTCGAGGAGGATCAAGTGGAGCTAAGCTGAGCATGTGTACTAACGCTTGAGCTATAGGCTTAAAGAACATTTTCTGAACTTGAACGATAACAAATTAACACATACTAGCTCTACATAAACCAAATGCTATACTCGTAAGCTCATAGTTAGAATCCCTACATGCTAACCTCCTCTTCAAGAGTCAAACAGACACTTTTCCATCAAACAAATCATCAATTCATTAATAATAATGAAATGTATGTCTGTGTGTGTGTGTGTGAGTGTTCGAGCGCGCTGCTCTCAGCATCTAGATACAAAACAGAAAAGTTTTGGCCCAAGCAAGTAAGAACTTGAAGTTGAGCTCAATCCTTATATATCTCGAGCTCGATCCTTTCAAGATGAGCATTAGTTCTTCATTATTCAGGAAGCCTATATTCTTGGAAGGTAAATCTATATCAATCTCTATAATCTTTAAGTACTACTACTATATAACCCATGCATTCTCATTTAGTATATGATTTTGTGGTGCATTCTTGAAAGGAATAAAGGATGTAGAGATATACAAACTGATCTAACAAAATCCATGACTTATCTGAAGGAGAAGACAGTCGCGCATCCACATGAAAATATTATCCATCCTATTGCCCATCATAGTTTTGGTGGCTTTAATGATCCAAGTACCAACCCTTAGAATTTTACGATTTGATCTCCTAATAAGATTACAAAACATCCTTCAAGTTGGATCAGCAAACATCCTTCAAGTTGGATCAGCTTGGCACAGTTTCAAGTATCATTTTTCACTTTTGAATGTCCTGAATAAGCCAATAAAGGGCATCTAACATCTCCAGTTTCCATAATTTTCCTGTCAACTTTTCTATTAGAGCATTTTCGGCAAACCTTACCATGAGTGTACAGAAGACAATTCAGGTCAAATTTTAGTTCGTCTGGAATCCGATGGTTGAGATGCAGATAAGTCTTTTTTATATCTGCAATGGCTGGCACCCAACCGATGGTCTTGGCAATTTGAAAAACCTGTATCAGTGATGACAACAATATATATTCAAATGCTAAGCACATACAATTGAAAAGCATTCAAGATGAACGGGCATGATTTCTATTAGAATGAAAAATGAAAGAGAGTACTTACATGAGTGTCCACAGGGAAATCATCAAGTTGCAACTGAAACATCAACACGCAGGATACCTGCAAATAACTTAAGATAATTGTTTGGCAAAGTAAATTTTTCAAATTTGTGTACACACCTCCATATAATATATTGTTGCATACATTAAGCTTGACGATGATGCATTGTCCAAAGTCAGCTATTCAGCTAATATGAGTAGATTAAACCTTTCACAGATTACAAGAACATGATCAGAGGTGTTCGATAAAACAGTTAACTCTAATAATATACTCCCTCTGTTTCCAAATATTTGTGCCGCTAGAAACATTCACACATGTGAAGATAAATAATAAACGAAGTAAAATATCCTTATTAGTAGTTAATGGAAAAATTTATAACGAGATTTGTAAAATGACATTTATTTATATATCTACTCTTCTGAATGGAGGGAGTGGTAACTTATTTGTTTTGTAAATTGGTGCCTATGCAGTCAACCTTGTAATTTCAGATAATTATTCCAGTGATTAATTGTTAAAGTTGAAACAAACATCCTAATATGATGGCTCATTGTCGGTCAATATGGCTATATGATCTACATCTTCTAAATGGAACATTATATAAAAGATTCAAAGACCAGGCAAGAGCCACTGATTGTTTGCAAGCATCTAGAGCCACTGATTATCTTTTGTATGCAAGCGGTCAATACAAAATAAGTTATTGTACAACATCTAGAGCCACTGATTATCTTTTGTATTCATTCACCCTTTCTTAATGCATTTAACTAATTGCTTATTCAAGTATGTTTCATCCTTTAATTTTGGAATTCTCAAACACAAACAAGTCAAATTAAATCAAACTAAATGTTCTAATTGTTCTATTCGTTTAACAACTCTAGCTGACTAGCTGTATCATCCATTTTTTGGGTCAAGAATCTTATTTGGTTTTTCACAATCCTATCTTTTAAGTTTCCTTTCTAATTTTCAATTAATTAAAACAAGGTCATTGATTGTGCGATCTATTTTTTAACGATTGAAATCGGTCCATCACTAAAATGCAGATTCCACAACCCAAGAAAATTAATTCCACCCTCCTCCCAGTGGCTCTTCTCTATAATGAAGATAATGATTCATATTATTTACGAAAAATGTTTGGGTTTCCACTCTGACAGGCTAAAGAAAAATGTTCAGCGGTCCAACAAATAACCTAAACTGCTCGAGAAGGAACAATTAGTTATTCCATCTCCTAGTGTAAAAACCCATTACCACGCAGAGAAGTTCAGACAATGGAATAATCCAACTAATCGGACTAAATACCCTCTAAGGCTCTAAGCTAATGGAAAGAGTCAAAGAGAATGTACTTCTAACTTAGAGTAATGTAGAATTAAAAGCAGAGAAGTACCGTTTTGGGACCTATTCCTTTCAAAAGGGAGAACTCTTCCTTGACCTCCTTGATTGACATATCTCTTAAGTATTCCATACACAATTTCCCCTTTCTCTCAAGCAACCAACTCAACAAATTCTTTATACAAGAAGATTTGGTTGGTGCTAAGCCTCCGCACCTTATAGCATCCTCAATACACTTGGAATCAGCTGCAAGGGCCTTAAAGATACATATATCCATCAGAAAAAGATGACACTCAGTAGAATTACTTCGTGTAGTCATCTGGCTTCAACAATAGAGGCATTAGGCATGAACCCCGCATTGTAAACTTAGAACCACATTCAAATTATGCTTAGAATTTGCATCATAAGCAAATGATAGAATGCCATTACTAAGAAGTCTTTCCATGCTCAACAAACTTATAAGTTGTTTTGAATCTCTAGTACAAATAACTTAAATATGGTTTTCAGTTGATTCCAATGTAACATACAAATGGCCAATTTTTCAACTTACATCAAACTGCCTGTAATTTCCTAATATCTGCAGTTCAATTTTAGTTCATAAAATGACAATTTGGATGAAGTGAACCCCGAAAATGACCTAGAAGAACCAACCATCAATCAAACGTAAAATTAAGCTATGTAGTCTAAAAATCAACACTATGAATCTATGCCCACAGCTTCAAAGTGAAAACCAATCATCACTAAACTATAAATGTACTCAAATAACATAACTAAAGTTTCTTCTACCTTTTCATGTTTCACTAAACCACTGCAAAGCGTTGAACAATCAAAAGCAAAAGAATACAAAAGGATTAAAAGAAAAATGCACCATACATCTTGCCAAGTGGGGAAAGCCCTTTTAAGTGAAGCAAAAGCCCTATCAGAGTTATGCTCGGTAGTGTTCTGGGACAGTATGGTTCTCACTAAACCATCCAAGACACTCTCTTTGCCATCAATTTCACCGTCGTCCAATAATTTATGAAACTCTCCACGATTTGCGGGTTGGGGTTCTATCTGCATTCTCTGATTGCGGTATTTGAGGAATTCCGGAGGAAATCCGTGGAGGGACAAGAGATCGTCCCGTACAGATACGCATTCTTGGGGCGTGGGACGGGGGTAATCGGAGAATGGGGTTTGACTGGGGTCGCAGCCGTTTTCTTTGGCGGCTTGGGGTGATTCGACGGAAGATGGGCGGTGGGATTGCTTTCGTTTGCGGGTTCCCTGCATTGTCCCGTGTCTACTGTGCCGTGTTACTTTACAGCGGCAATCTTATGGTGTGTAAAGTCGTTGTTAATCCTTTGACGTTTTCTGGTGTTCGCATTACTCCATATTTCAATTGCTTCAGCATTCAGCAAGGAATATAAAATAGATACAACTGCAGAGTAATCTATATTATAGTATAAACTAAGCTACATTCACACACATTTTCCCGCTCAAATGCCTACTCTCCTCACAAAATCTATTTTTTTCTCTCTCACACACTAAATTATCCAAAAAATTCCATGTATAGAATGAAATGAAAATTCCCCTAATCAATATCTTCCTCAATCACTTAATATAGAAAGAAAATCTCTCAATCACTCATTATAGAATGAAAATCCCTCAATCCATCCATTAATATTATTTTATATTAAAAAGTCAGTCTAAAATAGATATCAAACTCTATTTTTACCATTCAATTAAAACTATATAACTTGCCTTCCAAAAATTAAAAAATCAATCCAATTACTACCAATTAATAAAAACACCTACCAAATACAAAAACTTTATTACCCACCTCTTACTGCATTATCAAACCCTAAATCCATAAATTCCCCCCACCCCCTCCCGACGACTCAACACTGCCCTCCGCCCGTCCTCCACCCAACGCCCGCCGGGCACCTCTGCCACCACCCTCTCCGCATCCCGTCGGACGTCGCCCTTCTCTGTGCCGACCGTTGCATCTTCATTGCCCGTCTCCATCGCTCGCCACCGTTGAGCCGCGCCGCTACATCTCTCACCCATTGTGCCCTTTCCGATTCACCCGCCTCCGCCTCCGCCTTCATGTCTATCTACGAACTGCCGATTGGGTAAGTGGTGGAAAACCCCCAATTGTCGATTGAGAATAACCTGCGAGCCATATTGGTTGTTTCATTTTTGATTGAATGGTTTCGACTGCCCAAAAGTTTCAATTTGCTAATTATTTAGAGTTTATTACTTAATTCATGGAAACCATGTCGTATTAGTTTTTGCCTAATTATGTAGCTTTAACCTGCGAGCCCAAAAATGGATTGCTTGATTGAATTCCGCCAAGGTTTGTAGGTTTTTACTATTCATTAAATTTATTTTCGTAAGAGTTAGATACTTAAAATCATACTATTTATTATAGTTCAAGAATTATACCCCTATGGATCTATTCATATGCGCTTTCGCCACTCTTTCAGTTTATCGTTGTTGTTTTTTTGTTTTTTTTTTAATCATCATTAATGTATGTTTTAGTTGGATGTGTAGTTCTCTGATTAAACTGAAACCTCCCCGTCATGGACCACTGTGCAGCAGATCCGCATAACTTTGGCACCTTAAAGAGGTAAATTTAGTCCATGTGTGCTTTTTATTTTTTTGGTCTTATTTTTCTGCATATTCAAATAGGTGTTCCCAAACCTACAGACAATCAGGGAACATCTTTTCTCAAATTGCAATTGTTGATTTGTTTCCTCATTACAGTTCACTGATTTTGGTTAATTTGAATGGTTAAAATGAAGGTAGGTATGAAGTGTTGAGTGATTTGGAAGTTGACATCATGTGCTGATATATTCTGAGACATATATGAAGAGTATATTCTGGTGTTTCAATTGATCTGAGGTGGTGATGAATGATTTTTAAGCACTGTTTTCTTCTAATGTATTTGATTGGTGACATGTATTTTCGCCCTAGCTTTTTTCGTTTCCTCTAATTGTTCAATTGCTATATGATTAGGTAAGTTAATCAATCACATTAATATTAGTTCTGAATCTTGCTTAGCTAAATATTGATTAATAAAAGTTTTATGTTATTTTCAATCATAATATACGATTCTTTTTTCGGTTAGTGTGAGGATCATCTATTTTGCAAGACACCCCGAAGACTACATATGGGCTAATGTTAGCAGTGGACAATACATTTGAAAGTAAGAGTTTTCAAATTTTAGTATGCTAATATGAACAGTAGGTTGTCCTTTTCTACAATGCACTGATTGATCTATAGAAATTCTTATAAAATTAGTTCATACTAATATGCGTGTCTATAATGTTGTATTGTGTTGTGCTATCAGCTAAAAGTTAGTGTTTTAGATGAGTCATCTTTTATCGAAAACATTGTAACTTTTGGTGCAGACTTTGATAGCAAATAAATATTTCTCCTCAAAAAAAATCTTTTATCGAAAACAAAGGAGGGAAGAAGTGTTTGATCTGCTGGTATTTGCTAAGATGTGTACTGCAATGCACTGAAGAACGTGTAAATTTCTTCTTAAATATCATATATATCTGGCCCATTAGCTGGGCACTAGCCATGGTAAATTTTATATAATTTGTTTAAGTTTTGAGTCTCTTTGTGCTACTGACAATTCTTCATACAGCTGTGATGGAAAATGGATAAGGTATTAGAGCATTCCAAATTTACCACGCTCCTGTTGGAAAATAGAAGGGTTATAAAAGAATTCTCCCATTTGAAATTGTGTTTTTTGGGCTCGATGATGGATTCCCGAATCTCATATTCATATTGACCTTGAATGAAAGGGGGAAATCTAAATCTTTCAATTCTTTGAGTAATTTTGATACAAGGTGAAACTTTTTGATGTATGACCGTTGCCTGTGTTTTTTTATACACTGATTCCAGAAGGATTGCTCAATCTTTTTTAATTGTTGTTAATGGTTTCAGTTGCTTTGAATTGTACAAGATTTCAACTCAAGTAACAAAGTGTTGCTCCTTTAACTTCTGAATGCCATTTGATACCGTTAAAATATATTCTTAAAAAAAATATTATCACTTAGAAAGAATGTAATATATATTATTGGTATGTACTAAAATTAACATCAATCTAATAAACCAAGGTTAACATATAATTAGTGTAATAATTAAAAAGATCATACTTAAAATAACATCTCATAAAACAAAAATGAAATATACATTGGTTTGTTCTAAAATAATATCAATCTTAATAAATGAATTTTCATTAATAATTTTATAATTAAAATCATATATTAAATCGATAAAGTGTATTTAAAAATATTTTTTAAAATAAAATTTATTGTTTGTACCAACTAACACTCGAAGTATAATATTATATAGGATATAGGATATACTATCAAAAGATTAACTTCAGCTATAAAATATCTCAATTGATTAATTTATTAATGTATAGATTGTAAAAATCTAAAATGATACCATAATTGCTAAGCCATCAGTCTATATCAAGATTATTTTTTGTATTATTTCTATATTAATATAATTTAATAATTTTTTACTTATTTTAGTTAACTTTTTGTATTATATTTAATTTAATTTTATATTGTTCTGTTTTATTTTATTAAATAGTATGATCTAATTTTATTGTTTTAAAAGTTAATAATATTACCCACAATGAAAAAGTATTGTGTAATAGTATATTCTTAAAATTTCCCTTCCACATATTTCTATAAACAAAAACAAACCTTCAATTTTTAATCGATTATTTAAAAATCAATTAACGTTGTATTGATATCTATTTATTTATCGATTTAAAAATACTACAAATTTAAAAATAATGGCTTTAACTGATATAATAAACGAAATCGAAGCCATTTAGGAAAATTTTCCCATCAAAAAATTGATATCGCTGAAACTAAATTATAAATGGGTACCTAAGTAACTCATATTCATATCAATGCCTTTATTGTGATGTTTTCTGCAAATTAATATAATTTTTTTTGTTCAACTACACTAATTGACTTTGATTTTTGAATTTAATAATTGAATTTATGTAACTATTTTACGACTAATACAATAATTAACCTATATATTGTATCAAAATTTAAATATGTAATATTTACATTTAAGTTAAGGAGTTATTTAGTTCTTACTTGCGTGTGTCTTTAATTTTTATTTTTGTAATGAATGTGTTGATAATAGTTAATAGATATGGGTTGGGTTTGTGGGCTGATTCAGCCTAAGCTGAAATGATAAGTCTATGTTATGAATGTGCTAATAATTTAACTATGAGCTTTATTACCATATATGCTATAAGATTTGATAATTAAGGTAATTTTATATTTCTTATTTTATATTATGGCAATGATGGGCATTTGTTAATTTGTGTAGGAAACATTTTGGATTTTGACCATCTTTGTAGATGAATGAAATTATTGCATTGTTTCACTTTGAAATGCTCAATATCTACATTTACATAGCATACCATTCAGTAACATTTAACACATGCAACGAATCATATCAGCACATCAACTGTTAACTTCTATCACATGTAACGAATCATATCAGCACATGTTTAGGGTTTTCTGTAATTATAATTTCACACGATTTGGAAAGTAAGTAATGATGATTTTCTGATTAATGGCATGTATTATTATTTCCAAAAATAATGGTTACATATCCATGGAAGCATAAAATTACATTAACAAAAATAGCATGCCCTCATTTTTGGAAAATTACTCCAAATAAATAACTTATCACCTAATTCACTGAAACTCAGCACATTCAGTGTGGGCTGAATCCACCCAATTCAGCCTTGAAACCGCTCCCAATAGATATATCTTTTGTAACTTAAACTTTAATTTAAGTTACGTTAGTTTATTTGAAATAAAAAATTTTACTACACTTTTTTTTTAAGATATGAATCGGTAGTTTTAATATTATAAATTTAAACTTTTTAGTGTATTTTAAGGATATATACTACTCCCTCCGTGTTTGAATAATTGGAACATTTGAATATATCAAGCAATACAATGTACATTTTTAACGTTTAATATCTCAAATTGTGTAAAAGTAAAAATTATAAAAACTTGATATTCTAAAACTACACGGTAAGATGAATCCAACAAGATCTCACTTAACTATGTTTTATCTTATACAACTGGGATAAAAATTGAATCAAAGTTACTCAATAAATAATACTTACTATTCATTTGTTCCAATTTTAAGGAAACGGAGGGAGTACCGAGTACCTACCAAATAATTTTTATAGCATGAATTTTCCTCTTCTTCTTTGTTGACAAATATTGTATATGATATTCAATCAATGGGATCTTAAATGGGTCAGACCTCCGGAGCGGCCTGCGGGCTGACCCATTTAGGGTCACATCTAATAATAAAGATTATAATATACTGACCCATTTAGGGCCACATCTAATAATAACGATTATAAATTAAATAGTGTATACATTGAATTTTACTATATATAAAATTTATTTTCTTTCACAATATATATAAATTATTTTACAATGTTTTTCTGTTATAAACAAATAAAATATAATATTATTGTTCTCACTATTGTTATGTTAGTTCCTTTATTATGTATACTGTTCTCACAATGAGAAAGGCGTAAAACTTTTTCATTAAATATATTAAAAATTAAAGTAAAATGATTTTCAATAGGCAATTTTATTCTATTACCACATACAATTTTTCCTACATAATATTATAATCTGAGCCCGGCGCATCGCGCGGGCGGGTAATTCTAGTTCAATATAAATTGAGGGGACGATTGTCTTCATGGCAATTTCAAGAGCAGTGCAAGAGATAGAAACATCACTTTTATCCAATTCTTGGAAGAGGAAGGATGTAAATGTAAGCACAAAATCAGTTACTCTATGAAGCAAGTGTGTAATGATCAAGGGCACTGGAGACTACGGAAGCCGCTTCATGACAAAACCCTCTTTTGTGATGTTATGAAGTTTTGTAATGGGTACAATCATTTTTGTGATGATCAGAAGAAGATTTGTGATGTCTAGAAAGTTTGAGACGGATACAATCAATAGAGTCATAGCATTAGCCAGCACCTGCAGTTAGGGATGAAAACGGTACGGATCGGATAGCGTCGGATACGGATATTATCCATATTTTTTCTCCGAATTCAGAATCGAATACGGATAGGCCGGATACGAATACGGTTTCAGATATTTCGGATTACGGATACGGTACGGATACATGGCGGATATATGATGGATACGGATTCAATCGGATATAGATTATCGGATAATTTTTTATATTTTTTTTTGAAAATTTGATAATTTTATAAAAATTATCAGATAATTTGATATTTTTTATAATTATTGATATTTTTTAATTAATAAATAATAATATATTAATATATTCGGATATTCATATTTAAAATCCGGATAATATCCTATCAATTTTCGGATACGGTCGGATATTTTCGGATACGGTAAAATATTTTCGGATACGAATACGAATGCAGATATTAAAATACGGATTCGGATTTTAAGATTACGAATGCGGTATCCTGCCGGATAGTCGGATACGGATTCAAATTCGAATATAATCGGATACAGCATCGGATCAGTCGGATATTTACCGTACCGCTTTCACCCCTACCTGCAGTAATGTATGTTGTGTAAAATGATGTCAGTTGTCCACTTTCACCACACCCACAACTCCCTTAAAAAGGTAACATTACTTTTGCAAATGGTAACATCACTTTTGCAAGTAACAACACTTCATAAATATCTCAATAAAAAGCTTTAATACCATAACTATATGTGCAATTTCAATCTTAATCTGCACAACAACTCTATTGTTGGATTACACAACTTTATCCGAGATTACGGTGGTTCCTCTTCATAATACAAATACAAATACAAAGGCATGAATACGGCAATGGTACAACCCATTGAAAAGTCACATACATCATAAAAATTATATCTCGCATCATGCCAAACATCTCTACCATCACATATTTTTCAATCATACACCTCTCTCATCACACGCATTTTTAACATTTTTTCATCATACCAAACACTTCTATCATCACAAATATGTAACATGCATATGCATATAATTGCACATTATCCTATTCCCTTAGGCATAACGGGGAAGGGGGGATTGGTTCGGTTTCAAATATTCTTCAAAAGTTCATCTAATGTCCCTTGTCCTATTTAGTGGAAGGGGTTAGTGTGCAGGTGGCTGCACATGCAGCCACCATATGTGTGATGTGAAAATTGTGTTGTGTGATGTATGAAATTGTGTATTTTGTGAGTTGGGAGAAATGTGTTGTCAGTTGTGTGATGCAAAAAATGTGATGCTCATACATGTATTTTCTGATGCGAGATGCCTTTTTTGTAATGTTTGCACCTAAAGGCTCTTGAGGGGGTTATACCATAACCGAATTACTATTTAGTATATAATCAACAGTGTGTTACAAGGTAAACACCGGTAAAGATGAAGAAATTGTCCAAAATTTGCAATGTAGGATATCGAGAATAGAAAGAGCCTTCACAATACTCTTTCTGCGTGTTCTTCTATAACAATCCCTTATCTCTTGCATACTAAAAAGAACGCTCATAATTATTCTCACAAAACACAATACATTGAATTGGTGTTGTGCTTTAATCAATGAACTAGTTCTAGAAAACAGAGTTGTCACAGAGAATAAATGGTGAAGCATATAGGTTATATTGATCACTATTCTTATTATGTACTTCCTCCGTATTCAATTGTTTATTACATATCCACTTTTCACGCAATCCAATACACATTTTAAATCATTAATAACTCAAGTTCGGTATAAGTAAAAAATTTATCAGTTCAATATTTAAAAACTACACGAACAAATCTAACAATATCCCACTTGGCTATATTTTAACTTGTATAACTATGATAAAACTTTAAATGAAAGTCTGTTCAATAAGAATTTCTTTTCTTTACTTTTTATGGTATATATATGGTTCTTATTTTAATTAAATGGAAGAAAATGGGAGAAATGTATAAATAAAATGTGTAACTCTTTTTTCCACCGCCTATTCCTAACATGTACTTCCTCTTTCCTAATTAATTGACATGGATGATGTTTTGTCACTGTTCATTGAGTAACTTTGATTCGACTTTTTCATACAATTATATAAGATAAAATATAGTCAATTGAGATCTTGTTGGATACGTCTAATCGCATAGATTTAGAATATCGAATTTTTATAATTTTTACTCATATACAATCACTACAAGAAAAACAGCCTTTACCGACCGCACATTGCGGTCGGTAACTTCATTATACGGGTCGGCTGAGGGGGTTCCCGACCGCACTCCCGATCGCAGATGTCGGTCGGGAGTGACTTCGTCGACAACTTGCCGTCGACCACTTACTGCGTCGTCGGTAACGTTCCCGACCCCTCTACCGACCGACAATGCGGTCGGTAGATGTGGCCGACCGCCTAGCAGACCGAAAATGCGGTCGGCAACTTCCGGTAAAAAAAAAATAAAAAAACAAGCTCCCGACCCCCCTACCGACCGCATATGCGGTCGGCAAACTCCCATATGGCCATCAGGCCATCCTGTTTTCCAGGAAACCAACCTGTGTAACCAAAAATTCCAAATCCAAAAACACCAACAATACAAAACATCCTGTAAACAATACCATAACACTAGAAAACATCCTCAAAACAACATAAAAAAAGAGGTAATCCCGACATAACCTCAAAACAACATAATTTAATATGGAATATGAATCCACAAATCCATACTAAGTGTTTATCCAAAATACACATCACTCAAAAAAACAAGTGAATCCAAAATACAAATCACCCAACATCCATCTACGTATCCCAACCTCACTCAACATCCAATATCAAACAAGTCCAAATATGCAAATGTCCTCAATGTGCAGTAATATCACCTGCCATGCCAAAGCCACCCCCGAGATCATCATCATCACCATCGTCCGGAGAAGGAGGTATGCGTCCTTTCAATCTCTCCACGTCCTCCTGAATCGTCTGCTGCCTCTGGGACCATTCCTCCATAGTTGTCTTTAAAGCATCGAATTCGTCCCTTCTGACATTGTACAAGCTTGACTCATCAATGGTGTCATCCCCGTACGTGGTCGGAATAGCCTTAGCAAGTGAACCTACATGTATAAGGTGTCAATATATGCAAATTTCAAAGATGATGAGGGTGAACAATTTAAGTAAGGTCGATTGAGCGACATCTAGAAAAAAAAAAAGAAATGCACTCTTACCTAAACCATATATGGATTTGCGCCTATCACGCCCACCTGCTACGTCGACGAAAAGTTGATTTGGATCAAATTCCACCTGAGTATCCGGATCTTGGGTTAATGTCTCCACAATAGCATTGTAATCCTCCTGTTTAAAGTTAACAAACAATTTAGATACTACATACGAAACTTGTAGCAAGTTTTAAATGCATTTGAAAACTAATTCATAAGCAATATAATCATGCTGTCAAAACTTTCAAATACAATCAATATTTTACAGTAATGTGAGTTTCTATTATTGTACCTGGACCTCCTGATCACGTGGAGTAATCCACTGCTCCTTCTCGTGCTTCCTTGTATGTGTGTGCTCGTGTAGTTCGGGATAGTACACGGTCCGGCCTTGTTCAGTTTCCTATGAAGTAAATATTTTTTTTGTTGTTGTTAACAAGTAATAAGTTATTTATATAAGTGTCTTATGTTTTTTTAAAAATATAGAAAGTGTATACCAGTGCATCGTGTGCAGCAAGATGTGTTCTGGAACCGGATGTGTGAGTGGGGAGGGCCGGCGCATTTTCATCACCCCGTCGCCGGTTCAATTTTCCTCTCGCTTGTTTCTTCTTGAAATCCTCTGAATCCCAAATTTCCTGCCATCCGGAAGCAACTGCAGCATCAGATGGCATTGGCCTTTTGTGCTTCCTAATATCCAGAGTATAGTCTTTGTACCTACAAGTTCATGAATGACTAACATATTAATATTTTCTCCTAAACATGCTGTAAAATTAGTCACAAACCATTAAGAAAAGTCCGAATAGAAAGACATACCGTGCTATGTTTTTCTTCTCCCATTCCTTCTTGACCGTTACTTCAAGTCGGGGATCCCAACGGGCAAACTTCTGCAATGCATACACAATTTTACTGTCAGTTGTCGTACATTGAATAAGCTAATTTAATTGAGAGAACTTCAACGAACCTGAAATTCACCCCAATAGAAATCCTTCGTCCCTTGTGAGACCTTCCCCCAACTTATCCCTTCCTTGTCAGTCTTCAAATTGTAACACTCCGTAATTTTCTTAACGACTTTGTTGGGGAAGTCAATTCTGCAGCCAGTAGTAATTCCAGTTTAGTAAAAAATTATTGAAGATAAATTTTAACATTGCAATAATTAACTTACACTCCCTTCTTGTTCAGTCCAATCTCTATCCTGTTAGCTGGCCCCTGTTGTGCTGGCGCGTTCATGGCAGTATTTCCAGGTGCTAACAAAGAAAATTTATGACATTACATTATATAGCTAAAACATAAAGTGATAACATGCATACCTGGTACATGTGGTGGCGGTGTCTCTGGTACAGGCTCGTCGGGGGCATCATGTGGTGGTTCTTCCGAGCCTGAAGCAGCAACTACATGTAAAAGTTTAAAACACACCAAGAATAATATGATATTATGTTGTACAAAACCGAGTAAAAACATACATGCTCCCTGTCGACGGTTCCGCTCCCGCCTTTCTCGCAAGAGTGCTAGAGTTTCAGCACGAGTAAGTCGTCTTCGTGGCATTCCCGTCTGGGAAGAGCTACCATGTGGAGATCTAGAAGACGAGCCACCCCCCTGAGCATCCATCTGCAAATATGATGGCAAATTATGATACAACTGACTCGTAAATTGTTATAACAATATGAAATCTGTGCTAGAGTTAAATTGTTATGGGAAATACATATGATTATATATATTCACATTTTAAACTTGGAAATCTTCATCTGAAGTCTCCTGTGAAGGATCATCCAGATCATCATCCTCCAACGCATCACTAACACTCATATCCAATGATGATGAAGACTCGTTGTCCTCATCTTGCGGTAAGTCTACATATTGCACCACATCGTCTGTTAATCGTTGTCGACTTGATGTAATCATGGAAGTCTCAAGTCCAAGTTGATCTGCCAAATCAACCTGGAATGCTTCGGTCTGTTCCCCCGTTTTCACAGTAATCACACCCCTAGGTTTCACTTTGCATACAGCCACCCAATCACTCCCTCTAGAGGTGGACCTCGTTGTCGGGAATGGGACATAACACACCTGCTCTGCTTGATTCGCAAAGATGAAGGGTTCGTAAACGGGTAATGACTTTGTTTTGTTCACTTCAACAATTTTGTAGTTCTTGTGGGTTCGGGACCCAATCCCTTCGCGAGGATCAAACCATCTACATTTGAAGAAAGTAACCTGTTTGATTGGCAATGCAGGATATTCTACGACAATAACCTCCTCTAGTATTCCGTAGTAATCTCCTGACAGACTAGTAATGCAAACTCCACTATTGTATGTAGATCTATGATTTCCATGACTCTCTGTGTGAAATTTCATTCCATTCACAAAGTACATGGAATATGAGGTTGCAATTGGAAGAGGCCCTTGTGCGACATGAAAGAGACATGGGATTTCGGGTGGATTATCAGTCAAATACGTCTCCAACCATTTCGGAAATACATTTTCCATCGCTTCATCACATTCTTTGTCGGTTATTCGAGGATTGTCTTTGTGCAGTTGTTCTTGGAACACCCTGTCAAATGTAAAGCGGTCACGAACATATAAAATGATATGACCCTATCAGGCGAAAATTATTAAGATAATTAATTATGATACTAACTCAATATACTCCTCAAACTCTGTGCAATTTAATAGTAGGTACTTGTGGATGGCTTCCAACTCTTCTTGGGACAACCGCCTTTTTTTAGTTCTACCTTGACCACGGCCTGCATATCTGAAAACACTAATAAGGCCATCGTCCATTTCTGGTAGACCACCGTCATCGTTTCTCGGCACATTCCTCTCCCGTGTGAAAACATGATTCTCAAAATAATGAGAGCAAAATATCGATGCCTCACGGACCATGTATGCATTGCATATAGAACCCTCAACGTGTGCCTTGTTTCGCACCGTACGTTTCAAGCGATTCAGATACCTAAAATACAACACAAATCAGTTGTCACATAGTCACCAACAAAATTTTGAGTATGAAAACACAAGCATTGTTAAACTTACCTCTCAAACGGGTACATCCACCTAAATTGTACAGGACCAGCCACACTAGCTTCGCGAGGTAGGTGGACAGGTAGATGTTCCATACAGTCGAAGAAAGCAGGTGGAAATATTGTTTTCAGTTTACATAGCACGATTGGAACATCTTTTTCCAATCTCTCCATATCCTGCAACGTAATTGTCTTCGCGGTTAATGCACGGAATACATTGCTCAACTCCGTAACGGTCTCCCAAACATGCTTCGGAAGCAGTTCCCTCCATCCAATGGGCAGAAGACGTTGCATGAAAACATGACAATCGTGACTTTTCATCCCAAACATTCTGTGTTTGTTCATATCAATGCATCTCCCAAGGTTCGACACACAACCGTCCGGAAACTTTAAACTTGCAACCCAATTCAAGAACACATCCCTCTTGTCCTTATCCATTGTGTACACGGCCTTCGGGTATTTGCCCATTCGAGGATCCTTATGCAATTCTGGTCTGTTACATAAGATGCGGATATCCTCGCGGGCTTTTGCGTTGTCCTTTGTCTTCCCTTGTACATCCATCACAGTATTGAACAAATTTTCAAATACATTCTTCTCAATGTGCATAACGTCTAGATTGTGGCGAACCAAATGTGTCTTCCAATACGGTAAGTCCCAAAAGATGCTCTTTTTTTTCCATCCACAAGTCTTACTGATTGTTGTATTTGCCTCCTCACCACCCACATCAATTACACGACGGAGACCAAGGAATTCTTGTTCAGCTAAGACCTCTTCCCCGCTTTTATATAAAGGTGGATTACCATGCTCTTCGCGGTCCTTTGAGAATTTTGACTTATCACGCCTAAACGGGTGATCCGACTCAAGGAACCTACGATGACAGTCAAACCATGATTGTTTCCCACCCTCTTTTAACCTCATAGATTCTGTTCCTTCCATACAAACCGGACATGCAGTCTTCCCATATGTACTCCAACCAGACATCATTGCATAAGCTGGGAAATCTCCTATGGTCCACATCAATGCCGCTTTCATCTGAAAGTTCTGTCTCGTAAATGTGTCCCAGGTCGTGATACCCACATCCCATAGCTCCATAAGCTCTTCAATCAGGGGTTGTAAATACACATCTATCCTCTATTTTGGGCTGGATTTCCCTGGGATTATGCAAGTCAAGAACATGTACTCATCCTTCATACACATTCCAGGAGGTAGGTTGTAAGGTGTCAATATCACTGGCCAACATGAGTATTGAGAGCCCGACTGGCCGAATGGTTGGAAACCATCAGTACATAACCCCAAACGAACATTTCGTCCCTCTGCTCCAAAGTCTGGATGAACTGTGTCAAAGTGCTTCCATGCCTTGGAGTCGCAGGGATGACACATCTCGCCGGACACCCCATGATCATGTCCTACATGCCATGTCATGTGTTTTGCAGTCACTTCTGATGCGTACAACCGTTTCAATCGATTTTTCAGTGGAAAATAAAACATATATTTATGTTCCAAACGTGAATTGTTGTTGGATTCTTTAAATCGAGGCCTGGCACAAAACTTACACTTCTCCAGAGTCGCATCATCACGCCAATACAACATACATCCCCTATCACAACAATCAATTTTCTCTACTGGTAATCCCAACCCCTCTAGAAGTTTCTTCGCCTCGTAGAAATTTTTCACCATAGAGTTTTGTTCTGGGAGTGTATCAATTATAAGTTGGCATAACGTATCAAAACATCTCTCCGATAGGTTATGTTCGGATTTAATGTTTAATAACCTGGCAACTGTTGACAATAATGTCATTTTCTCACATCCAGGCCACAAATCCTTGTCAGCTGCTTCCAACATACGGTAGAACAGTTTCTCCTGGGGATTAGGCTCCTCATTCGCTCTAGGCTCATCATCATCCATACCACTCGATGTATCAGGAATACCAAACCCCATTCCATCACACACCATTTCTCGATAACGGTCTGACAAATCAGTTGTACCCATTTGTATCCTACTTCTAGATGAACCCTCTACATCTGTATCATCGCGGTATGGACGGAAGGTGTGTGGTTCTCCGTGGCACGTCCATCTTTCATAATTTGGGACAAATCCATCCCGATAAAGATGTCCTTGGATGTCCCGATCGGATAGGTAAAATCTATTCTTGCATTTTTTACACGGACACCTAATTTCTCCTTTTGCATTCTCGTCAGTATCTGGGTTTTCATGAGAAGCCCGTATGAAGAATTCAACTCCTGCTTTAAATTCGGGTGCAAGCAAGGTACCGCTAGGCAGGTACATCCAGTTTCTATCCATCTCTGCTAAATGTCACCTACAATTAGAGTTATTTATTTATTATTATACTAATTTAAAAATTATATTTGGGGTTCAGAACCCTTTACATTTCTATATTTGTAGGTGTTTTTTAATTCAATATTATGAGTCACTTATTATTAAAAAGATCTCTGACTTGCTTAAACAAATTATTTTTAGTGTTAACTTAGTAATGTTTGAATGTCACTATGTGTTGCACTTATTGGGTTTCTTTCCTGCCTGATTGTTGTATTTTTTTTTTCCAATGGAGTTTTTTTTTTTTACATTGTAGACAATTTCATTAACTTACTCACATTCTTCAATAATAACTAGATTATTCTCACATCAATTACACAAGATATGCATTAAATGAAACAAATATGCATTACGTATGTATTGCCAAACGGATTAATCAAACCATATAGTATAAATCACAAAATAACATGCATATTGTTTTAGCCTACATTCATCAAACCAGTTATGACCACTACTTAATTAATTTTTGAAATGAAAAATTATTCAGTTTAAATCCCTGAAAATAAGTCACAAACTAACGGAATACATTATATTGCTCATCAAACCATAACTACTTCCAATGCTTAATTCATCAAACCATTACTTTCAACATAACAAGAATTTAAATTGCACTCAATCAATCAAACAATTGTGGAATTGCAACACTACAAATTACCCAACTAACGATAACAATGTCATATCATAAGGCATTCCTAATCTCAAAATTGCTAAAACCAACTAAGAATACCAATACAAATCAGTAAAACCATAAACATTCATAAGTTCAAAATTGCCAAACCATAAATCTGTAGAACCATTCCTAATTCGATAATATTTCAATTGCACCAAATCAATCAAACTATTGCAAAATTGCAAACAACAATTGAAAAGAAAGAGATAGAATTCGCAAACCTATAAATCGACGATGGCAGCGGCGGTCCGGCAGCAGGGCAGAGGTCCGGCGGCAGTGGCTCCTCCGGCGGCAGCGGCTCCTCCGGTTGCAGCGGCTCCTCCGGGGACTCGAGGACAATGGCGGAGGCAATTCCGGCACGGTGGTGGCTCGCAGAAGGGGGCGGCAATCCGGTGGAGGGTAGAAGGTGGCTCGCCGGTAGGGGGTGGCTCGAAGAAGGGTTCCCCGTCGCGTGCCCAACTCGGTGTAGGGTGGCTCGTGTCGGGGGAGAGTCGTGGTCGGCTGGCTCGATGCGGGGAGGCTCGTGGTGGTCGGGAGTATTGGTGGTCGGAAGGAGAGGGTGAATCGGAGGTGGTGAAAATGGTGGGAGGCGGCGGGTTGTAACTGAGTTACAGCCCGCTGGGCATGATAAATGCCCTAGGCTACCGACCGCATATGCGGTCGGTAGCGCGGTCGGGAACTCCCGCCTGGAAACGACCCGCAAGGTTGGGGTCGGGAGCTGCGGTCGGGAACTCCTAATTTTCTTGTAGTGAATTTAAGTTATTAGGAATTAAAAATTTATATTGGATTGCTTGAAATGTGGATTCGTGTCAGTTAAAAAGGACCGGAAGAAATATAATCTGTAAATTAATGCTCAAAGATTTCTCATAAGATCCCAAAAAAATCATCTCACAAGATCAGGTTACCTGCCAAAATCTACAGCGTCCAAATGCGCGGGGAAACACCCAATCGACGGCCACCAGGCATATAATTTTACAGTGAAAAAAAAAAACAAACAAACAAAACATAGCAGACGCAAAATATTGATCACCAGTTTGGCAAGGCCAAGCCAAGCAATATTGCAAATTGTTGGGAAAAATAGTGCGGAACATGTGGGATCACCAGAAATAACAAAACAATACCAATATCCAAAACAGTATATCCCCTATGTGCCAAATGAGTTTCCAGCAGATGCAATCAAGCCAATCAAGTCAATTCAACACCAAATCAACCAAAGCAATATCAAAGTAGTAAATCGACACCGAGATTTATATGTGGAAAACCCTTCAAAAAGAAGGTAAAACCACGGGCCAGTCGCCACCATCTCAATCTCCACTATAGCAAATAATGGGTACACCAATGTTTTCTCTCTAGCATATGTCTAGAGGTTCACCAACAATCATCAAGATTTTCACTAATCTTGGCTAATGAAGAAATCACAGTCGGCAGTGGATTCCCCCAAAAATATTTATACTTCTAGAACACAATTCTAGGCTAAGAACAAGAGAGGTGTAAGAGAAAGGATTTCACCAAAGATGTGAACTTTTCTGCCGGACGAGTTGAAGGATCGGCCTTCTTCTTCCTCCTTCTCTTTCTCTGTCTTCTTTCTCTGGTCTCTTCACTTCTTTGCAGCTTCTGTTCTCAATTTTGGAATCTGTCTCACAGCCCTCAATATTATTGCTCCATCTACCCGTAATAAATGAATGCACTACCCCTTTTTTTTTTGTTTATTTTCTTTGCTGCCAGGCCATTGTGGCCTTATTTGTCAAGCTCATTAATTGAGCTAACCCTACAATTCTCCCCTGTCAGCTCATTTTCTGAGCTCTACCAAGCCCGCTCCTCGCCTACAAGCTTCGAACTTTTCTTTAGGCAGAGACTTGGTGAACATATTTGCTGAATTCTCACTTGTGTGGATCTTCTCCAAACTCAACTGTTTGTCCTCAAGCACATCACGAATCCAATGATACTTGTAATCAATAGGCTTGGATCTAGAATTGAAACTCGAGTTCTTAAATATGTGGATTGCACTCTGATTGTCACTGTAAACAATCCACTTCTCTTGTTCAATGCCAAGCTCTTCCAACAATTTCTTCATCAACAAAGCTTCTTTGCAAGCTTCTGTGATGGCAATGTATTCAGCTTCAGTACTAGACAAAGCAACACGCTTTTGCAATCTTGATTGCCAAGAGACGGCCCCCCTGCAAAAGTCATCAAGAACCCCGATGTGGATTTCCTGGAATCGACATTACCTGCCATATCTGAATCTGTATATCCAACTAGAGTAGGCTCATTAGTACCAAAGCATAAACATACACCAGAAGTACCTCTTAAGTATCTGATAATTCATTTCACTGCAGCCCAATGTTCTTTCCCTGGATTAGGGAGAAACCGGCTCACTACTCCAACTGCATGAGCTATATCTGGTCTTGTGTAGACCATAGCATACATCAAGATGCCAGCTGCTGATGCATAAGGAACTTTGCTCATCTCTTCTTTTTCTTTCTCACTTGTAGGACACAGTTTAACTGAAAGTTTGAAGTGACTTGCAAGTGGAGAAGACACTGCCTTTGCCTTGCTCATGTTGAACCTCTCAAGCACAGTCTCAACATAGCGCTCCTGAGATAGCCAAAGTTTACCATTCTTCCTGTCTCGGGTTATCTTCATGCCTTGTATCTGTTTAGCAAGGCCTAAGTCTTTCATTGCAAAAGACTTATCCAATTCTCTCTTTAACTTCTCAGTTTTGCTCGCATCATGGCCAACAAGCAGCATGTCATCTACATATAACAGTAGGATAATGTAATCATCATCAGAATACCTCTTCATGAACACACAGTGATCAGATAGTGTTCTGGTATACCATTGACCCATCATGAATGAATCAAACTTCTTGTACCATTGCCTTGGAGCTTGTTTTAATCCATACAAGCACTTCTTAAGCTTACAAACCAACTTCTTTTTCCCTTTGACTTCAAAGCCTTGAGGTTGTTCCGTGTAGATTTTCTCCTCTAGATCACCATGAAGGAATGCAGTTTTCACATCAAGTTGCTCAATTTCCAAATTTAAACAGGCCGCCAGACCAAGAACAACTCTGATGGAGCTCATCTTCACAACTGGAGAAAATATTTCTTCAAATTCAACACCTTTCTTCTGACCAAAACCTTTCAAAACCAACGTTGCTTTGTACCTTGGTTGTGAGCTATTTTCAGAAGTCTTCAACCTGTAAACCCACATGTTCTTGAGTGCTTTCTTACCCTCTGGTAGTTTTATCAACTCATAAGTCTGATTATCTTTTAAAGATTTCATCTCATCTTGCATAGCTTTCAACCACTCATTCTTGGCTTCATGACCAACGGCTTCTTCATAGCTTTCATGTTCATTTCCATCTGTAAGCATCACATACTCATTGGAGTTATATCTTTTTTATGGTTGGCGCTCCCTGGTGGATCTCCTCAAAACTGGCTCAACTGGTAGTGGTGGTTGTGGTACTTCTCCAATGGGATCTACATCGTCAACTGTAGGTTCTTCATCAACATTATCACCACTTTCTTGTTGTGGGTCTCCCCCGTGATCATGATCTACTAAGGGAGAAAGAACTGGATCCAATCTGACTGGAATCTCTGCAGAGGTACTTGGACTCTTATCATTGCTGACATCATGCCCAAATTGATCTTCAAGAAATATAACATCTCTGCTTATCACAATTTTCTTGTTCACTGGATCCCATAACATGTAACCAAGTTCTTCATGACCATAACCCAAGAAGATGCATTCTTTAGCCTTATCATCAAGCTTGGACCTCTCATCTTTCGGAACATGAACAAAAGCTCTGTAGCCAATCACTCTCAACTAGTCATAGAAGACATCTTTTCCACTCCAAACTCTGTTGGGAACATCACCATCAAGAGCAGTGCTTGGAGAATGATTAATCAAATCAACTGCAGTCCGCATAGCCTCCCCCCAAAAGCTTTTGGGAAGCTTTACATTCGAAAGCATACACCTGATCCTTTCTTCAATTGTCATGTTCATCCTTTCAGCAATACCATTCAGCCGTGGTGTTTTAGCTGGAGTCTTCTCAAGCCTGATACCATAAGTTCTACAGTAGCTTTCAAACGGCCCTCTGTATTCACCACCATTATCTGCTCTAACTGCCTTCAGCTTCTTTCCTATTTCCCTTTCAATCCTGACATGAAACTCTTTGAAGACATCAAAAACCTGATCCTTGGTTTTCAAAGCAGTGGCCCAAACTTTCCTTGAGTGGTCATCAATAAATGTAACAAAGTAGACAGCACCTCTAAGGGATTTATCTCGCATAAAACAAACATCAGTATGAATCAAATCAAGTACACCAGACTTTCTATGTGGGGGATAAGTGTGGAATGAAACTCTATATGTTTTACCAGCAATACAATCAAGACAAGTTTTCAGAGATGTACCTTGCAAATTCGGCAGAAATTGCTTCCATGAGAGAGTCTGCAAGCTCTTCTCACTCACATGGCCAAGTCTCTTGTGCCAAAGGTCAATGCTGACACCTTTCTGAATAATATTTATCTCGCCTTTGCATAACTTTGCTTGCATAACATAGAGTTTGCTCACTTTATTTCCTTTTGCAACTATCAAAGACCCTTTGGTGAGCTTCCATTTACTTTCACATAAGTAGTTGCAGAAACCATCATCATTTAACTTTCCAGCTGAGATCAATTTGAGACGATTATCTGGAACATGTCTCCGAACAAATCTCTCCAATTCCCACAATCTTTGAAACACCACTGTTTCCCATCTTGACACTGCCAAAATCACCAGAAGAGTACGAACTGAAGAAATCACCATAAGATGTAACATGGAACGATGCGCCAAAATCAATCACCCAATCACTGTCCTGATACACTAGACTAACACAACTGTCATCTAAGACAATAACTACATCACTGTTGTGGTTAACTGCATTAGTCTCTTTTTTTTCTTCTTGCCTTCTGCAATTTCCTTTTCAAGATCCTGCACTCTTTCTTCATGTGACCCGGCTTTTCGCAGTGATAACATCTAATCTCTTTTCTGTTCTTAGACCTTCCTCTTGGTGTATAATGTTTATCACGTCCTTGTGGATTTCTGCTCTTACTTCTTCCCTGTCTCACTGGCTTTAGAGAAACTAGAACATCTGATGAAGATTCACTTTTTTCTTTTCTTCTTGCATCTTCATTGAGTAAACTATCTTTAAACATCTCCATGGTTAGTGTTCCACCTGGTGCTGAAGTACTCAACGAGACCACTAGAGTTTCCCAATTATCCGGTAGAGACCCCAGAAGTAGCAGTGCCTGTAACTCATCCTCAAGATTTAATTTCATCCCAGCCAACTGATTCGCCAATCCCACAAAGTCACTGGTATGCTCTGTCATACTTTTTCCATCCCTGAACTTTAGATTCACAAGTCTTCTAATGAGCAATGCTTTGTTCCTGAAAGTATTTTTCTCATAAAGTGCCTCTAACTTTTTCCACAATAAATCTGCTTGGGTTTCCTCTGCAATGTGATGGAATATATTGGGATCTACCCATTGTCTAATGGTAGCATAAGCTTTCATATGCAACACTCCCCAAGCGTCATCACTCACATCATTTGGCTTTTCTTTACCTAACACCGACTTAAAAAGATCTTTGCAATAAAGCAAGTCAAGCAACTTTCTTTTCCAAATAGCATAATCCCTGAATTTAATTTCATCATTCCAAAGGAATTTTGCTCATCCATTTTCACACACAAATATATTTTCAAAAACTTCCACAACCCAACTTTCGCTCTGATACCAGTTTGTTGGGAAAAATAGTGCGGAACCTGTGGGATCACCAGAAATAACAAAACAATACCAATATCCAAAATAGTATATCCCCAGTGTGCCAAATGAGTTTCCAGCAGATGCAATCAAGCCAATCAAGTCAATTCAACACCAAATCAACCCAAACAATATCAAAGCAGTAAATCGACACCGAGATTTATACGTGGAAAACCCTTCAAGAATAAGGTAAAAACCACGGGCCAGTCGTCACCATCTCAAATATCCACTCTATCAAATAATGGGTACACCAATGTTTTCTCTCTAGCATATGCCTAGAGGTTCACCAACAATCATCAAGATTTTCACTAAGCTTGGCTAATCACAGTCGGCAGTGGATTCCCCCAAAAATATTTATACTTATAGAACACAATTCTAGGCTAAGAACAAGAGAGGTGTAAGAGAAAGGATTTCACCAAAGATGCGAACTTTTCTGCCGGACGGGTTGAAGGATCGGCCTTCTTCTTCCTCCTTCTCTTTCTCTGTTTTCTTTCTCTGGTTCTCTTCACTTCTTTGCTGCTTCTGTTCTCAATTCTCGAATCTGTCTCACTGCCCTTAATATTATTGCTCCATCTACCCGTAATAAATGAATGCACTACCTCCCCCTTTTCTTTGTTTATTTTCTTTGCTGCCAGGCCATTGTGGCCTTATTTGTCAAGCTCATTAATTGAGCTGACCCTACACAAATTAAATTGCATTTCACAACATCAGCTTTGGCCGCCTGTCAATGGGTTTATGCTCTGAAAAAAGGGTTTCGAATAGCGCCTAAGAGGAAACGAGAAAACGATTACGATAGGTCTTCCAGGCGCTCCAGGGTTAAACGCAACCCATCCCGGAATATGCCAAGGCCACCCGCAGCGCCACCGCTCGTGGCAGCGCCTCCCTTCTCCAGCCCTTTGATAATCCTGAGCGCAAGTGTATCATCAAAACCGCCACCGCCGCACCTACCCCGACCCCCGCGACGCCCCCAACTCCGACCCCGACCGCGACGGCGCCCCCAACTCCGACCCTAACCCCGACGGCGCCCCCAACCCAGACCCCCACCCCTGCACCTACCGCCACTGCCGCACCTGCCCCCAACTCCGACCCCCACCCCCGGCGACGATTCCCTGACCCCCACCCCCGGCGACGATTCCCCGACCCCCGAGGATTCCACTTCCCAGACCCTGGTTACATCGACCTCCTCGACTTCGAAGACTACCTCAACTACGACCCTGCCTCGACCCTTACTGTGCCCCCGACCCTGACACCGAACCCAGCATCTTCCTCAACTCCGACGCCAACGTTCCCCCCGGCTTCGACCCCAACCTCTTCCTCAACTCCGACCGCGAACCCGACCCTGATGGTGCCCCCGAACCCAGCCACAACCCCAACGGGGATACAGTTGTGAAGATTATAATCGAAAATGGAACGGAGATCGGGGAATTTGGGAAGAAGGCTAAGGAAATAAAAAGGTTGTTCAAGAGACAGGTAAACGGAATCAAGGTTGCGGTGAACCCCGAAGGTCCCAAGGAGAACAGCTTCTTGATTCGCCAGGAAGGTGGAGAGGAATTCCTTAATTTGTCGAATTTGAAGAAGCCTTTCCGGGTATTGAAGAAGCTGGATATCAACGACATCGTTTCTTATATTCTTGAAATTTTAAATGGGCAGTAATATCTAATTTCATTTCTTGATTAGGGCTGTAATTCTTGCACTTAGTTTAGCTGAATTGATCCCTAGCGAATTCTAGGGTTTCTAATCTTGCTTCTGGTCCTATTTTTCTTGTAAATTGCATTTCAGCATTGTGTGTTCCGCCGCTTGAGGAAGTGTGTGAGAGGAGTGCGAAAAAGGGAAACCTCCCTTGCTGCTGCCAAGTTGATTGATGATTCGTGATTCTTTATAGGGAAGTGGTTTTGGAGTTCTGAAAAATCTTCTTGATCCTCGATTGGAGCTATTCATAAACTGATCAAGTTTAGCTAAGAAATGCTATATAACCCGCAACTTTCCGCAGCTTTCTTGTACTGATTTTTAACAGTGTAAGTAGGTCGTTTGAGCTGGTGAACATTGAGATTGATTAGTACTGTAGTACTATATGTTTTTGTATGTTTTTTTGTGCTTTGTTTGGTGAAAAATTGGAAATCATATAAAGGTAATGTATGCATTGATCTCTCATTGTTGTGTAATCCCTTTTGAGGGAACCCACAAAATTAGGGTACATACCCATTTTTAAACTGCATGTGCAGTGATGATGAACTATATATAAGTCTTCTAATTGATTTTAATTCATATATTTTTGTGATGTCTGAGTATATTTTAGTGATGCATTTAATGCGTTTGGTGATGTATGTGATTATAATTGTGATACGTGAATAACATAATATTTACTCTCCAACTACCAATCATTATAAAATTAAACACTGACATCCCACATCCGGTGGACATCATAAAAATGCTATCTCCTCTAGGACTGCATTGTGCAGTCACTGCACCCAAGCCTTACCCTGAGGGAACTAGCTTCCTCGTAAGGAAATGTTACATTCAAAGATTGCTTTTGTTATGATAAAGTGAGTTCGAGTTGGGGATTGATATGTGCTCTATATAATTCGAGTTCAATTAAGATCTGCGATATGGTATGTGTAGTTGATCTAGTTCTAAAAAATGGTACTTGATCTTGCTCAACTTATCCCAAGAGCTCAAGTCTTGAGCCTGAGATAAATTTTTAACATTGTAAATACATTATAATATTTAATAATTTTAACTTAATCAAATGAATTTAATCAAGTAACTCAAACTCGAAAACCAATGAGTTCAACTCGAACTTTTTACCATCTCACTTGTCGAGTACAAGTTCAGTAACTTATACTGTAAAGTTGAAGCACAATATATATAGTTATACTATTTGATTTACCTTGTTGAAGGATAAGGTAAAGGGACTCCCATCCTTGCATTTCATGTCTAGCTTATGATTTATGTCTTTTTGATATTAAGATAGGGTACAACCCATCCGTTTTGTGATGTTAATGTGTTTTATGATGGATAATATTGGATATTTATAGCATTTACAAATGCTGCATATCTGTATCATACATGCATCACATAACATCATGCATGCATTACATGAATGTGTAAGTTATTAAATGAACCAACATTTTGAATCCATCACAATATTGATTATAGGCATCACACAAATCTTACTTGCAAGTCAAAATGTATGCATGCTAGTTGTACCCTACGATGTAATCGCGTAGTTGATTTCTTTTGACTAAAACTAAGCGGTAATGGATTATGAAGTCAAACACCCTAATTTGAGTTTACCCACAACAATGAGAAACTCTTTGCCTCAATCATGAATTTCAACAAATATAATTTACTATAAAAATTTTCTATTTTAGCGACCGAAAAAATTGGTAAAATTTGGACGTTAAAGAGGATAGCGACCGAATCTGTGATTGAAATTGACCACCATTTTAGCGAACGAATTTGTTAACTGCCATAATTTTAGCTACTGAATCTAGATTTTTTCTTGTAGTGATGTCACAAGTTCTCTATTGAAAGATAGAATTGTTGCAAGTTGCAACCCTTACGAAGTGATAGAACTTGGCTTCCTGTGGGAACTTGCCGATGATCATGCTTTCATGGAATTCAAAATTTTAAACAAGTATTGTATAATATAGATAAATAGATAGTACAAAATTAGAAATTTTAAAATATATTAATCAATATTATACACTCTCTCCGTTCTTTTTTATGTGCTTCATTTGCATAGTTGATACTATATATTTATATTAAATAACTTTGATTCAAAATTTCCATGCATTTATGTAAAATAAAACATAATCAATTGAGATGTTAATGAATTCATATAATCATGTAATTTTATATTATTAATTTTTAATAATTTACTTGTATATAATAGTTTTAATTATTAATAATTTAAAATATGTTTTGGATTGCAAAAATGCTGAACTGTAACACATAAAAAAAAAGAAAAGAAAAAAAGATAGGAAGGGAGTACTTTACAAAATATGTAAGATTATATGTTGAATTTAAGATATTAATTTTATCGAAATGCATCAAAAAGGTTAAACAAACTCTGGTAATCCCATTAGGGCCTATATAAATTTATTTACGGACTGATAATTTTGCTAACAGAAGATCCCACCAAGCCACATTCTTGCCAAGAACACAATAAAAAATAAAAAAAAAAAAACAAAAAAAAAAAAACAAAACAAAACAAAACAAAAAAATGCCATTAGCGACGATATCTGTAACTGTAAGGCATCGTTGCTAATAGCAAAATTTTGGATTTTGCCGAATTGTATTTTTACTGATGTTTCACTAACGATGTTGGATAACAGCTGTTTCTCTGTTGTGGGAGGAGCAAACTGAATTTTAGACGATACCATACTCGTGGCGACAATCAGGACAACGTGAGTCTCGACAGCCCATCCACAGGACAATGCAGTCCTTGTGATAAGCATGGCTGCACACCGGCAGCCTCACTATTGTCTCCCCTTGTTTAAAATCCTCTAAGCATATGTGACAATCGGTGAACCGAATTGATCTGTCAGGAGAAGTTGGAAAAATGATTAGAGGAAACATATCTATTAACCTAACCTCAAGTTTCCTCGTGGTTTTCATGTCGGATTCAATCCGCCTGGGAGCGCGATCCGCCATCTGCCTCCCGATTTTTATCTTCAGATAGCTAAGAAAGACGATAATTACCAGGGCTATTACCAAGTGACATAGGATTGCAAGAACTAACTTCTGTCGGTATCTTAATGCCTCTGCTTCTGATTTGTAGTCTTCGTTAGTGAATGTTTCTAACATTCGGTTGTTGCGATCCATTTTCTGAAATGTTGAAATGGATAGATTGTGACGAAACATGTGATGTAAGAATGTGTGAAATTTATGACAAGAAGCTAAGGCATTCTCTCAGGGCCGTTCCTGACATTTTATGGGCCCTGGGCGAAATAAAATAGTAGGCCCCAAATAAATCTAACATATACTAATAAAGATTAATTGTTTTAAACACACTATTTAAACGATTGAGTTCGGACATCGAAGAAAAATATTCCTACCTTCAAGCATATGATTCAAAAGTACACGTAAGAAATTCTGTTCATCCTACACTCAACACAAAAGAACCAAACAATGTTCAAAGATCTGAAATTCGATAAATATGAAAGTGTAAGATCTGTGCTCAAATTCTCATTAGAATTCCCTACTCTAAAAACAAATTTCTCAAGAGCTCATTGTTGTGATTTTTTTATTTCATCATCACAGCTTTTTCCTTTTTCCTTTTTCACATCCAGACATATATTTTTTGGGAAACATAACTTTTCAATGTAAAAGACAAAGCAAATGAAAAATCAAAGCATAGAGCAATGGCACCTGATAGAATAAATGGTTATAGTTTGCCAAAAATATCAAAAAGCTTGTCCGAACCAAAAAATTTCATGGATATTCCAGTCAAATAAACAAGAGATTGGAGAATATGTTAAAGATTTTATATAGCAGCAAGTGCTTATATATCTGAAAAAAGGAGACCAAAATCAATCAAATACCGGTAGCATAAAAAACCAAAATCACCCAAAAAAAAAAAGAATAGTAGATTGAATAGAGTACCAGATTAAGATATTTGAAGAATTGAACAGAGCTTGAAACCAAATCGCCCATGTTAAAGCAGCTATTCACGATTATACTCCACATTTTAACAATTGATTGAATTGATCGAACAGAGTAGCATATAAAAATTGACCAAAACAAAAAGCTGCCATCAGAATCACTTACCAAACAATTTCAGCGATGCCGCATCGGAAAGAGGAAGCCACGGTGACCGCAATTCAAACTTCAGTTAGAGACAGCCGAGTACACAACTTTCTCACAGAATTGATTATCGATATCTGTTTCCTTCTGTCCGTTCACCCTAATTTTTTTCCTTTCCACTCAATTAAAAATTGATAAAATTCCCCAATTGAATGAGAAGATATTGGAATTTGAGAAACAATTGGAAAGAGAACCATAATTTTGGCTAATTAAAGAAGAAGACGGGCAATTTCCTAAAAGAACAAGCAAATTTCGTTCGGGAAGAAGAAGAAACGATGCAAGCGAGATTTCTGCAGAGAAGAGATCAGTAGAAGACGACTCTCCAATTGGGCCAAAACGAAGGAATGAGAATTTCTAAAGCTAAACTAACAATATTGCAGATATATCCAGGGGCCCCAAAATTCCAATGGGCCCTGGGCAATGGCACCTTGGGCCTATGCCCATGGCCGGCCCTGCATTCTCTGGGTAATGTCGAATATGTATGGGTAGATAGCATAGAAACAGAACATTGTGTATGTGCGTTTTGGCCTTTTGGGTTGAAACCATCGACACTTTTAATTTAGTGGAGTGGTGGCAATTTGATTACAGTTTTTATGGTGGGCGATTTGTACAAGAGTACTCATTTTAAGACAAAAGTTTTTCAGTATTATGACAAGAGTATACATCTGGAACATGTCTTGTTAGTGTTGTTTTCAAGTTGGCTTGAAGCTGTTGCCGGATCAGGAAATTTCTACTCATTAGTTCATTGCGCATTGGAAATTACATTTTTTTTTTACATTGAGAATGTGTGTCGGCAAAGGTGTGTGGTAGCTCAAACCACACAAATTATAAAGAAATAAAATGGAGCTTAGGGATAAGGGGCTAGATGAAAAATCAAACATCAACCATAATGGGTGAATTCAGTGGACTTGACCAGTAGACCAAATCCTCATTCCTAAACCCGAAAATATGTGAAGACAAAGGGTTTAATTGTTTTTTGTTTTTTTTGTACAACGAGGCAAAGAAGGTTTTTGCTTAAAGGGTTTATTACAATTGAAGTTGACTCGTAAATCCAAGTTTATTCTAGAAACCCTCAAGAACAGGGTCGGTCTAGAGGGGCGGCCAGAAATGCAATCGTCTAGGGCCCATAGTTAAAAGGGGAGCAAAAATTATTTTAAAGTGTTAATAACTTTTTATTATTTCTATTGTACTTCTTCTTTTTTTATTTTTTGCTACGGACTCATCCAGCACGCAGTCCAATGCACATTTTAAGCTATTAATAATTCAAGTTTGATACATGAAAAAATTCTAAAAATTCGATATTTAAAAACTACAAGATGAGACGAATCTAACAAGATCTCACTTGACTATATTTTAACTTGTATAATTATGATAAAACTTTAAACCAAATTTATTGTGTGAATAGTAATCAAATTAGGAATGGGGCAACTATTAGAAAATAGAGGAAGTATATATTAATGTTTCATTCAACTTTTTATGTTTCTCTTTAAATATGATAAAACTAATAATTAATTTTTCATTATATTTTTTCTTCTCTAAAATTGTACTAATAAGTTTGATTTTTTTTATAATTTCAAATTAGCGAAAAGGAAAAAAGTTTAGTATAGACATACTTTCTTTTAATAATTTTTTAAATTATACTTATTTAAATTAAATGGGGATGGAGACTTCGCCTAGCGTCAAACCCCCAACTCCCAATCTATAGGTTGGGAGTTCGATTCCCCACACAGCCCCCTATTCCTCCCCTTGATCATAATTTGTGTGAATGGATTCCCACTACCATTTCATTGCATAAATTGTTCAGGAAAAAATTAATTAATTAGGGCCTATTATTATTTTATTTTTTCAAGAGCCCCTATAATCTCATGAATGAGCTGCTCAAGAAGGGAGCAGATCTTTCCCGGTTGCCCTGTGTATGGCTCATTGGCGGTCGATTAGTTTAGTACGATGTGGGTTCTAACATAAAAATGATTTTATTCCCTCCCCAATCACCTATGCAGAAGATCAAACCTCAGTCCTTTGTACTAAATTAGGTATCAATACCAATCAAATTTTAACTATGATATAATTTTATTTAAGTTTAAACATAAAAGAATAATAAATACAAATTATAATAAATACACCAAGTGTTGGTTGTTTATTTTACATAAGATTGAAGAAAATAGATGATGCATGTTTGATAACTCTTGTTAGACCTCACAACCGCGGATCGAATTTTTTTTCAATGGTATTACAAAAGTAATGAAAATTATGTTGAAATTAATGAGGATAGTCAAAATACGAAAACTATTGAAAAAGACTAAATTATAATTGATTATATGGCATCACCACAAAAATTCAATTGTTGCTCAATTTTATCAATTTGAGTGGTATCACATGCCATTGTCTTCTCCGTGCATCCGCCCCTGAGACCTCATATTAGATGAAAATTCTCTAATGGAGTTATCAAACACTATTAGAGGATTTTTAGTCTAATAAAACGTCTAATAAGAGTTATCAAATATCACTATATTTGGTTGATGTATGATAATTATGATTGTCCTCATCCTCAAATAAATTGCAGTGATCACCAATTTATGCTAGTTAAAAATGAAATAATAGATCCATTGTAAGATGGCATCATTACAGTTAACTCAAAAAAGCAAACTATATGTAAGGAATGAACTATTATGCTCTTAGTTATCAGCTACCAAACAAATCATTGCATATGTGACATGATTGAGTTGATGATAACAATATGACACAAGTGACAGTGATGCCCACATTGTTGTCGATCATTTTGAAGGTAACGAATTTCAGACAAGTCCATATTCATGGCGACAATCAGGACAGCGCGAATCTCTGAAACCAATCCACTGGACAATGCATTCCTTGTGATAGGCATGACTGCATCTTGGAAGGCTGAGTATAGTCTCCCCTTGTTTGAAATCCTCCAAGCATATGTGACAATCCGTGGAGCGAAACGAGCGGTCACCTGAAGTAGGAAAAACGATGACAGGAAACGATTCTATTAACCTCATCTCAAGTTTCCTTACGGTCACAATGGTGGATTCACCGTGTCCTGAACTGTCCTCCTCGACCTGGCTATCGTGTTTTATCCTTATGCAGATACAGGCCATGAATCCCATAATTATTACAACGTAACCTAGGAGCGCAATCAGTGTCCTCCGTCGATACATCTTTTCCAAATCATCGTACTTGTCATCGCGGGTTGCTTCAGCAGGAATTGTAAGGACACATAGAAGCATCTGAATTGAAGAATATTAGTATATTGGTGGTGAATTATATATGTGTATCATCAGTTTTTTTTTTTTTTGCTGAACAACCTATACAAACTAGGAAAAAATATGTATCGTCAGTTTTAAGTGAAGTTAAAAAAAAAAGTGTAAGAATGTGAAATAAAATTAACCTGGAAAATCTTAACGAAAGTTGCTAGCAAGTGGTGGTTGGAATCCATGTGTGTTTCTTCTCCACAGTGATGAATATACATCCACTTAGCTTGTTTTTTTGGTATGAATTCTGAAATGGCAAAATTCTGATGAAACAAGAAGTGATATAAAAATGTCTTCAGTTTACAAGGAAAAGCTAATAGTACATTTTGTGTAATAGAATGTTGTATGCGTATAGGGAGCACATTTTTAAGAACATTGGTTACAATTGGATTACGTACACATTTTTTTATGATGGGCGATTCATACAAGACTGCAAATTGAATTTTAAAATTTATATTTTATAATTTTATTAATATGTTTTTATAATAAATGTTGGTATTATTTACAAAATAGAATATATATATATATATATATATATACAAATTGGTATTATTTCTTAATCTTGTAAAAAGAATCGGTGGTGTTGGACGTAATGTTGTTAAAATTAGTAAGATCTGGATAAGATCCCGATCCTGATCGTAGAAAGTTACGATCTTATGGTCATACTCCCTTAAGCAATTCTACGATCTTACGTACCCTCTTAAACGCATAAAATTTGTAGAATATTATGACTTGGGATCAAAAGTAACTTCCTTTCTTTAATTTTAAATTTAAGAATATGTACTCCTTATGTATAATTGTGTAAAAAAACATAATATGCATGTATGTGGAAATATTTTATGTTTAATTGTGACGTTTTTGTATTGTATTGTATTAATTAACTTGCAAGATTCATAAACACACTGAATAATGCTTTTACTTATTAGTATGCATGATTGAGCTAATCCATTATTGCAAATTTCATAAGATCTTAAGATCCCAATTTGATCCTGATCTTGCAAAGAGAAAAATGATCTCATATAGGATCCCGATTTTAACAAAAATAACCAAAACCTGGTGTTAGAGAAAACGTTACTACGATCCTACAGAAATAGAGATCTTTACTATCTAAAACCCAAATTAAAGTCCAATGTATGTGCTATTTAAAAAGTTTTATTTTTCGAATATAATATTTAAAATTTAATTTTAAATTTTAGTATCAAATATCATTAGTCAATTTTACCCAAAAAAAATAAAATAAAATATCATTAGTCTAAACTATATCAATTTCAGGGATGGGGATTTCCCTTGACTTTTCAATCTTTAGGTTGGAGATTCGATTCTCCACCCAATCCTCTATCCATCTCCCCCTTCTTCCTTTATAACTTAGATGATATGAACTCCTACCAGTCATCTCTAATGATAAAAAGCTGTAAGATGATTGTTATAAAAATGATGATTTCATCCGTCAAACAACAATTTAGATCATGTTTATCTTTTTATTGCCTTTATCAACTAACGAATAAGAAGTTATAAAAATATTTATCATTGCCTATTTTATTGTGGTTGGAACTTGGACGGCTCTTCTCTGGTTGAATTGGGTATGTTCCTTCAGTATGATGTGAGCTTCATGGCTGAGCTTTGGTCGATTTGGCTTGATAAACCATCTCATGTTTGGTTGAATTAGAGTCGTTTTCCAAGCTAGGGAAAGGCCTCCCACATCCACTCTCATGTTCGGCGGATAAACCATCTCCTTCCCAAATCAACATCCAAATTCCAACCCCCGTTGGTGAGTTGGAATATGGGTTCGTGGACCGATTGGTTGCTTCACAGTCACACGGATGAATCTCTTCTCTTCTTGCATCCACCGAGAGAGTCGGGTTTGCTGCGGGATTGAGATATTATGATGGTGTGTGGCGTTTTGGTGTTTCGGAATACTTGGGCAACGTTTATGCTCTTCATGCGGAACTTGCTGGCATCATGCATGGCCTCCGTATGGCGCAAGATATGGGTGTCCGGTCTCTATGTTGCAGGCATTTTTTTAAATTTCCAAAATTTCGGTCGAAATTTCGGGTTTCGGGACACCCCGAAGGGAAATTTCACCTACAATATCTTTTTGCAAAATATCCATCAAAATTTCGTCCGAAACTCGATATTTCCCGAAATTTGACCGAAATTTCCCAAAATTTTTTATTTTTTATTTTTAGAAAATAGTTTTTCTAAATTCTAAAATTATGTTTTTAAAAAAAAAATTAAAAATTAAAATTTATGTTTCGACACATATTGATTATGTCATTCAATTAACTTGTTTTCATCAATTTTAAATCTCTTATCAATCAACATTGTGCACGATATCAACAATATTATTAGCATAGTATATCATTGAATGAGTATTGTTAGTGTATATTACTAATTTATGTAGTAACATAGAGGAGGAAATTTGAAATATCTTCATTTTCATCATCTCAGAAACTCGATGTGGTTTTCTCAAAAAATTACAAATATCTCCGAAATTTCCCTCGAAATTTCAAATATCTTCAAAATTTTCCTAAATTTATATGTCCGATATAGACATCGAAACCGAGATTTAAAACTTTGGTTGCAGGAATGATTCTCAAGAAGCCTTGAGATTGATAACCTACGGTGGTCGCACTAGGCGTACTCTATCTCCTCTGCTTGATACTATTAATGACCTGCGATTGGATTTTCACTATGCTTCTTTGTTCATGTTCTTTCTGAAGGAAACATGGTGGCGGATGTGCTAGATAAGCTGGGTGCACATAGTGAATTGTTCTTCAGGACTTGGGATTTTTTCTCCGAATTCTTTGATACCCCTCTCAACAGTAGACGCGGCTGCACTTTTGATTGGGTCTAATTTGTTGCTCTTTTTTATTTTTTCTTTCCTTTCCTAGCATTTTCACTTTGTCTAACTTTAAAATATATATATACAAACAAATAAAACAATTTAAGTCATGTTTATCTTTTTTTTTTGTTTATCAATTAATGAATATGAAGTTTTAACAATATTTACTAGGAAAAAAAACTAATATTTTAGTTCCTTAAATATAAATCAGTTCTCTTTTAATTAAAAAAAAAAAAAGAAAAATTAGTCTGATTTTATAATATGGATGATAATCAGAATTGAAAATTGATTTTGATCCGAACTTGAGTCAGGTCATGATTTTTATAAAAATTAGATTGAGTAGACCTATAGTTTGTGTGTGGGCATCGGGTTCAGATTAGTTTTTTTTTTTTTTAATTAGCCGAAGCCAGATAAGAAGCAGAAAAAGAAAGAAAAAAATACAATGAAACGTAAACTAAAGCAGTAATCTGGACACAAGCGGGATCAAGCACTGGTAGAGTCCCTTGCTAGTTCCCCAATCACCATGTCCGGAGGGAACGCCCACGTGGTGTAGAAATCCTCGGAAGAAGCTCCAAATTTGGCTAGTTTATCCGCCACGATATTTCCTTCTCACCTAATATGATGAATCTGACATTCCTCAAAGGCTGCCTTCTTGTCCTTAATGCGTTGGATAAGCGCTGCCAGACCAAATCGATGGACATCATCTTCCACTGCAGCAATGGCATCTAATGAATCAGTGTAGCAGCAGACTTTCTTCTTAACCCCAAGCCCAGAGATGAATTCGAGTCCTGTGTCCAAGGCCGCCAGTTCTGCATAGAGGATTGAATGGATGCCCAGGAAACCACACCCTTCTCCACGCCACTGCCCCTCTTCCCCCCGTGCCACAAACCCAAACCCCGCTCGCCCCGGGTCGCCAAAGGCACTCCCATCTACGTGGAGAATGGTATCACTTCCCCCCACTGGATTCCAATGTGTCAAAGGCGGGTGCTGCCTCTGTCGAGGCCTCCTCTGGTCTGCTCTCACCAGATCTAAAGTGAGGTGGGTAATGTCCCTCTGAATGAGCCATCCTGACTTAGATTCACCACGGAAAACTCTGGCATTCCGTTCAAGCCAGATTATCCACAAGGCTGCCACTAGAACATGGCCAAATTTATGGATCATCCCTTCAAGACACTCCCTGATATCTTCTTTTAGCATCCTGTTGCAGTCTTGAGGGACCAAAATGTTTAATCTCCTCCAAACCGGTTGAGTCCATGGGCAAGAGAATAGGCAATGGCTCCAGTCCTCTTCCCTGATACCACATAGACTGCACAGTGGTGAAGTACAAAGGTTCCGTCTGAACCTTGTAGAGTTGACCGGGAGAGAATTGTAACATATCAACCATAGGAAAAAACCAATCTTATCTGGGATAGTGGTTTTCCATATCCAGCGCCAACCTTCCTTCTTAGTCTCAATCTAGGCCATGAATTTGTAAGCTGAACATACTGAGTATCGGCCGGTTTTGGTCTCTGTCCATACCCACATGTCTGGTACCTCTTCATGAATCATAGGGGGTGCCTGCTCACAAATTTCCTTAAACACAATGGCAGGAAGTTGAGTAGCAGCGATCTCCCACCTCCACTTTCCATTAACTATGATATTCTTCACTTTGAGCTCCAAATCTTGAGTTTCAACAAATGGAATAGCGGCTCCAATTTGGACACCCTTCCACCATTCCGAAAACCACAAGGAAGCCTCCCCATTACCTAGTTGAAACCTGTAGCAGCCATTGATGTAAGGCACCACCTTTTGTATCAATCTTAAGAGTTTCGATGTATAATTCTTTCCCATGAATATAAATCCTGGTGTGTCCGGTGTCATGGCTTTCAACAGCTTGACCCACAGCTTCTCAGGAGAGTGCAGGAAGTTCCACACCATCTTTTCCAATAGAGCGATATTCATAAGGCGTGCCTTCCGAATGCCCAGCCCCCCTTCCTTCTTGGGGGCGGTGATGGTTTCCCATTTCACCAAGTGAAGACCTTTACCTTCCTTATCCTTCCAAAGGAACCGATTGATTTTTCTATCAATAGCAATGTATATAGATTCGGGCAACCAATGCAATTGCATGAAACATGGAGGATTTCGAGTGATTAAGTTTCAATCCAGAAACTCTTGAAAACACCTCCAATGATTGTGATATTGCTTCAATGCTCCTTCTATCCGCCTTAGAACATAGAATTAGATCGTCAGCAAAGATTAAGTGTGACACTCCAATTCCTTTCTTAGTCAGTCTGATGGGCTTCCAAACCCCTCTTTTCACCCACTGTTGAACTTGGATGGATAATTTTTCCATGATTATTAAGAAGAGGTAGGGGGAGATAGGATCCCCTTGGCGAAGCCCTTTCCCCGGGCAAAATTCCTCAAGTGCTTCCCCATTCCAAAGGATAGAGAATGAGGGAGAACGGACACAAACCATTATGAGTTTCCTTATAGAATCAGGTATCCCCAAATCCCCCAAGCATTGATCAAGAAAATCCCAATGGACATTATCATAAGCTTTCGCCACATCAATTTTCAAAATTATGGCTTTCAACCGACCATGTGATCCAGACAGGGAGGACATAATCTCTTGTAATGTGATTGCATTATCAACCGTTCCCCTTCCCGGTAGGAACGCCGCTTGATGGTATGAAATACATTCTTGCAGGATTGGCCTTAATCGATTCACAAGTACCTTGGTGAGGACCTTGTACAGAACGTTACACAACGTTATAGGCCTGAATTCTTTTAGAGAGGTAGGAATGTCCGTTTTTTGTATGAGGCGTATAAAGGCCTTAGCCATTTCAGGCGGGATCCTACATTCTTTAAAGGCATTGAAGACAAAGTTGTAGACTGAATTTCCAACTGTGTCCCAGTGCCGTTTAAAGAAGTATCCCGGGAATCCATCCGGCCCAGGGGCCGATAGTCCGTTAATGCTTTTAATCACCACTTCAACTTCCTCCCTTGCCACATCTCTTTGCAGGTAGTCGGCTACCTCTCCAGTTATTGCAGGAAGTGGCGGCTGGTCATCCCCACCCTCAAAATCCTCCATTCTTTCTTGTATGTTTAGTGAAGGCTTTTCATAGAGCAGTTTGAAGAATTCATTAGCATGGGTTTTCAGCTCATTCTCCTCCTCACACCAGTCTCCATTAGGGAAGTAAAGACCATGTATGTGTTTCCTGTGCCCCTTGTTTTTAACCCGGGCATGGAAGTAAGCCGTGTTCCTGTCTCCCAATCTCACCCACTTATCCTTGGCTCTTTGATACCAGTGGAGTTCCTCTTGTGCTAGAATGGTGTCCAGTTCTTGCCTGAGTTCATTTTCCAGAATCATTAATTGAATTGAATCCACCCTTTCTAGTGCCCGGGCAATACCCTCAAGCCTCTTGCGAATTTTTTATTTTCTCCACTTGAAGTTTCCCATCCGCGATCGACTAAAAGCCACTGATGCAAGTTCAACCTCCTTCAGTTTCTGTCCCATCGATAGTAGATTGTTATTCCAAGTCTTGTTAACCACTTCCTCATAATCTGGATGTTCTGACTAGGCAGCTTCCCACCTAAAAGGAGTTCTTTTACCTCTAGTGTTATTGGAACTGCAAGAGAGTATAAGGGGGGAATGGTCAGAGCCAACACAGGGGATGACTTTAACAAATCCATCCGGAAAGGCGGATTCCCAGCCACTATTAATGATACATCGGTCCAGCCGTTTATATATGCGCCCTTTGATCCCCATAGGCCGTGACCAAGTGTAGCATCCACCTTGGGTATTAATTGTCGATAGCCCACAATCTTAGAGAAGGTCTCCAAATTCCTCTGCTCTTCCCAAACTGTACAACCCTCCTTTAACTTCAGCTGATGATAATATTTGGTTGAAGTCACCTATAACTGCCCATGGTTCGCCAATCCTCCAAGCTAGTGTTCTCAAGGCTTCCCAGTACTCTCCACGTTCACTATACTTGGGGGGGCATAGATGCCAGTAACCATCCATGAACTAGACCCATCAGAAAGATTCAGTGTGATCATCCTCCTATTCGTATCAAAGACTGTTATAGAAAACTTGTGGCCATGCCTTGCCATAGCCCAAATTCCCCCAGCCTTCCCAACTGCCTCTTGAATGTTCACCTCGATATACCCCAATTGTAAAAATAGATTACGCGACCGGTGGTAAGTGGATTGAGGCTCCATTAAGAAAGCCAAATCCGGACCATGTTCCCGCAGTATATCCCTCATCATTCTCCTAGTGGGGTCTCCCAAAACTCCCCCCACATTCCACGCCATTATATTATTTTACAATTTTTGAATTTTGTAAACATCATAAATATATACAAGAATGTAAACGCCCGATTCCATCCCTTAATATGGATTCGGTGTTTGTGACTTACTTCCATCGGTAACCTCCGCCATAGCATGGTCCTTCTCCTCACTTGAACTTCCCTCCACTTTGTTATTCCCACCTGCCTCTGCCATCGCGGAGTCTTTCTCCTCATGCGCAGGTGTTTCCACTTTGTTGGGAGTATTTGACCCTTCCTCAGCCTGATCTGTCGGTCAGGGTTGGGTCCTGCGGATCTCAGCCTCTTTGTAGATGTTTTCTTCCTATCAACGTAGGTATCTGCTTCTTTTTTCAATTGCGGCCCACGATCTACTAGGCCTCTATTCCCTACCTTTGGCCCATCTCGCTTGCCAAGAGTATTGGTTATGACTTGTAAAGGCCTCATCTCACCATTGGGCTTTTTATTTTTGTTACCCGCCCAAATTTTCTTTGGTAAGTCGGGTTGTGTCATTGATCCAGCCTTTTTGAGCTCTCCACCACTTTTCTTTTTCACCCCCTTGTTCCTCTTCTTAACCACCTTGATCCATTCCCCTACTATTGGTTGTGGGGGTTCCTCATTTGACTTGTAGGTTCCTTCAGTCGAGGCTGACAAGCCCCACTTGGTCTCGTGACTTACCTCTTGTGTGTTTGGCACTGCTTCTTTTGTTTGACTTTCGGATGGTCTGTCCTCAATTTCCAAATTCGTGTGTTTCTCACTGTGCACTTCAGACATGGTAGAGTCCAATTTGTCTGCATTCCCCGAATTGGTGTCTGCCAACTTTTCCTTAGTACCTAGCAAATTGTCTTTTCCTGTATCCTGAAAATATGACCTATTAGGGTTCACGGTCGCCGGAGTCAGCTCTTCCTCCCTCGCCGGCAAGTAGGCGCAAATGTTGCTTGCATGCCCGTATCTATGGCATTTTGTGCAGAGAAGGTAAAGCCCCTCATAGGCTACCTTTTGCCACCTATCCCCTATCAAGATGCTAGACACCAAAGGGAGACTCAAATCAATCTCAATACAAACTCTAGCAAACCTTCCTCGATTGACCCCTTTAGTCATCTCATCCGTTCTCACTCTCCTTCCTAACGCATCTGCCAGTTTGTCCAGAGGCAATGCATCAAAGAACTCCAAACATAGCCCAGGAAACCGAGCCCACACCACCGTTTTTTTAGGGGTTTCCTCATCCGCAATGAAGTTAGGTCTCCATGGACACACCGTCAAGTAGCTGTCAAAAACTACCCATGGCCCGTCATGCAGCACCTTTGTTCGATTAGCTATTCGATCAAACTTCACAAGGAAGTATCCAGCTCCCATGTCAATCATTTCAAATCGATTGTGCATCTTCCACTGATTTGAGATGCGTTCCAGCAATGCCATATAGCCAACCTTCTTTCCCAAAACTGATATGATGAGGCCATCTTCGAAGGGTTCGCACAGGCGCTTGTGAAGCCGCGGGTCAACAGTAAGCAGGGGCTTGAGGTGATCTCCACCCAGAAAATTGAGTCTAACTAGGTTCTCCGCCGAGGGATCTCCAGCAAGTGACTTGGGAAATGCATTCTTTCCTTCCAGCACCTTATCACGAAACGAGACAGTGCCACCACTAGCGACCGTAAACGGTGACAGGCCTGCAGATGAAGTGGAAGAGTTAGGGTCGGGAGGGGTGGATGGAACAGAGCTTGGAGGAATCCCCATTCTAGAGAGAGAAAGAAGTTCTAATTTACTTGATATTAGTTGGTTCAGATTAGTTGAGTACTCATCCCCAACTTTTTTTTAAAAAAAAGAAAAAAGAAAAAAAAAATAGGTGTTTTGGAAATGTGATTTTCGCTTATTATTTCCATTTCTGTTTAAAGTACTTTTGATATAAAATAGGTCTTTGAATGGATGTTTAAAAATAAATTAAATGGTACTCCCTCCGTCCCATTAATAATGTCTCACTTTTCTTTTTGGTCCGTCCCAATACATTTGTCACATTCTATTTTAGGAAATAATTAAACTAATAATACTCCAACCTACTCCATTACATCACATTAATAAATCGTAAATAATTTCAAATTTCAAATTTACTACTATCAATAAATTCAACTCACAACTATCACATCACATCAATAAACTAATCAATTAAAATTTCAAACTTACTACTATCATATCACATAAATTTCTAATTTACCCTACTATAAATACTAATCTACCCCTACTTTAAAACTAAACAAACACCACATAAAATACGGTGCCCAAAAGTTTTGGGACACAAATAAGAGACGGAGGGAGTACTATGCTTCTAGCTTCTGAATTTTTTAAAAGTATCTTAACGGCCTTATAATTTTTTCCATTTCATCATCATAATAGGCATAATTAAGATAATTAATAGCTAAATTTACTCGTTGCCCGCTTTCCGCTCTATCACAGTCCAGTCAATCCTCCCTCGTTTCCCCTCTGTCCATCGATCCTCCGCGCAGTTGCTTGCCAACGACCCCGGCTTTCCGCTGCCACCATCTCCCTCCACCTTAATGTTACGAAAGGGTAAACGGTTTCAACGGTGAGTCGCCTAAATTGTATGCTTTCCGTTTGAATTCTCTGCTTCTACTTTCATTGTTTTGTCAATATCGCAATTTTTTCAGATAGCATTTTTGGATAAATCGGTTAAAATGAATGATATTGCATTTAACGATATAGAAGCAGATTGCAGCAAGTATTTTTCTAATTAATTGAATTCATCAAAGAAGAATTTGGCCTTCATCATTTTAGGAGTAACGAGTTATAATGGCAAGCTATTGTGTTTTACCTGAAACCTGATCTGAGATAGACTCCTAAAAGGTAGTCTATTCTGCAAACTAATTAATTTTCACTTGTGAATTGAACAATTAATACTTTTTGTTGTTTTCTACTTTTCTTGACGGGGGATTGGGGCATTTGGTTGCTAGATACAAACACGGTAGGAGGATTGATTATTTATTTGGTTGGCTGGTGGGTGTACATTATAAGCATTCCAAGACCTTTTAACTTGTTTGATAATAACTTTTTGTGATTTATGTATGCATCGGTCCATCTCTTCTGGGTTTTGGTTTTGGCTCTCTCTCTGTGGTGTTGTGTGTGTATATGGTCTGTGGTGTCATCCAATAGTTTCGTAAAGGATAATCTTACACATATATTTTCTTGTAATGATGAACTGCCACCATCTTTTTGGTGCTAGCAAATCTCTATTTTCTGCATTGTTTTGAATCTTTGATACTGTTACTGTAAGAAATTTCAACCCCCTCGGCCCTCGCCCTGGCCTTTTTCCTTCCGGATACCTGAAAAGAGTGTTTCTTATCGTAAGGAGGATGTAGTGCAACTGATAATTTCATTTTTTTAGCTCCTTAACCTCGTTCCAGCATTGTTTACAATTCAATAAAGGAGTTAATATAAAAGGCAGTCCTGAGTCACTTCTGATTCAAATTTGTTGTGTTACTTGCATCCCCATGTGTTCTTGTCATGGAAGAGATAGAAAAATGGAATCTTGTGGAATAATGAAGTCTTTTTGGAACGATGTGTTTTTCATCCTTTTGAACTCTATCACACCCTATATTGCATTTGCATACATGAGTACATGACACATGTCAGTTGTCAATGGCTGTATCATATTTGAATTATGTTCTTAGCAATTTCTTAAGTCTAGATTGCACGAGACTTTTATAGTATTATATTAACACCCTTATAATGTGAGCCTTTGTTTTAAATTTGCTGAAGAGAGTATCCCACATCTGTTTTTCCTTTTTTTTTCCTTTTTCTAATCGAAATTTGAAATTGGGAGCCAGATGGCTCATTCAGCAGTGATGGTAGCAGTACTGTTGGTTATAATAGGAAGTTTTGAAGGGGTTGTTGGCATTAGATTTGTGATTGATAGAGAAGAGTGCATAGCTCATAAAGTGGAGTATGGCCAAACTGTACATTTTACTTTTGTGGTGATCAAATCCGAGAACTCTTGGCATTACAGTGCAGATGGCGTTGACCTTGTGGTAAGAAACATCTGTTCATTCCTTGATTCCATTACGGTTTTGTTAAAAACCAGAAGCTTATCATTTTTTCCATCATGCCAATGAAATTCTTTGAGTGGGATGTTTGGATAATTGCAATCAGTTGCTCCAGTAAATGCTTTTCGTTTTATTGTCACTCCCCCCGGTTGCATGTTTTTGTGGTGCCTGACTGGTGGATGGAGAAAAATTGACAATCATGTACTGTTCGAACAGAAATTTGTCCCTGAATCATTGAGTGCAAATCAGATTTCTGTCTCATGGGCTCATTACTTTTAAGTTCTTAAACATAATTTGTCGAAGATTAGATATTTTCCACATTTTAAATTGCATGGCCTGATAATTACTATAATCAGTCAATAATGTTGCACGTTACAGTTTAAATATATTTTTCGAGGATGAGAAAAAAGGATAAAGATTATACATGCATGGGAACAGTTGGCAAAGGGACAAATGCCTCAAGACTACTACAGCATTCTCAATTGAAGTAGCATCTGAACTTATCCCGAGTACCATATTGCGATTGAATGCACAGTTGTAGGATGAAATTTGTTGCATGTTTTGATTTCTACATGAAAATAGAATATTTTGAAAATTCTATATCGTGTATCCATATTTGAGTGTGTTCTCCAAGTAAGAAATAAATATGATCTGTTTAATGCAAAAATCAGGTGAAGGGACCAAATGGCGAACAAGTTCATGATGTCCGTCGCAAGACAAGTGATAAGCATGAATTTGTAGCTTATCATGAAGGCGTTTATCGATTTTGTTTCACAAATAAGTCCCCTTACCATGAAACTATAGACTTTGATGTGCATGCTGGCCATTTCTACTACCATGACGAGCATGCTAAAGATGGTAATTGTGTCTCTCATTATCCTTTGATTTTCCTTAAAAGAATGATGTATTGCATGCCATGTCTTATTCGACATTTTGGATGGAATTTGCAGAGCATTTCAAACCTCTATTTGAGCATATCGGGAAGCTGGAGGAAGCTTTATACAATATTCAATATGACCAGCATTGGCTCGAGGCTCAAACCCATCGCCAGGAAATAGGTACTTGGGACTTTCACTATCCGGACAGCTCTATTATTTGTTACCATTCTACAGTCATTTCAGCATTCTCTGATCTATATTCAAAGCTATAAACAGATAAAATTAGTAGCATTTGATGCAATACATTCTGTGCACAACAAATGCCCAATCCATTTTTGTTGTCTACGAAGCCCAGTTTCTTCAGTTGTAATCATTATCCAATTTGGTTTCAGTGAACGAGAAAATGAGCCGGGGGACCATTCACAAAGCGATATGTGAATCAGTAGCTCTCGTGTTATCCAGCTTTTTGCAAGTCTATATATTGCGCCGTCTGTTTGAGAGGAAGCTCGGAGTGACCAGAGTTTAATGTTATGGAATTGCACAAGGACTTGTTGCAGAACTCTGTTCCTTTTTCTTGTTTTATAGTATATCTATAATAATATACTCCCTCCGTTTTTTTTAAAGGTTACGATTTTGACTTTTTTTACTGTTCATTGTAGCACTTTGACTTCTATTTTTGTTATAGTTATAGAAGACAAAATATAGCCAAGTGAGATCTTGTTGGATTCGTCTCATCTTGTAGTTTTTATCAAATTTTTATAATTTTTACTTGTACCGAATTTGAATTATTAATCGTTGAAAATTTGCATTATCATACGTGCAAATGAGAAGTGTAACCTTTTAAAAAAAAGGAGCAAGTATAAAACTTGTTGATCTTATAAATAGTAATGGGTCATTAATGAATTTTAATAATTAAGTTGAATTATTGGGTTTGAAACATAATCTATTATAATAAAGAATTCATTGCGCACATGAACAGTGCTCTGAGTGATAAAAATGCATGCAACCCTTATGAACAGTAAAATTGTTTATGAACAATAATATGTGAGAGAATTCTCCTTATGAACAGTGAACGCCTTAAATACAGTGTATGTAAAGGCCCAACAATAGAAAGCCCATAAAAAGTTCTGAAATAAAATGTAAAGCGGCAAATTCAAATTTTGAAATTCTGAAAGTATACACAAATATCAATGAAACCATCTATAAATAGTACAATGAAGCATCCTCCAAAAAAATAAAAGTTGTGGCCACCTAGCTCCATCTTCCTCGACACCTCAAGAAGTCATCTCTGCTATGTCATCAAGTAAGAAAGCAGCTCATTTTTTTTATCTGTATATGAAATAGTATTTTCACAATATTATTAGAAATATGATAACCAATTTATATACACAAAATATGCAGATTGCTCAAATAAAATGGTCCCATGGAAGAATTTCAAGGATCTTTTAGCCTCAGATTCGATGGTGGTCGGTATTAAAGGCAGTAGCATTCGAAAATTCAACACAACATACGCATCCAACAAAAACGATCCAGCAAGCCTTGAGATAATTCTTTAAGATGAAGAGGTATGTATTTTTTAAGAAAAAAATGTGTCCAACAATTTTAATTTTTTGTACAAAAGCATAATACTAAAATGATTTTAAATGCAGGGTACGCAACTTCTATTCACAATTCACAAAACCGTTAACAACTTTCAGCAGAAATTTCAAGACGGTAACATATATGGTGTTATGGGGTTTGTATTGACCAACAACAGAGATATACAAGGTAACCGGTGGGGATTACAAAGGAAAATTTACTAACAAAACATTAGTAAGATCTGAAAAGATTCAAGACTTCCCAAGCCAATCCTTCTACTTGAAAACATTTGCTCAAGTAAAGGAAATGAAGGATCCAACAACACAAACATCATTTGGTTAGTTAATTTTTTTTTCCCACGTGGATTATGCAATCATTATACAATATTGATTTAACTTTTCTTTTTCTTTCACATATGCAGATGTAATGGGGAGGGTAATACATGTACCAGATGTGGCTACCTGAAGCATAATGGACAGAATGCAAAAAAAAAAAAAAAAAAAGTGGAATTATTAGTAGAAGATGCATTGTAAGTTTAAAATCATGATATTTAAAATGACTTTAAATTCATTTCATTTTAAATATCATTATCATAAGTAAATTAAAGATATGTTTATTAACATCTGCAGGGGGAAAAACATAACATGCACACTATGGGAAACTTTTGCTGACAAAGCTCTTGAGTTGTTTTCTGAGAAAAAAGACACAAAAAATGATATTCTGATACTTCAATATGTGAGAGCCACAATGTTTCAAGGTAAATAATTTTAAAAAATAAATAAAATATCAAAATAATAAATATACACTAATTTAATTTCAATTTTTGTTTCAATTGCAGGAAATGTGAACTTAGCAAACGCATTTCATGCTACCAACTTATTATTGAACATTGACCATGAGGTAGTTATTGAGTTTCAAAACAGTTTCTCAAAACCTAATTGGAATTTAGTATATCAATATTTTTGAAACAAAATATTAACTTTATTTTTCCTATTTTGACTTCCGATCGAAAATCACAACAGTGAATACACAAATGGCTTAATTGTTGATTATTCAACTCCAGTTCAAAAGAAAGAAAGAACATGCTCCATAAGAGAACTCTGTGAAGATACAATGGTTCAACAAACTTTTTCATCATACTTCTAATTTAATCAGTTTTTGATAAATAAATTATTAATTTTTTTAATTCACATGCAACAGGGCGGGATATTCTGGATAATAGGGGTAGTGGTCAACATTGATTCCAGCACTTAGTTCTATGAAGTATGCACAATATGCAGAAAAGGAATGCTCAAAACAGTTTGTGGTTTCCACTGTACAAATTGTGGAAAGGATTATACAACAGCTACAAAACAATACAAAGTCATTGTGGATGTCGTTGATGATACATGGAGCTCATCATTTATTGTTTGGGATAAAGAATGCACTATGATAATTGGGAAGCAAGCAAGAGAATTCGAAACAGGTCACACCCAGGTATGAACATATTTAATTGTTGTACATTATATGTTATTATTTATATGAATACAAGAATAAATATGGATTTAAAAGATTGAAAATAGAATAAGTGCCAATTTATCATTAAAGTGCCAACAAATATTTATTACTACATGCAGAATATATATAGTTTATTTTAATAAAGAAAATTTATGTTTTTCCATAATGTGAGGTGACACTTAGATTGAGAAATAATTTTTAAACAAAAAATTCAAGTGCAAAATCCAAACCAAAGGTGAATCATGGAAGAAGAGTTCAGTCCTATCAATTATAAAATTAGATAACGATGAGAATAGTCAAAACTCAATGTCCCCATCCCTCATCGAATATTCTATAGGCCTATTAGAAAGTTCTAGCGCTGAAAAGGAAATGCATGCTACTGGAAGTGTGAATGAGCAATCAGAGAGCAATATTACAGAGCTTACTATGGATAGTCTGAAGGTGATTAAAGAAAATGCAAAAGAGCTTGGTTTGGATGTTCACAATCAATTGGACCAAGTGGAGGAAATTAGATGACGAATTATCCGTTACGAAGCCAAACAGATCAATCAGGATAAAGACAGAGAAGAAGAGGCTTTATGAGTGATTAACTTTAAGTGAAAGTTAGGCTTTGTTATTTCAGATTATCTCTTTCTTGAACATATTTAAATTTTTGTTTGGTCTTTGCCCAAATGCTTTTAGATTGAGAACTGATATGAATTAGAAAAGACCATCTTTGAAGTATGTATGGGTTTATTTAAATTAAGGAATGGATGGGGATTCCTATTTTGATACTAATTTGGTTCCCTAATTACACATTCAGTTAATAACTTGGTATGTATTCAATTATTCAATTTGCCATTATTACCTAATTTGAACCAAATAAAAATCTATATACTAAAGATCTAAGTTCTCTATAATAGAAGCACAACAGAACCTTCATAACTCAATCTGTAAATCTAAAACACTTACTATTCTATGTCCAAAGTAAACCAATTTACCAAACATACAAGAAAATCTCTGAACTGAAACAGAGTATAGACAGTGGTCAGCTACCCAAGTCACTATGCAGGTTTTAGAGGAGCTTGATTCAAAAAAATGTTTTGGAAGGCAGCAAGGGCTTCCACTCCAAATTCATTTGAGTGTATTATGGATGAGATTCAAAAATTACACTCACAAATGTTATGAAGTGGCGACCTATAGGAAAACTTATAAGGAATGTATTGTGCCAATCAATTCAAGAAATGAGTGGCCAAAGATGAGCATGCTGCCTTGTGGACCACCCTTGCACTTAAAGAGAAAACCAGGACGGCCGGCTTTGAAAAGGAGGCTTGAGAGGGAGAACTAAGAGGTGGTGTAAAAAACAAGAAATCAAAAGCCAAGCCTCTGGTCGTTATTGGATCCCGCAGTGTTATGCAGCTTAGGAGACAAGAATCCAAGCCATGGTGCAAGAATTGTGGCACTTCAGATCATAATGTGAGGACATGCAAGAACAAATCCAATGCAGCAGAGAATCCAAAAACTCAACCTGAAGAGATCATTGACTTGATGGTTGGAAATTATCCTATGGCCACTCAGGAAACTCGAACGGAGCAGGTATAAATTATGTGCTTGTTAGAAATTTCCTTTCTTCTTATTCCATTGCTACTCAATAAATTATGTTCTTGATAAGTTCTGTCTTACTCAAATGGGTTTTAGATTGTACATGTAGAGATTAATAGGGAACTAAATGTGCAAACAAATGTTGATGAACAAGGGGCTATTTTAGAGGTAAATGTGTTATCAAAATTTCAAAAATTTGGTGGTGCAAAATTGTTTATGTATTCATTTTTGCAATATTGATTGTGTAATCATTTTTGTAGCACTTTCCTGTTTGGAGACAACTCAAGTAATGTCATGGAGGATCACCTGGACTTGCAAGGTGATACATTGTTGCAAGACATGCTTGCAAGCACACCGAACATGGAAATCCAGCAAAACATGAACTCAAATGTTGCTGTCACCGGTCCAACTGTGCTGCCAATTATCAAGAAGAATGGGAAAGACTTCATGACTCTCAAGAATGTTATTGCTAATGAGAAGATGAAGGCTGTTTGAGATTAAACTTCGGTGGTGATGATGTTGTACTGTTTTATTGTTGTTGGTTTTTGTGAATGTCCCAAACAATTGGATACTTTTGAACAATGCTTATTTTGTATAGTTCATGGTCGGTGTGACCTCTAGATCAATCATATTTGCAAGGGGGTGGATCCGTTTAGATCTATATATGATCATTTTGGGAGCACTACCCTATTGCACCAAAACAATTGGCTACTGAATTATTGGAAGTGATGGAATGAAGTTGAAGGGAAGCTTTCCAGATTATTGCTTTGTTTTATATTCTTGTTTATCTTTTCTTATCCAACAAATGGTCTTGAGCAAGTATAGAAACACCAACAACTTGTTAGTTTTTAGTTTACTAACATCAACAAATGAACACGATTCATGGATTGAACAAAGTTTACAAATGCGCACTCAGCAATTAGTTGTACACAACCAACTCATAGATATGCTCCTGTGAAGACTCTCATAGCACAAGTAAACTGATTCAGATGTATACTATCAATGGACTTCCATCTTCAGTGAATAATCTGAACAGATACTTTATTTCGAATCTTGGTTGTGTGTGTGCAAAAGAGACGATTTTTATCTAGCTGTCTAAAATTGCAATCAAGTTATTATAATGTCGTTACCTAATTGTTTGAATTTTTTTGAGTTAAAAAGCTAACACAAACCAATTAACACCGAAATGAGTTCAATTAAATTTTTCCTTGAACAAAGTTTTCTTCTCACAGCACCAACTCATTGAACAAAGTTTTCTTTGAAACTGGCATGGGGAAGACTCTCACAGCACCATCAACGTCCAATTAAATTTTGTTCCAAGCATAAAAAATAAATCATTAACAATCACTGACAAATTTGCTCCAAGCATCATTCATTCAACAAAAAAAAAAAATCATGATACAAAGTGCAATCCATACTCCCAACACCTAAAAAGTTCAAACATCCACCAACTATTAAACAACATCATTCCAAAACACATGATTTCTAAAATGGGGAGCACATGAACTAAACACAGGTCATTTGCTAATTAAAACAAAACAAAGTGCAATCAACACCACAATTCAACCCCACTTCCACCACAATTCAACCCCACTTCCAGCCCCTGCATACTCCATCCCTATCAAGCTCTCAAGGCTCCACCCAAACATCACCAGTCTCTGCAATCCCTCTCCTACCTTCAGCCATTCCATACACTAAAACTTCTTCCGGAGGTTGAACATTTTCCCCACTTGGTTCGCATAGAGCTTGTAGCGACGTCACCCAACCAACGAAAAAACAACACCCATTCTTCCCACATGAGTAAAAAAGCCTACCGTCATTCACATTCCAATTAGATCCCACGACTGTAATATCCGCCCTTTCACCGCATCTGCAATTGGGTGTTCTTGGATAACGTAGATCGAGCGTCTCCCTCATCTATGGCCGACCGATTCGCTGGCCCTATTGGGCGGAAGCTTCACTCGAGGTCATTGAGCTTTTTCTTCGCCGAGGAGGATTCTTCTTTGAACACGTTTCTGTTTCGATGCTTTAGGGCTCCTTTCCTTTTGCCTATTACTTATTTCAGTTATTTCATTGTCTACATGTATCATGGAGCATCCAATTGTATATGTACATTGGATCCACCGTGTATGTTTAAAAATTAATCCGTGCCACGTCATCAAAGAAGCCACGATTAGGAATTTTTCGACCGATTCGAATATAATTAACATTTGTAACAGACTAAATCACTAATAAAATACAAAAAGGACGGATTTGAAATTTTTGGAAAGATAAAGGGCGTTTTTACCCTTTTCCTTTCTTTTTATCTCCGTTATTGTTTCCACTTAAATGAATATTGTTTATTTTTTTATTATGTCATGTCCTTATTAATTTTCAAACTATGCATCCGGCATTTCCCATCACCCATCCGATTTTAAATGTCAGAACTTTACCTCCACGATAGGGATCAAGCCACAAGTTCAAGAATTATGAATATTGATGGTAAGAATTGTTATGTTCGAAAAAGAAGATATTATTGAAGTATGTCAATTGGATTATTGCCATAAGATTATACTGGGTTAATCAGTAGCACTGATTACTGCACCTGCCATTAAGTCTCAAATTAAGGGGACCAAAATTATTACAGTATTTTGTTATCTGTCTGTGAAACATATGCTTTATTTTTATTTTTTATATTAAGAAGATGATAGAAAGTTCTTTAAGTATGAGACTGAATAACGACTACATGTGAAAAAAAATAGTTACCTTAGTAATTTGTCTTCATCCATCTGCCGAATAAATTGGTTTCTAAGGGATCTATAGGATTGATGTCAGTCATCTCCCACGATTATCTGCATAATTTAAAAATTCTTTTCAGCTTTAATAAAAATCCAAAAATATAGATACATCACATAAAAAACATATAAAGCCAGTTTATCTTGATATTTTTAAGTTGATTGGTGGGGCCTGTTGGGAGGGTGTCTTCCCGAATCATTCATCATCACTGAATACAGGTCCCGAAAGCTCATATGCAAACCTTCGTTTTTTAATTTTCGACGAACTAGGTATCGGTATTAAACGGCATGGTTGTTCCGGTTATGACTCATCCGGTTACGAATACACCTAAAACATAATTAACAGAAAACAGAGCATGAGTTCTTTCATTTATCGAGTAAGATTGGTTCACCTCGAAAAAGCATGTTGGGGAGAATATGTAGACAACTTCACAAGTAAAAGGAAAAGAAAATAACAGGCGATCCATTTTTCCAAATAAATAACAAAGATCAAGTAAAAACTTTCATATTGGTGAAATCATAAGCTTGAATGTGTATGATTTACACAATGGCCTTTGACATAAACAAATGGTGTGAAAGAAGAGGTTATAAGCCTCATCTAAGCCCAATTAACACCATTCTTTGGCAAAATCATAAACTACAATAGGAATTTGTTGAAAACAAGCAGCCTGCCATTAAGATCTCTACAAATCCCAGTGCGTTCAAAACAAAAAATACACAATCAACGTCTCAAGCAAACCCAACAATCCAAAAAAAATGTGGACCAAACACAACAGATCTAGAGAAAGAAATAAGAAATAAGCCTTCAAACACACTTACTCAAAACAAAACCTCCAGAAGATACACGAAATAGGAAAAAGTTTTGTTCACAGTTTAGGTTTAGGGAGAGATTTGCTATTGGGAGTAAACTTTGGGGAGTGTAAAGAGTGTGATATAGGGAGTTTCCATCCGTTAGAGTAAACTTATTCTGAAATATTGATATCTGCAAATGCATTCATTGCATTGCATTGGAATGGGTGCACAACACAGTAGACAGACTAGAATGCATTAATGACCGCATTGGAATGGTACCCAACCAGTACAGAGACTTTAACTTATTCAAATGGATGGATCTAGAATTTCATAAACGGATGTCGCCCCCTTGATGAACGGCACTGTTTCAATGACTCCATATTTGCACCTTCGGCAACGTGGAACCTTCTGATTTTGTTTTTACAGCTTCACTTGGATTATTCTTATTAACAATCTAAGGGCCAAGGAATTATATACCTCATCCAACAGTGTATGAGCACATGAATTGTGCTTTTCTTTCTACAAAATCCAACTGTCATTCTTATCCAATATCTAATGGCTGAAAATACCGCATACTCAAATTTTTATAAACAAATAGATTATTCAATAAATTTTGTTTGAAGCATTGGATAGAACTTTGAAGGATATAATGTCAGACAAAAACCCAAATAATAAAAATTTGCCTTTTGGAAGAAAAATATTGTCTTTAGTGGAGATTTTTGGCAGATCTTACCGGTCATTCCCAAAGGAAATAAACAAGACATAATCAATGCTATCATCAGTTCTTCTTACCTCTGAGAATATTGTAAATTGTTGCGTTTGATTAAAAATATGAGATTACAATGCACAAATTCTTTAGAATCCACTGTTGAAATTGAAAAATTTGCAACTTAGATAGCTGTAATTGGAGATGGCGATGTTGGAGAGGGAAATGATGGCGAAGTGCAGGTAAACCTTCCAAATCGTATGATTATCGATGAATCAGATGATCCAATTAAGGCCATTGTGGAAGAGATTTATTCTGTAAGTGAAAATTTCCAATGCATTTCAGTGCACTTACAAGAGCGTGCTATTTTGGCTCCCACTTTGAAAGAGGTTGAATGTATCAACCAATACATGGTGTCATTAAACAATAGTGACGAGAGTGTCTATTTAAGCTCCGATACTGTTAAAGCATCTTATGACTCTGATTCAAGTATTTTTTAAGAAGCCCATTCTCCGGAGTTCCTAAACAGTTTGAATGCTTCTGGCATTCCAAATCACAAGCTTTCGTTAAAGGTTGGGACACCTATAATTCTTTAAAGAAATATAGATCATGCGAATGGTCTGTGTAATGGCACAAGGTTGGTTATCACAAGAATGGCAACCCATATTTTGGAGGCACGGATTATGACCGGCCAAAATGCAGGAAACAAAGTTCTTATCCCAAGAATGACCATGACATCTTCATATGCACGATTGTCCTTCAAGTTTTAGAGAAGACAGTTCCCTATTATTATTTCTTATGCAATGACAATAAATCATGTTTTTAGGCATGGTCAGTTGTACGTTGCTTTCTCTAGAGTCACAAATCCACATGGTTTGAAAGTTTTTGATTTGCGAAGAGGTTCGTGTAAACTCTACGTCTACCACCAATGTTGTATATAAGGGAGTCCTTCAACGTTTATGAATAATTTTAGTTTTGCTATTAATAAATATTAATGCGGATAGGGGTGGGAATAGGCCAGGCTACCCGACAGGGGCCTACGGCCTAGCCTATCGAAGGCCAGGCCAGGCCAGACCTTTTTTTATAAACAGGCCGGGCTCAGGCTATTTCGAAAGTCTATTTAGCTAAATAGGCCAAGACCAGGCTTTGTAAAAAGCCTATTAGGCCTACCAGGCCGGCCTATCTATCATTATTATTAGTATGTTTATGTTTACTACATAGAAATGTGTAGTATTATATTATTTTTTGTAGAAGTAATTATTTATGTAAAAGTATTATTAATTTATTATTATTAGTGTGTTCTTAAAATATTTATAAGTTTTTTCTCGCATATAATACTTGTAGACTTGTAGATAACAACTTTCCCAAGTGCACAAATTCATGTCTTCAAATCTTATGATTACATCCGAACATATATAAAAGAATTTTAACTTAATTTTAAATAGGCTTAATCAGGCTTTTAAAAGGCTTAAAAACCGGCCTATTTAAATAAAGAGACCAGGCTTAGGCCTATAAGGTAGGCCTATCAAAGGTAATAGGCCAGGCTCGGGCCTTAAAAATTCGACGCAGGCCTAGGCCGTTCAAGCCAAGGCCTAGCCCGGCCTAGCCTATTTCCACCCCTACCTGCGGATGACAGTCATTTCATACAAATTTATTATACGATATCAAACACATTCAAGAGCGTGTTATTTCATATTCGCCAACAGATCAATATTAAATTACAATATTGATTGTTGCTATCACATCCCCGCACGATGGGCGAGGTAATACTAGTAATATATAAAACTTGTGACATTGTATATAGTAATAGGCCATTAATGGATTTTAATAATTAAGTTGAATTATTGGGTTTGAAACGTAATTGGACTTTGAAAAAAATTATATTATATTATTTGTTTATTTATAATTTAGTGTTTTTAATAAAGTAATATATAAAAGATATACATTTTCATTTTTGAAAATAGAATAATGCAAATGAATTTTTGTATTAAAATTAATTAAGTATATGAATACATAAATATTTAAAAAATTACTTCCTCCGTTTTTTTTTTGTTAGCTATGTTTGACAAATGTGCACTGTTCACTTATATACTTTGACTTAAAATTTTATCATGGTTACACAAGTTAAAATATAGTCAAGTGTGATCTTGTTAGATTTGTCTCGTCTTGTAGATTTTAAATATCAAACTTTTAGAATTTTTACATGTACCGAATTTGAGTTATTAATGGTTTAAAATGTGCATTGGATTGCGTGCTTGGTGGATCCGTAGCTATCTTTAAGAAATGGAGGGAGTATAATTTACTTAAAAATGATGTGAAAGTTGTTGTTTTTTGCAAAACTTGGATTAAATGGTAGATTACTAAATACTATATACATCGTATAAGAAAAAAATATGTGATAATTTAATCCAGTTATATATATCCAACAAAAGATATTGTCTATAATAGTTTGTGATAATTAATTTATGTATTGTCGTAATTTTTAGTAACTTAAATATATTCTTTGAGCTAAATATTCGATATAAATTTAACTCATGCATTATTGTTTAAACTATTAGGATTAATTATCTAGATTTGAAAAATTAATATTTCCTGTTTATTTGTTAATGAATTAATTATATATACAATTCTTCACCAAAATATTATGACGAATAAAAATTATTTCATACAAAATTCAAGCACATTTGAATGTGTCTTATTTTGAATTTGTCAATAGATCAGTATTATATTTCAATAATTTATTATCTTTTTATACAAACTATTGAAAATATTCTATAAATCTTATCACATACCATCCCCACTCAGGTGGGGCAATACTAGTACTGCTAATTATTACTTTTAAGTTTAATGTAGACATTGCTGCATATAAGTTCAGACCCAAGTGGTTAAGTCCTTTGACTTTCAACAGAATGTTGGAGGTTCGATTCCCACCGATCCCCTATCGCTCCCCTTTTTTCCCCTTTGTAATTGTGTGGCATGTGCTCCCAACACCTCTTTCTCATGCCTTCAATGGCTCGTCAAAAAAAAAAAAATACAAGTTCAGCACCTTACAAAAAACGACCCTTTTTTCCTTTGGGTTTTGTGCTGAGAGCAAAATATTTTATGGGTAGCTGGTAATCTTAAATGGGCATAATCATTGTTTTAAATATCCCGAAATCTCCGAAATTTCGATCGAAATTTCGGGATCAGGACACCCCGAAGCAAAAATTCACCTACAATATTTTTTTGCAAAATATCCATCGATATTTCCTGAAATTTGACCGAAATTTCCCGAAAATTCCCGAAATTTTTTATAAAAAATATTTTTCTAAATTCTAAAAATATATTTTTAAAAAAAAATTAAAAATTAGAATTTATATTTCGCCACATATTGATTATGTCATTCAATTAACTTATTTTCAGCGATTTTAAATCTCTTATCAATCAACATGGTGCACGATATCAACAATGTTATTAGCATAGTATATCATTGAATGAGTATTGCTAGCATATTACTAATTTATGTAGTAACATAGATGAGAAAATTTGAAATATTTCATTTTAAACATATCAGAAACTCGATGTGGTTTTCTCAAAAAAATTCAAATATCTCCGAAATTTCAAATATCTTCGAAATTTCTCTAAATTTATATATCCGATATAGACACCGAAACCGATATTTAAGACCTCGGGCAAAATACCTGCAGCTGTCCTGGTTTGGCTGGATTGAAGCTAGGTTTATGCTTGTGAGCTTCAGCTTGGAAACCACGAAAAGCGGTTGAATTTCTTGCTTTATAGGATTGGTTAGTGAGGAGGAAACCAGCAAACCCATGTTTTATGGGGTAAGCCAAATGAACAGCTACCTTCACCTCTGAATCAGAGAGGCACCTTCAGTCTCCAAGCTCTTTTTTTTGTTTTTTTCCTTATTAGACATAGATCTCGTCAATATTCAGTTTTTGGGCTCTGCTTACAGCAAAACCATTTTTTTTTTTTTTTTGTCTGCGAATCAAGAACCTAACATAAGATTTAGACAGTTAACACAACACAAAAGAATCACAATACAAGGTGATCCATTGAGATGGGCTATATTTCATTTTTCAAGCAGGTGAGCGGCCATCATTTCAATGCTTGTTTTGTGCCCTGCTTTGTTGCTCAACAATAGTATTAGCGCATTTGATTAGCTGAGCCTGAGCGGTCTAATTTTCCCCATGTGCCCTTGCACTGGTCCTACCCTTCTTCTAAACCACCGCAACAACCTTCCCAAGCTTTCCCGTGCTTGTTTCACCATTTCCTCCACTTCACTCCACCTCATCCGTTCTTTATTCATTTCCCGATTTCTCTTCAACCAAATCGAAGATCCCATTGCTCCACACTGGAATTCCGTCATCAAGGCCTTGTCTCAGACCCCCAATCCTAGACAAGCAATCCATTGCTACAATCGCATGGTCTCCTGTCTCTCATCTCCCCCGAATGGCGCAACGTTCTCGCTCGTGCTCAAGGCGTGTCGGAAGACAAAGGATGGAGGAAAGTCTAAGGAGCTTCATGCGTCCATAATACGATCTGGGTTTGAATCTGACCTTGTTGTTTGTACTAATTTGATTCGATGTTATGCTGCGGTTGGGAGATTGGATGATATGAGGAAGGTGTTTGATGAAATGCCTCAAAGAGATTTGGTCACGTGGAATTCCATGATCTCTTGTTATACCCATCTGGGTTTACATTATGATGCGCTAAATCTGTTTGATGAAATGCGAATTGCGGGAGTTGGTTTTGATGGATTTAGTCTTGTCGGCTTGTTGTCTGCTTGTGCCCATGTGGGCACCTTGAATATTGGTGTGGAGTTGCATAAGTTGGGTGCTGAGAATGGATTGTTGGATAATGTCTTTCTGGGAAATGCGCTCATTGACATGTATGCCAAATGTGGGAGGGTAGATGAGGCTGTTTATGTTTTCAATGGGATGAAAAGAAGAGATCTTTTCTCGTGGAACTCGGTGATAGGTGGTGTCGGTGTGCACGGTTTTGGTGACTCTGCCATTTCATTTTTCAAGAAAATGATGGCTGCTGGAATGAAGCCTGACTCTGTTACGTTCCTCGGATTGTTATGTGGGTGTAGTCGCCAAGGTTTGGTGGATGAAGGCATTGAATATTTCAACTTGATGAGATCAAAATTTGGAGTGAAACCAAATGTCAAGCATTATGGTTGTATCGTTGATTTATTTGGTCGTGCTGGGATGCTGCACAGAGCACTTAATGTGATTCAGAAATCTGAATTTTTCGATAGCACAATCCTGTGGCGGACATTTTTAGCTTCATGTCGGATTCATAAAGATATTGACAACGGAGAGAAGGCAATAAAAAAGTTAAAAGAACTTGGAACATTGAACGCGGGAGATTGCATACTTCTTTCTGGAATTTATACTGATCTCAAAGATCTTCATGGGGTTGTAAAAATGAGGAAAATGATAAAGCATGGAGGTCTGAAGACCACACCAAGTTGGAGTTCTATTGAAATTGATGGCGAAAACTGTAGGTTTGCTGCCAATGACACTCGCATCTCAATACAGAGGAAATACATAGTAAGTTATACGAGATGATCAATGAAGCTGAGCTTGTTGGTTATATTGATAATTCAATAAATAAAGTTGGTGAATCTGAGTTTGAACAGTTTCATGGAAGAATCGCGTCGCACCACAGTGAAAAGCTGGCATTAGCTCTGGGATTGATGAAAACTTCTCCAGGAACTTGTCTTCGAATTGTGAAGAACCTGAGAGTTTGCAAGGATTGCCACATGTTTACCAAGTGTATTTCCAAAGCATATAACAGAGAAATCATAGTCAGAGATCGGGTTCGTTTTCATCACTTCAAGAATGGCTTGTGTTCGTGTAATGATTATTGGTGAGGCATCTCAGACTCTGTTCCTGCAAATAAACTTGAAGTATATTAGACCGAGGCATCTACGGTGTATATTATGTGGTTGAGAATGTCTTCTGGTTACTGACAAGCAGCCTGTGAAATCTGGAGGGCCTGTCACCTTGTATTCGTTCATTTGGGTCACTATGTCCTCTTCATCTGGTTCCTGGTATGCCTTTTGATTAACACACAGGAAATATGTTTGAGGAAAGCTTCAACTTTGCCAATGAAGAAGATTATCATTGCAACTCATTAAAAATATTTATGAGCCCAGAACACCAGTAGATAATTGAGAAGGTAATAATCCCATCACTTCTAATACATTACAAATGGTATTTCGAGCATAAACGTTACAAATACTGCATCTTGCTTGTTATTCTGGTTTGCGATTTAGGTTTGTCTATGTATACTTGTTTATCAACCGAACAGGTTGCTAACCATTAACTTGTGTGCCTTGACGAATTAGGTTCAGGTACTCGACAAGAATGGATGTTTTATGGGCGGCTTTAGGAAGATTGATACCTCAGCGTCTGCTCGGGAGAAGGTGGTGGCGACTGGCGAGGATGAGGTTTTCTGCCCTAATTGAACTGTTGGGGAACTCAAGATTGTTGGGTTTATGTTCCTTTGGTTTGATCAAGGAATGTGGCAAAGTAGCAGCAACAACAATCAAATACATTTGCAGAGAAATTTGGAGCAATTGGCATTTGTGTTCCCATGATAGATGTCGTAGTACAATATGCGAGGAAAAAGAATGGATGAAAATCCGTTTACGGGAAGAAGGTAATAAATCCACGACTCTTTTTTACAAAACACCTCATAAAATTGGTGCAGTATAATTAATTGTTCAACAATTATAGGTATTGATTAATTAGAATGTGTTTTAATTGTGCAGCAGGGATAATATCCCAAATCCAACGTGGCAAAATCATTTAACATTTCTTGAATGTGCTGGATTGGGAGCAATTGCCAACTTCAATAGGGTGCTGAATTTTCAATGTGATGTCTGCATTGACCCTCATAATGAGGACAACAGTCTACTCTCTTTTCACACTACCTTTGCAGGGGAGCTATATAGTACTACACCATAGTTATTAATATCTCGATTTTGATCTTAAGATATTACGATTTTACGATCTCACTTCTTAAAAATGATCTAGATCTATATAGGATCTTAAATTTAATAGGATCTCGATCTTATCCCGATCTTAATGGTAGAATCTTACATCCTATACGATTCGATCCCACCAAAATTTGAAATGTGCTCTCATAATCTCATGTTTTTTCATAAAACCGGTATTGATTTTTATTTTCGAATATTTGTAGTGCTTTATTGCTTCATTTATCTAATTGTAAGAAAATGGACGGAGGCAGCAACACAAAATGAACGTCGAGTCGAGTTTGGAACTCTTCCCGCAAGACGTTTATGCCCCGGTAGTGCTCCGGCAACGGCAGAACGTCCCCAAAGGTAAAACGACGAAACGCCTCGACGTAGCAGCACCGCAAACGTCGACGGCCGGCGAACAGAACAGAAGATGAGGGAGTCGGGAGGAGGAAGCTTATGCAGAAGAAGAAGAATGCAGAAGGTGGTGTAATTTTCCCCAAGGCTGGAGCTGCCATTTATAGGCGTTGGACGAGACGAAACCGCCGACGGTATTGATGGGGCGGTTTCAACTCGAATACGAAACCGCCGACGGTATTGATGGGGCGGTTTCAACTCGAATTCAAATGGTTTTCAACAGCTAAAATGGTATTCAACAACTGTTGAAATCAAAGTGGGCTTCCAGGACTGGGCTTGGCGCATGGGCTCGACAAATAAACTTTGTCTAAAAAATTAGACGGGCCCAAAGCCCACCCAAAGCCCAATTACCAAGATCCAAGATCCAAGTCCAAGTCCAAGTCCACGGGCGCGGGCGACGGCGACGGCGACGGCGCGGCGCGGCGCGGCTCGGCTCGGCTCGGGACGGGACGGGACGGGACGGGCGCGCGCGTGTGGGCTTCCCCCACACTTGATCAATCTGTATTAGTTTAATTGTTTCTAACATGCAGAACAATATAAACTAACTTAACTCCCACTGCTTAAGCGATGTGGGACGCGCCACTTTAACCTACCCTTTAACAACCATTTAAATACAAGCGTTTCAACTAGCCGCATTCAATGACCCATTTCGACCACTTATTTCTCACTCACCCGACAACGGTTTTGAGAAAATAAATGCACTACGAATATCTACGCGAAACGTAGAATTCGTATACGCTATTTAATTAATCCAAATTAAATATCGTCATTATGCAAAAAGGAGCTCAAAACCCCTTTTTTCCAACAATCCCCCACATGAGTGGAAATAACAGCAGCAGTGAATGCAATGCAGATGCAAATGCCCCGACTCCTTCTTAAAGAAAGGTTACTGCACGGGTTTAAGTAGTTTTTGGCTTTGAACTTAAACCATATCAATATTATCGAGTATACAGGCGGCGTAGTGATTTTACTCTTGAACTATCCCCCACAACGTATACTAGTCCAATAATAAAGAATCAGTAACTTTTCAGACTCTTTGTCCGTTCTCACGTTTGGTTCCATTCCAGGCCATGGAAACCCCCTTTGGATTCATAAGTCTTTACTGAAGCGGCCACACTTCTACTTATATAGGTGATTCAACCAAGTATCCTGTCATACTTATATGAACACACAGTTCCAGAATCATTAAGAGTCATTAAACTCAACCTCTACCACAGACAGGCATCAAACACTTCATCATTGCTTCTGCGGGAAAGGATGAAGATTATTCTTCAAAAGTGTTTTCACATTTGAAATCATACATCTTAGTTGTCCCTTTGAACCAAGTTTGTGGGATCTCCACGCATCATGGTTGGGTTACCAATGTAATCATTCTTTAGGTATGGGTTTTAATCCCATTCCCTCTCGCAATTTGCAAAATTGATCTCTGTTGATAGCTTTTGTTAACGGATCCGCTAGGTTATCTCCAGACTTCACATAAGTTAGAGAAATCACCCCACTAGAGATCAATTGCTTAACGGTATGATGTCGACGACGGATATGTCTCGACTTACCATTATACATCTCATTTTGTGCCCTGCCAATAGCTGCTTGACTATCACAGTGTATCATTACTGTTGGCACAGGTTTCTTCCAACATGGAATTTCCTCGAGGAAATTTCGAAGCCATTCGGCTTCTTCACCAGCTTTATCTAAAGCTATGAATTCAGATTCCATGGTGGATCGGGCTATACACGTTTGTTTTTGTGACTTCCAAGACACAACCCCTCCCGCAATCATGAATACATAACCACTTGTGGATAATGAATCACTTTTCTCTGATATCCAATCGGCATCAGAGTACCCTTCAAGAACAGGAGGATATCTCGTGTAATGTAACCCCAACTCCTGAGTATATCTCAGATATCTCAAGACTCTCATAATAGCCTTCCAATGCTCACGACTTGGATTGCTAGTATATCTACTCAGTTTGTTAATTGAATATGCAAGATCCGGGCGAGTACAGTTAGTCAAGTACATTAGACTACCAATAATTCTTGCATACTCTTCTTGAGCAACAGGTTCACCCCTGTTTACTTTCAACTTTTCACTGGGATCCATAGGCGTCTTTGCCGGACGACTATCATAAGCGTTGAATTTACTTAACACTTTCTCAATGTAATGAGACTGAGAAAGAACAATCCCTTCGGAATGTCTTATGATTTTGATCCCTAATATGACATCGGCTACACCCATGTCTTTCATGTCAAAATTCCTTTTTAACATGTTCTTGGTCTGATTAATCATATTCAAGTCACTGCCCATGATCAACATGTCATCTACATACAAGCAAATTATAACAAATTTGTCTGTTATTCCCTTGTAGTAAACGCATTTATCACATTCATTATACTTGAACCCGTTTGACAACATCACATTATCAAACTTCAAGTGCCACTGCTTAGGCGCTTGTTTCAGACCATACAGAGATTTAACCAGTTTGCAGACTTTATGCTCTTGTCCTTGAACAACAAAGCCTTCTGGTTGATTCATATAAATCTCTTCATCTAGATCACCATTTAAGAACGCAGTCTTAACATCCATTTGATGTATCTCAAGATTGTAAAGTGCAGCAATCGAGAGAAACACTCGAATGGAGGTGATTCTAGACACCGGAGAATAAGTATCGAAATAATTATCTCCTTCCTTTTGTCTAAAGCCCTGAACTACAAGGCGAGCCTTGTATTTATCGATTGATCCATCGGCTTTATACTTTCTTTTAAGGACCCAACGACATCCTAAGGGTTTACAACCTTTCGGTAGATCAGTAAGAACCCAAGTGCGATTCTGCATAATGGATTCTAACTCACTGTTTATGGCTTCTTGCCATAACGCAGCATCTGGTCGAGCCAGAGCTTCACTCACAGTTCTTGGCTCATTATCTAACATAAAAGTGACGAAATCTGGACCAAAAGTTTTAGCCACTTTGGCCCTATGGCTACGACGAAGTTCAACTGGTTCAGGAGAAACACTTCCCTTGTCAGTTTGCTTCGGCTGATCAGAACTCGTAGCTTCATCAAACGTTCTTTTATTTGAACATTCCACTCTATCCTTGTAAGGATATATGTCTTCAAAAAACACGGCGTTTCTTGATTCAATTATCGTTCCTTCACTTATACCAGATATTTCTGACTTATGTATCAGGAAACGATACGCGCTACTGTTGAGGGCATACCCTATAAAGATACAATCAACTGTTTTAGGGCCGATTGTAACTTGTTTAGGCGGTGGCACCTCAACTTTCGCCAAACACCCCCACACTTTGAGGTATTTGAAAGAAGGTTTTCTACCTTTCCATAACTCGTAAGGTGTTACTTCCTTACCTTTGTGAGGTATTTTATTTAAAATATAATTAGCTGTTAAAACAGCTTCCCCCCACAAGTTCTGGGGTAACCCTGAACTAATCAACAAGGCATTCATCATATCCTTTAGCGTACGGTTCTTTCGTTCCGCAACACCATTGGACTGTGGTGAATATGGCGCTGTAGTTTGATGAATTATTCCGGATTCGGCACACAATTCAGCAAATGGAGCAACATATTCTCCTCCTCGATCACTCCGAATAACCTTAATTCGGCTATTCAATTGAGTTTCAGCCTCAAGCTTGAAGTTTCTAAAAGCTTCAATAGCTTCATCTTTGCTTCTCAACAAATAAAGATAGCAATAACGAGTGCTATCATCAATAAAAGTAATAAAATACTTTTTACCACCCCGAGTTTGCAAAGATCTAAAATCACATACATCAGTATGAATTAAATCCAGGGGTTTAGTATTTCTTTCAACACTTGGAAATGGAGGTTTTGTCATTTTCGCTTCAACACAAATTTCACATTTGTTTTTATCGTTGAATTCCATTTCCTTTAGTAAATTTAAATTTACCAATCTCTTTATAGCATTTTTATTTGCATGTCCAAGTCTACAATGCCATAAATTAAAACACTCAAGCAAGTAAGAAGAACCTTCAATTTTATTACCAGAAGCTTGCTCAACAACTTGGCGTTTAGCCATTACATTAAACTTGAAAAGACCATTGGTGAGATAGCCTCTACCAAGGAATTTTCCAAACTTAGTCATGATAAACTTATCAGACTCAAAAACAAGTTTGAAACCACTACTAACTAGCAGCGAACCAGAAACCAAATTCTTCCGGATATCAGGGACATGCAGCACATCCTTCAGAGTCAAGTTTTTGCCACTAGTCAGCCTCAGTATCACATTTCCAACGCCAACCACATCAGATGATGCTTGGTTTCCCATGTGCAACTTTCTGCCTTCAACAGTCCGGTATGAAGTAAAGAACTCCCTGTTGGCAGCCACATGACACGAAGCCCCGGTATCAACAAACCAACCTTTAGCATCATCAATATGCAATACTGCTTCAGACACCACTGCACAAAGGTTGTCTTCCCAACCTTCAGGTTCAGCCTGTACCATATGAGAGGCAGGCTTAGCAGGCTTCTTATTCTTCGGCTTTGGGCACTGATTGGCAAAGTGCCCAACCTTGCCACAGTTGTAGCAATTCCCGGAGAACTTCTTCCTCTTTTGGCCATCGGCAACCGCTTTTCCTTTGCCCGCAGCGGTCGGCTGCTTGCGTTTACCGGTCGTTTCAGTCAAGTTTGCCTTAGCCTCCATGGAATGGCTCTTTGACACGGCCTTGCGGTTATCCTCCTCGATTCTGATCCGTGTAACAAGATCTTCAAGGGACATTTCTTTTTGCTTGTGCATCAAGTAATTCTTGAAGTCTTTCCACGAAGGAGGCAGCTTCTCGATCACAACCGCAGCGTTAAACGCATCGGGCAATTGCATTCCCTCAGCGTGAACGCTATGTATCAGTAATTGAAACTCTTGAACTTGTTCAACCACTGAACGCCCGTCAACCATCTGAAAACCCAGATATTTGGAAACGGCATGCTTTTTAGTACCGGCATCCTCCGTTTTGTACTTCCGTTCCAACTGAATCCACAGTTCCTTTGCACCTTTTACAGCAGAGTACACAGCGTACAAAGGATCCGTGAGAGCACTCAGAATGAAGTTCTTACACATGAAATCACCATGAACCCATTGTTCTTTGGCGAAGAGCTTCTGAGGATCGGTCTCCATCTCAGACACGGACGGCCGGCTGCTCCTCAAAAACCCGGCCAAACCAAGAGTGGTCAGATAGAACAGCATCTTCTGTTGCCACGTCTTGAAATCACGCCCGTCAAACTTTGACGGCTTCTCGGCCACTCCAAATGACCTAGGCAGCGCCATAAGGACAGAACCCGTTGACGGCCCAACGCCCGGCACGAAGGCCGGCTCCGACTGAACATAAGTTGGCAAACTAGTGTTCAGCGGCCCAACGCCCGGTTGCAAACCGGTGTTCATATTATTAAGTCCTGCGGGTGTAACCCCGACTGTTTGTCCAGAAAATGGCAAAGACGCCCCAACGGAAGCGTTGGGCTGGAACGAAACAGTTCCAAAAGAGTGTCCAGAAACAAACTGCCCAGAATTGGGCAGAACGAACCCGCCAGAGTTGGGCGTCGGCGACGGGGGTAGGAAGGCCGCCGTGGGATCAATCAAGTATTGATCGATAGAGGCGTTTGGGTCTGCCGTCGGCAGCGGCAACGGCAGCGGCAGCGTCACGGGTGGAGGAAGGACAGTGGCAGTGGTCAGCACTGACGACACCGCTGCGGTTGGGGTAACGGCAGTGAACGCCTGGACAGACCCAGGCATGGGAACGGAGGCGGCGGCAGCAGCGACGGATGAGACGTCAGCGGAGGCGGTGGCGGCAGCAGTGGAACCGTCCATTTAAACGTCTTGCGCTTGTAAGAAAATGGACGGAGGCAGCAACACAAAATGAACGTCGAGTCGAGTTTGGAACTCTTCCCGCAAGACGTTTATACCCCGGTAGTGCTCCGGCAACGGCAGAACGTCCCCAAAGGTAAAACGACGAAACGCCTCGACGTAGCAGCACCGCAAACGTCGACGGCCGGCGAACAGAACAGAAGATGAGGGAGTCGGGAGGAGGAAGCTTATGCAGAAGAAGAAGAATGCAGAAGGTGGTGTAATTTTCCCCAAGGCTGGAGCTGCCATTTATAGGCGTTGGACGAGACGAATGGGGCGGTTTCAACTCGAATACGAAACCGCCGACGGTATTGATGGGGCGGTTTCAACTCGAATTCAAATGGTTTTCAACAGCTAAAATGGTATTCAACAACTGTTGAAATCAAAGTGGGCTTCCAGGACTGGGCTTGGCGCATGGGCTCGACAAATAAACTTTGTCTAAAAAATTAGACGGGCCCAAAGCCCACCCAAAGCCCAATTACCAAGATCCAAGTCCAAGTCCAAGTCCACGGGCGCGGGCGACGGCGCGGCGCGGCGCGGCTCGGCTCGGCTCGGGACGGGACGGGACGGGACGGGCGCGCGCGTGTGGGCTTCCCCCACACTTGATCAATCTGTATTAGTTTAATTGTTTCTAACATGCAGAACAATATAAACTAACTTAACTCCCACTGCTTAAGCGATGTGGGACGCGCCACTTTAACCTACCCTTTAACAACCATTTAAATACAAGCGTTTCAACTAGCCGCATTCAATGACCCATTTCGACCACTTATTTCTCACTCACCCGACAACGGTTTTGAGAAAATAAATGCACTACGAATATCTACGCGAAACGTAGAATTCGTATACGCTATTTAATTAATCCAAATTAAATATCGTCATTACGCAAAAAGGAGCTCAAAACCCCTTTTTTCCAACAATAATATTCTATGTTATGCTTTCATTTGTTAATATGTATAATTATTTTTATTTATTGTTGCAATTTGGTATGATCTTAGGATCTAAATTCTTTCCTACGATTCCGATTTTGCAAGCTAAAAACGATCCCAAGTAAGATCACGACCTTAATAACCTTGCTACAAACTACTCCTATATTATACACATATTGATGATATACACTATTAAGTAAAACAAAAACTTTATTACTACAAAACTCTAAAATGAATCCATATTCATCTAGATATGCAGCAAAATAACCCTCATTAACAACACACCAAAGGAAAATCAAAATTAAAAACTTTTGCCCATTTAGGTGGATGAATCCTTCCTTTATATAGGGCCTTGCATGCATTCCGGTAGAGTGAGCAAATTAAAGTTTCAAGAGAGTTAAATTAATTGTGAACGAGGATCATTAGGTTGTAACCCACAAGAGCAATCAACAATTAATAGGAACTATGAATCACAATATAAATCATATTTATGCATTAGTATTTTTACTTTTTAAATTCAAATATGCATTACTATTATTTTTAAAATGTCTCCTAAATAGGGGTGATTAATGACTAGTGGTACTCGTACTAGATTTGGGACTCGTTTCGGAAAAAACTCAACTCGTACTCGACTATCGCTACTCGATTCAAGCTCGAACTCGCATCAAGTCAAGCTCAAGTATTTTAGTACTCGAGCATTTGAGCTCGACTCGACTCGATAACACCCTTGGCACACATTTTAATTAATCTTCATCTCATACTTTCCCTCGCATTCACCCTATTTATATTAAAAAAAATATGTCAATTATTTAAAATAGCTAAACAAAGAAAAATAGTCACTCTTAAAAAATTGAAATATGAAGTATTTTTAAAGAAATTTAGTTATATTTTAATTGTACAATAACCAACACAATATGTCAAATATTTCAAAACAAAAATATCAAATTTAGTTGTACCTTTTAGGCTATGGTTAAAAATTCAAATCAAATGTAAAAAAAATAAAAACAAAATTCAAACTCAAGCTACCGACTCGGGCTCGAGCTTAGCAAAAAAATATATACCCGCGAGCTACTCGAGCTCGAACTCGAACTTGATGATACTCGAGCTCAGCTCGAGCATTGCTACTCGACTCAAACTCGAGCTCGAATATCTGTGGTCATCTCAAGTTCAAGTAATACGGTACTCGAGTTCGACTCAGACTCAATAACACCCAACTCCTGAACAAACTCTGATACTCGGGGCTCTAGACGGACATAAGCAGTGGCGGATCCAGGAATTTTGGAGAGGTAGGGCTCATTTTTCTCTTATTTCCACTAACTTGCTCAGAAGAATTTAGATTTATATTCTGTTTCGAAGATTCCGTGGAACTTTTTGATAATTTAGAAAAATATCTATCCATCTTCTCCTAAATCAACAAATCAATTATTATAGACTAATATCAATTAATTATAAACCAAATATACAAATTATTAGACATAAAATGCACTATCAAATTACTTATAAACAGTAGGTGTTTGACTGTACAAAAACATCATACAGACATTATCTTCATTAAGAAAATAAATTCAAACTTGATAAAGACAAACATCAGGCATCCTCTTCAACAAATCAAGCATGCTCTTCTTAATAAATAGAAGCACTCTTGGCAAATTTTCAAATGAGTTGTGTCTGTGTAGAACCACTCAAGAAAATAAATTCATCAAGAATAAATCATTAACATTCTCTTCATTTGCAACAATGATAACAAAGGCAAAGAAAAAGATTTACTCAAAGTTGTGCTTGTGCAGTGCTTTGAACACAAATGGGCGGAAATGACTAATTTATTCACAAAATCAAAAATAAGTTTAAGATATAGCAAAACATCAAAAGAGGCTGCTGCCGGATGAAACACCAAATAACACCAGGAAAATCACTAGAAAATTCAACTATCACACATGAAACATAGAGCATAATGCAATAAACAAGAACAAAATTTTATACCTTTCCCTGATTTCGAAAATCCAAGTTATTTTCCCCAAAGTCCCGAACGAAACTGATTTTCCAAATCCTCAGTCTCAAACAAAGTGTAGGTGCTGGACACCAAAAACCTAAGCAAATGAGGTGGAGCCCGGGGGGGGGGGGGGGGGAGTTGGCAAGGGGCTGCCGCCTGCCGGACGTGGAGGGCGCGAGTTGATTGCCGGATGTGGAGGAGACTCGAGAGGGCTGCGGGGCTGAAGAACGGAGAAAGGGAAAGGAGGAAGTGGGGTTGTGCGGCTACCCTAAATATTTTATGTATATAATTTTTTTTTTTAATTTTCAAAGGTGTGGCGCGTGCCCCACCAAGCCCCCTACCTGCATCCGCCCCTGGACATAAGTATCTTCGGTTAGTTGCTTAACATGTAAGTTGTCTAACTCAACCTTCACCTTTGGGAATGTCATGTCAGCCCCTAGGCAACCTCCAAACATAACAGGACAATCCAAGATTCATATCATATATACATATCTATATAATAAATCCTGAATACTTTTTGGCATGTGCAGACAGTATTGCCCTTATTAAATATACTTGATTCTTTTTTAATTTTAAGGGTTATACAGTAATTATGCCTTAGGTTTCCACATAAATGCTGATTAATCATCCAGAAACGTACAGTCATCCAAAATAATTACACGTCAGCGCTGAATCATCCTACATGCCACGTGATCAATCTTTTAAATATTCTATATTTAGATAATAAATCTATTTGTTAGGATAAGAAAATCTTGAGAAAATCTTTCCATATATTTTAAAAATATATATATATTAAAAATAAATTATAATATATTTGATATTTCTGACAAATTTAGTTAAACCAATATATTATAAAAACTTTAATTGAATAAGTAATTTTTTTCAAATATAGATTATATTATTTATATTAGAATTCAAGTCTAAAATATTAACCTAATCAATATAATAAAAGAATGAGTTGGGCCACGATATTTTGATTTAGGGAAATATGCCATTAGAAGGATTTTGGGCCTGAATTTAGGCTATTGGGCTGGAATTCGGGCCGCGATGATCTAAAAGTGGAAATAACTCTTTCTGCTGGCCAATTTTAGTTTTTTTAATTATTTTTTATTTTATGTAATTGAAATAAATAATACTCATTTTGCGCCATTATTTATATCCTACTTTCATTTTTTTTCTTATTCCAATATTTTTTATTTCATTTCCATTTTAAAAATAATCAAATATTAATTGCCAAACATACCCATGTCCGAAAAATTTCTTGCATTTAATACTAATTATTCCTACATAAAATACCATGTCCGGAAATTTTGGGATACTTATAATAAAACATGTTTATTTTTACTTTATAATTTATGAATATGTATTCGTTTTACTTATTTTATAATATATTTGAATTAATATTTATTTTATTTCTTATATTAGTATTGCTCCCCAGGCGCTACTACTACTGAAATTGGATGGGTGGCGTCCCATCTTGGCATTACCGTGGGGCAAGAAATTGGAAAATATTTAGGGTTTCCAATCATACATGGTCGTATGAAAGCATCCTCATTCGACCCTTTGTTACAACGCTTGAGGGATAGAATGGGAACATGGTCGGGATTGCTTCTTAATAAGGCTGGGCGAGTAACTTTGGTGCGATCGGTGTTGGCTTCCATCCCGGTGTACACGATGCAAGTGCATCTTTTACCAATTGGAGTATGTAATGAAATTGACAAAATAGTAAGGAGATGGATTTGGAAAGGTGGTGATGACCGTGGGTTACATCTTGTTAATTGGCCTACTGTCAACCTGTCTCGGAAAGATGGAGGTCTTGGAATTCGCCCGGCGCGGGGCATGAATTTGGCTATGCTTGGTAAGCGAGTGTGGGATTATATGTTTACTCCAGAGAAGCTGTGGGTGAAAACTCTTCGAAGTAAATATGGTTATGATGGATCCTTTCCGGCTTCTCATTATCGTGGCTCCAAGGTATGGAAAATGCTTGTGAAGGTGGCTGGGGTTTTTAGTCCCGGATATGGTATTCGTATTGGAAATGGTATGAGTTCGTTGTGGTATGCGCCATGGTGGGATGGTGAACGACTTGCTACTAAAGTTCCTTTTGTCCATTACAATGATGTGGAACTCAAGATTAAAGATGTTGTGGTGAATGGCAAGTGGCAACTCTCGGAAATTTACTCTTGGATTTCACAGGACTTGAAAGATGCTATCATGCGATCTCCTGTGCCTTACATTACGGCTACTGCAGCAGACGTTATTCATTGGACTGGTAATAAGAATGGAATGTACACTGTCTCCTCGGGATATTTTTGGTTGAAAAGGGACGCTGGTGGGAGCAACGGATGGGGTTGGATGTGGAAACCCTGTATTCCTGAGAAGATTGGCTTGTTTTTGTGGTTGATAGGTCATAACGCTTTGCCATGTAATGCATTGCGCTATCGTCGGGGATTGGCATCATCTCCATTATGTACCATTTGTGGTGTCGAGGCAGAAGATTGGAGACATTGCCTATTCCAATGTCCCTGGGCTGCTCAGTTATGGCGTCGAGGAGGTGTCCTCTCCTTGCCCTATTTGGATAATCTTGACGTGAAGGATGCTAGACATTGGATGGAATGGGTTTGGCGTAATATGGGAGAGTTCTTTGTAGCTCTTTGTTGGGTGATTTGGCTTGAGAGGAATTGTCGTGTTTTTCGTGGAGAGGAAGAGCGGGCAGACAGGCTGCTGTGTCGAGCTCAAAATATGGCAAGGGCTATGCAGGATCACAGACCGGAGAAGGATGCACGTCTGCCGCGCATGGTCTGCTGGAGGAGGGACGCTGATGTAGGATGGCTGCTGCACTCGGATGCTTGTCTGGTCGCGACGGGTGCTGCAGCTTTTGGTGCTGTCATACGCAACACTTCTGGTGCATGGAGAATGGCATGTGGTGGAAAGCATAATGGCCGAGATATATTAGAAGTGGAGCTTATTGGTTTGTTGAGAGGATTGGAATTGGCCAGGAATATCAATGTGGATATTTCTATATGTTATACTGATTCTAAAGGCGCTGTCGACCTCATCAACAATGGAGTGAATCGATTGCATGTGTTATGGCCAATTGTGGCAGATATCAAAATTGAACTTCAAAGGCTCGGTGGGTGTGAAGTTCGTCATGTCTTTCGGGAAGGAAATAAGGTGGCGGATGCATTAGCAAGGAAGGGGATTAACAGCGAGGAGTTCTATACGACTTGGGCCTTTCCGCCGGATGAGCTCGAGGATTTTGTTCGAGATGATGCAGAGGGTCGATTGTTTGCTAGAGTTTAGTTGATTGTCTTGTTTATCTTCTCTTTTTTCATTTCTCTTTGCTCGCCTTCTCAGGCTGTATCACCAAAAAAAAGGTAACTTATAATGTGATTGTAATGAGTTACAAATTTTTTTATTTTTTTTTGTTGAGGAGCCATTGGAAGCCTGGAACGGGTGGTGAGAGCCCAAGCCACACAATTACAAAGGGAACAAAAGGAAGGGATAGGGGACCGGGTGGCGATTCGAACCCCCAATGTAACGCCCCAAAAATTTAAAACCAAATTTCTGTGACGTCACTGCCGTGTTACCTCTCTTAAACTGTTGGCCAATCAATTTAAGATCAATAACACGTAGCCAAGTAAACAGGAAGCCAATGAATCATAATACAAATCCAGAAAGGAAACCTCACATCATAACAGACGTCCGGCTTACAAGCCTTATTCATGCGACATAACAGTCGACATAACAGTCTCATCTCAACCTGTCAGAGATATCAAGTAAAACTCAAGACAGAACATAGTATAATGTTCAAGACAACCACATAAGTCCACAATATACTAATGCATCTCTAGGTAGATCACTCATCCCCAAACCCCACATCGTGCTCAGGCTCTGCGTCCTCCCCGGGAATATCTATACATAAAAACATAGCAAGGGTCAGTACAAGGTACTGAGCAAGAATAGAAGAATCGGCATAAGGGGAAACAAGAATTAACTTGATTCCCTAGAAGTATATTTATACATATATGTGGAGTTATATTCCGTTATTAAACATTTGTTAGGCATAACATAAAAATTGAACAGTGCAAATAAGATGAATGATGGATGATGAGATGAAATGTTATGACCTAAAATGTCTATCTACCCTAAATGCAACACATAAGCATGTCTAGCGCGCACCTAGGTACCATGGTCGGTATTCCCTCCCATATAAGGGTCCACTCCCCTTAATGGTCGAGAGACATACCCACAGTGCCCCCGCCGCGGACACTAACAGCTGAAATCGTGGCTTACGGCAAGCGGGTCAGGCTAAGGGTCATGAGCCCTTTCTAGCCAAATACAGACTAGGATATAAATCCTTTTCAGTCTCAATGCCCCAGGAAAGATACCATTATGCCCAATCGGAGACCGATTCGTAAGCATAGGGTATCCTACCCGCGTAGCATTATTTTTCAGTCTCAACATATCATCACAGATATTCAGATTCAATTTAATCACATGTCCATACGTAAACCAACGCATCAGGACATAATAAACAACTCATCTCGAGTTAAGTATAATCAGGGGTGTGCCAAGTCCCACGTATCGGCATCAAGACATATTCAGATTTAATTCCACACATGTCAATACGTAAATTACGCGTCATGACAAAATAAACAACTCATCTCGAGTTTAGTATAATCATGGGTGTGCCAAGTCCCACATATCGGCACCAACTCTCACATCGTCAAAGAAGCGAAACAAGACTTGATCTTAACTAAGGCATAGTAGATCACCGCTAATCGCAACTAAGTTCAAAGATTGTGAGCATAATGATAGTTATGGCATGCTAGAAGCATAAGAAGAACTAAGGAACACGAAGGATGAAGAATCGGAAAAACGAGCAAAAGAGACATGAAGACAGCAGAGACCGCGCGGTCCCCGCGCGGTCCCCGCGCGGTCTGGGAGTGGGGCGCATGCCGACCGCGCGCCCTGGGCACGGACGGCCGTGCCGTTCGTGTCGCGCGCTACGCGCGCGCTAGCGCGCCGGGAGCGCGCCGATGCGACAGAATCGGTGAAAATGGCGATTTCCGGCCATTCCACCGGATTTGCCCCCCATTTAAGCCTATTTCTACCCTTTCCTGGTATGTAGATGAGTCTCCAAGCTCCTCTTCTCAACCTGCAAGCTTCCAATCTACAATTCCAAGCCTATATTGCAAGAATCAAGCTCCAAACATCAAAATTCATCCAAGAACATGATTTCTTCATCATGACAACATTTGAAGCTCAAAAACTGAAATTACTCAACCAAAAGCATTACCTTAGCTTCCCAAAACTGATTTGCAACTCCCAAGCAAGGATTTAACACAAATTCCAAGCCGATCTACAAGAATTTCAACACAAACTCTTCAATCCCGCCACCAACATAACACCCTCCAAAATCCACTTCAAACTTCACCAAAACATGAATTAGATAGTGGAAATTACTTACCTCATGTTATACTATGAATCCCCCACTTGATTTGGCCCTAAAATCTCCAATTCCTCAAGAGATTGAAGATCCCCAATTGCACCAAGAGAGAGTGACGGGAATGGGAAGGGGAGGAAGAAGAAATGGGTTTCTTAACCCAACAAATCTGACTTTTAGTAGTCAAAATGGATCCGGGTCGGGTCGGAATGTGGGTTAAAAGGTTTACACCCCTTGTCTTGACCACATTGCACCCATTTGAGCACTTGACTCTTATTATCTAGTGAGTTGAACTCACTTATTTCCCCCACTTAAATCTTCATTCCCTACAAAATAATCCACATGCTAAGTCTTTTGTTAATTAACCATAATTAAATTAATTAATTATGAGTTAATTAAATCGGGGTGTTACAATCTCTCCCCCTTAGGATCATTCGTCCTCGAATGAAAAAGTATGGATTAAGGTCATTACTTCACTGAATTGGAGTCAAATCCAATTCAGGATAACGCCCCGCCATGCTGTCCTCTGTCTCCCAAGTGGCATCCTCTACGCCATGTCTCGACCAAGGCACTTTCACCATTTTGATCACCTTATTGCGAGTACCTTTTCTTTAGTGTCTAGAATCGCCACGGGGTGTTCTTCGTATTCTAGGTTGTCATCCAACTCCACCTCCTCCGGTTGTATAATCTTGTCAGGAGTTGAGATAAACTCCCTCAACTGAGAGACGTGGAAAACGTTGTGCACCTTTCCCATCTCAGTTGGCAATTCTAACCGGTAAGCGACCTTCCCAATCTTTTTAGTGATCTCATAGGGGCCTATAAATCTGGGACTCAGTTTCCCTTTCTTCCCAAATCGTCTCACGCCCCTCATGGGTGACACTCTCAAAAGTACCCAATCTCCAACCTCGAATTCAATGTCTCTCCTGGACAAATCAGCATAACTCTTTTGACGATCCTGAGCTTCCTTCATTCTGTCTCTGACCACTCTTACCACTTCAGTGGTCTGTTCAATGAGTTCAGGACCCATCACCACTCGCTCTGAAGGATCACTCCAACATAAGGGTGTCCTGCACTTTCTTCCGTATAAGGCCTCGAAAGGCGCCATACGAATACTCGCGTGATAGCTATTGTTGTAGGAGAACTCCACCAAATGTAGATGTTCCTCCCACGATCCTTGAAAATCCATCACACACGCCCTCAACATATCCTCCAAGGTTCTAATGGTCCTTTCGGTCTGTCCATCAGTCTGAGGGTGCCACGCAGTACTCATACTGATCTGTGTCCCAAAGGCTGTCTGCAATTCCTTCCAGAACCTTGACAGGAATCTGGAATCTCTGTCGGAAATGATTTCTCGAGGAATACCAAAACGTCTAACCACATGTTGGATGTAAGCGCCAGTCAACTGTTGCATGCTCCAGTTCAATCTCATTGGTATAAACACAGCACTCTTGGTTAGTCGGTCCACAACTACCCAAATAGTATCAAAACTGCTCCGTGTCCTGGGTAGCCCGGTGACAAAGTCCATAGCAATGGACTCCCATTTCCAAGTAGGAACATCCAAAGGTTGTAATAAGCCTGAAGGTCTTATATGCTCGGCTTTCACCTTCTGGCAAGTGGAACACCTAGACACAAATTCTGCCACTTCCTTCTTCATGCCTTTCCACCAATAGTTTTGCTTCAAATCCTTGTACATCTTTACTGCTCCCGGATGTACGGAGTAAGGTGTGCAATGTGCTTCCTCCATAATTTTTCCTTTCAGCGCCTGATCTTTCGGAGGCACACACCAACGATCCCCAAACTTGATCATATCCTTGCTATCAATCACAAAGCCTTCCACTTTACCCTTACGAATCTGAGCTTTCAAATGCATCATCTCTTGACTTACAGCTTGACTTAGTCTGAGCTCCTCGAGTAATGATGGCATCACCGTCATAGCATTCAACCTCGCTATCGTGTCGTAAGGAACAACCACAACACCTTCCTTGTCCAACTCTTGCCTTAACTTCCAAGGGAGAGTAATTGAGTTCAGTACATGTCCTTTCCTACTTAGTGCATCAGCCACCCGGTTGGCTTTCCCTTCTATGTACTGAATACTCGTGTCGTAGTCCTGCAAAAACTTTAACCACCTTCTTTGCCTACCGCTCATCTTGTCTGCAGTGTAGAGACATTTAAGGTTCTTATGATCCGAATAGATTTGACACTTGGCTCCGTAAAGATAATGCCTCCAAATTTTTAATGCATGCACGACCGCTGCCATCTCCAGGTCGTGAGTCGGGTAATTCAGCTCGTGAGGCTTTAATTGCCTAGATGCATACGCAATCACCTTGCCATACTGCATAAGCACACACCCAAGTCCTCGATAAGATGCATCTGTGTATACCTCATATTCCCCCGATTCATCAGGTAACACTAAGGCCGGAGCCTCTGTCACCTTCTTCTTCGGTAAAGGAAATCCTTGGTATCCCGCAGTCTAATCTGGCTCGGTACTTAGACAGCCAATCCATTCCCAAAATCACGTCAAAATCGGCCAAATCTAGCACCACTAGATTCGCTCTGAACTCTCGCTCTTTGATGATTATCTGTGCATCGGGTTTAATCCACTGGCTCCGCATGAGGTCTCCCGAAGGTAGCGTAACAGGGAGTTGATAAGCCTCCAGTGGTCCCATATCATTATTAGTTACGAATTCCGATGATATAAACGAGCATGATGCACCAGAATCATATAAGGCATAAGCAGGCACATTATCAACTAGTATAGTACCTACGCATTTAATAACATAAGGCACTACCTGGGGCACTTGTTACAGATGGTTAAGTCGATCAAGATTGAAATTGAACAATGGGCAACTTACCAGTCATGACATCATCTCGCCCATCTAGCTCAGCCCGCTCAATCACATTGAGGCGGCCCCCACGGTCCCCCTGTGGTCCACGACCTCTGTCTGCACCTCGTCCACGCGACGCATTCCCACCAGACGCATCTGAAGTAGATCCTCCTACTCGACCCACCAACTGTGGGCACTGTGGCCTCAAATGTCCTTGTTGTCCGCAATTCCAGCAGTGGGGTCCGTTTCTATACGGTGGCTGTGCATAAGTCTGAGGCCTAGAGGTCTCTCCACCGCTTCTCAGCCTCGTCTGCCTATGATGGGGTCTAATTGGCCCCCCTGACTCCCTGCGACGAGCGGCCCACACGCGCTGCACATCAGCACGAGCTCTTTCAATGAATAAAGCCTGATCATATGCTGAAGCTAAGCAGGCGTGTTGGTTGCTAAACCCAGTCCGGATCTCAGCCTTCAATCCATCCACAAACTTCGAAACCTTATCTTCCTCATCAGCAACTAGCATTGGTACGTATGACATGAGTTCCACAAAACGACCATAGTACTCAGACACTGTCATATTTCCTGCTTGCTCTAAGTTGAGAAATTCCCTCTTCTTAACATTCATCATCTGCGTAGTGAAAAAGTGGAATCTCAAAGCATGACAGAAAACTTCCCATGAGAAGTTGGGTCTCGCCATAAGCTCACTCTTACGCGACCTCCACCAATGGAGAGCTGGTCCAGTAAGATACTGCCGTCCCACCCTGACCTTCCAATCCTCTGGGCAGTCTATATTCTCGAAGATCTCCTCCATATGATAAATCCAAACAGTCAGAGCAACCGGGTCTACTCCTCCACTAAAGACCGGCGGTTGATAATGCCTTGCTAGATGCACGTAATCCACGGGTCTGGGTGGTGGTTGTGCAGGTTGATTCGCCTGCCCCTGATACATCTCATACATAGCACTAAACATATATTGCATAAACTGAGGGTCAATGGGCATCTGCACAGGTGGCGGTGGTGGTGGAGGCACTGGTTCGTCCTCATAGTTCCAGTCATCCTCCACCTCTACAGGTTCCTCAATTGGAACATCTTCCACGTGATCATTGCCAAGTCCACCATTCTCATGGTACTGTCCACGACCCCCAATAGCTGGCCCCGGATTCCTACGAGGCCTTCCCCTCCTCCTGGGCTTTCCATCCCTGCGCGGCGGCATCCTATATTCGTAACGTAACGAGATATTCAGTAACACTCGGTAAATAAGAATAATTCTTTACCGAACAGCAATTATTAAGTATAGAATTCCCGGAATATTCCCAAGGATTGATCCTGGTTTGATTCACAAACCACAATCCACCCCTATAGGGCACGCAGATAACCAAAAACAATGCAATCTACAAGAATATAAGCAGAGCTAGATGCAATTCCTACACTATATGCTTTCCCCCACACATCTCACCACATGCTTGTGTTAGAATTCTAAGCACATACGAGCAGACCTGGCTCTGATACCAACCTGTAACGCCCCAAAAATTTAAAACCAAATTTCTGTGACGTCACTGCCGTGTTACCTCTCTTAAACTGTTGGCCAATCAATTTAAGATCAATAACACGTAGCCAAGTAAACAGGAAGCCAATGAATCATAATACAAATCCAGAAAGGAAACCTCACATCATAACAGACGTCCGGCTTACAAGCCTTATTCATGCGACATAACAGTCGACATAACAGTCTCATCTCAACCTGTCAGAGATATCAAGTAAAACTCAAGACAGAACATAGTATAATGTTCAAGACAACCACATAAGTCCACAATATACTAATGCATCTCTAGGTAGATCACTCATCCCCAAACCCCACATCGTGCTCAGGCTCTGCGTCCTCCCCGGGAATATCTATACATAAAAACATAGCAAGGGTCAGTACAAGGTACTGAGCAAGAATAGAAGAATCGGCATAAGGGGAAACAAGAATTAACTTGATTCCCTAGAAGTATATTTATACATATATGTGGAGTTATATTCCGTTATTAAACATTTGTTAGGCATAACATAAAAATTGAACAGTGCAAATAAGATGAATGATGGATGATGAGATGAAATGTTATGACCTAAAATGTCTATCTACCCTAAATGCAACACATAAGCATGTCTAGCGCGCACCTAGGTACCATGGTCGGTATTCCCTCCCATATAAGGGTCCACTCCCCTTAATGGTCGAGAGACATACCCACAGTGCCCCCGCCGCGGACACTAACAGCTGAAATCGTGGCTTACGGCAAGCGGGTCAGGCTAAGGGTCATGAGCCCTTTCTAGCCAAATACAGACTAGGATATAAATCCTTTTCAGTCTCAATGCCCCAGGAAAGATACCATTATGCCCAATCGGAGACCGATTCGTAAGCATAGGGTATCCTACCCGCGTAGCATTATTTTTCAGTCTCAACATATCATCACAGATATTCAGATTCAATTTAATCACATGTCCATACGTAAACCAACGCATCAGGACATAATAAACAACTCATCTCGAGTTAAGTATAATCAGGGGTGTGCCAAGTCCCACGTATCGGCATCAACACATATTCAGATTTAATTCCACACATGTCAATACGTAAATTACGCGTCATGACAAAATAAACAACTCATCTCGAGTTAAGTATAATCATGGGTGTGCCAAGTCCCACATATCGGCACCAACTCTCACATCGTCATAGAAGCGAAACAAGACTTGATCTTAACTAAGGCATAGTAGATCACCGCTAATCGCAACTAAGTTCAAAGATTGTGAGCATAATGATAGTTATGGCATGCTAGAAGCATAAGAAGAACTAAGGAACACGAAGGATGAAGAATCGGAAAAACGAGCAAAAGAGACATGAAGACAGCAGAGACCGCGCGGTCCCCGCGCGGTCTGGGAGTGGGGCGCGTGCCGACCGCGCGCCCTGGGCACGGACGGCCGTGCCGTTCGTGTCGCGCGCTACGCGCGCGCTAGCGCGCCGGGAGCGCGCCGATGCGACAGAATCGGTGAAAATGGCGATTTCCGGCCATTCCACCGGATTTGCCCCCCATTTAAGCCTATTTCTACCCTTTCCTGGTATGTAGATGAGTCTCCAAGCTCCTCTTCTCAACCTGCAAGCTTCCAATCTACAATTCCAAGCCTATATTGCAAGAATCAAGCTCCAAACATCAAAATTCATCCAAGAACATGATTTCTTCATCATGACACCATTTGAAGCTCAAAAACTGAAATTACTCAACCAAAAGCATTACCTTAGCTTCCCAAAACTGATTTGCAACTCCCAAGCAAGGATTTAACACAAATTCCAAGCCGATCTACAAGAATTTCAACCCAAACTCTTCAATCCCGCCACCAACATAACACCCTCCAAAATCCACTTCAAACTTCACCAAAACATGAATTAGATAGTGGAAATTACTTACCTCATGTTATACTATGAATCCCCCACTTGATTTGGCCCTAAAATCTCCAATTCCTCAAGAGATTGAAGATCCCCAATTGCACCAAGAGAGAGTGACGGGAATGGGAAGGGGAGGAAGAAGAAATGGGTTTCTTAACCCAACAAATCTGACTTTTAGTAGTCAAAATGGATCCGGGTCGGGTCGGAATGTGGGTTAAAAGGTTTACACCCCTTGTCTTGACCACATTGCACCCATTTGAGCACTTGACTCTTATTATCTAGTGAGTTGAACTCACTTATTTCCCCCACTTAAATCTTCATTCCCTACAAAATAATCCACATGCTAAGTCTTTTGTTAATTAACCATAATTAAATTAATTAATTATGAGTTAATTAAATCGGGGTGTTACACCCAACCTATAGGTTGGGAGTTGGGGACTTACCACTGGAGTAAGTCCACAACCCCACAATTTTAATATATTTATTTATTTGTGATTTACTGATACGTGGTTGTAGGGTGGACTGGAATTATTAATAGTAGTCGGTAATTTGAAAGTTTAATCTATTTATTTATTAATGTGAGGTGATGGGTAGGTTTGACGATTAATATTTAATTATTTTTTAAATCAAAATGAAATAAAAATATTGGAACAAGAAAAAAGAAAGTATGACATAAATAATGACATATAATGAGTATTATTTAATTTTATTATATAAAAAGAAATAATTGAAAAAACTAAAACAGACCACGAGAAGTAGTAATTTCCACTTTTAGGCCATCGCAGCCCGAATTCCAGCCCAATGGCCTAAATTCAGGCCCAAGATTCTTCTAATGACCTATTTTCCTAAATCAAAATATTGTGGCCCAAAAGTGAAAACGACTCCTTCTGGTGGCTTATTTTAGTTATTACCTCATAATAAAATAAAAAATATGTAGTTTTAGTTTGAACACACCTTTGACACACATAGGTGTCAAAATTTACCAAAAAATAATAAAATAAAAAATTAATAATAATAATCTTTTAAGTAATTTATCCAAATATATATAGTTAATAAGAAATTATAATCCGTTATAAAAATTTAATCAAAATTCAAACCTGATTTTTTGTATAAGGTTTAATTTTTAGATATATTTTTTATTATAAAATAATTTTAATAAAAGAAAATAATATCAAGAAAAAAATAATTATGGAAAAATATTTTTTTCTTATGAACATAATCCAGAATTTTGCTTTTCTTATTAGTTTCTCAAAAAGGTAAAAAAAATTATTAGTCGATTTTGCGATGTCATTTGCTGATATATTGCCAAGAAACAGATGAAAACCTGAATTGTTAATTATATAACTATAGAACAGAGCCCTTCTGTGTATCGAAGCGTGCATAACATTAAAAACATGCATAGTACTTTTAATGATGTGCCAAAAATATATTCGGTTTTATATTATTACTAAGGAAAATAGAAGGACAATCATTATATGATAGTTGAAAAACTGCTAATTTCGTTGAAATTGTAAGTATAAAAAGTGGATACTCTTTTTTTATATTGTAGTAACTTATTTTTCTCCACTAATTTTATATTCAATTATCAATCACACATTTTTTGGATTCATTCTCCACAGTTAAATCATCTTCATATTAAGATAAATGATGAATATAATGAAGCATGATAGTTTGAATTCATTCAATAACAACATATATGATTGGAGAATCATTGTGCAAGTGATTCATATACAGGACAGTTATAATATATAAGTAAATAAATAAATCAAATGCCATATATTGAATGTCAATATGACTATATACTAATTTCATACATAATCACCTCCACATAAATAGTTTTTATACTACAATATTTATATAATGATAGTATGGAATTAGTCATCTTCTATCATTTCTGTTCCCATTTAAATTTGATTGCTCATATCCCATTCAGTGTGATTGTACCAATTTCGGGTGATTGTTATTTTCTTATGATGCCCAAGAAATTTTCCTTTAGTAACATAATAATATTTTTCTTCATATTTTATTGTATATTTTGTCTATTCATGTTGTGTGGGGCTATGAGTTATAGGGTTTAGTTTTACAATTAGTTGGTATTAGTTGTCTTTGAATACAAGTTAGTTGTTTGCTTTTTTCTTCCCTTTCTTTTGATCATATTTATTGGCAATTTTTTAGTTTAGTGGTTGTATATGAATGTGGGAACTTGAAAACAAAAAAAAAAAAATTACTAGCCTGAGAAAGTGATCTCATAGAAAATTTAACGTTATGAAACTGATTGTATAGAATGATGAACAGTTATATAATGGGAATAACCTGATGATTACCACCAGTATATATAGGTTGCAGTTATAGCCAAAAGGATTGAGATTTTTCGATTTCTTACCAACTAAGAACTTATTTTCTAACATTTTCTAGGTCTTCTAAATAATGGTTTGTATAATATAATTAATTGAATCCATCCCTCCTACTATCTTACTGAAATTGCGGAGATTCGTACTCATAGTTTAGAATAGTCTGGTTTATTGAAATTGATGGATCAAGATATACATATAGAAATTGAGGTTGATGATCTCGAGGTAATGAACTGATTATTTATTTTGTCGCATGTTTTATGATCAAATTGATAGAGATTCTTATGGTTTCATACGCCTATGTTATGAATTTAAAATAAGCAAACTTTATGCACAAATAATAATAAGACCACAAATACTTGATTTTATTTGAAAAAAAAAAGAAAAAACACCGCCCGCAAAGCGCGGGTCAAAATTCTAGTTTATTTATAAACCTTAAATAAATGATAAATAGTTTTAAATAATAAAAGAAAAAAAAATACTACTCCATATGGGAATCAGAATATTATCCAATGTTCAAATCTTTGAACATAACGGTAAATGGGGTGAAATTCCCCTTATGACCCTTATTAGTTTGATAGTCCAAACTCAAATTATAACTCATCAATCATCATCACCCAATCAAACTCAAAACGAAAATTTTGCGACTCCTAAACGAACTTGACTTCTATTCCACAACGGAATCTCCTATGGGCTTACTCACCCCATTATACATACTAAAAAGTATCCCCTTTTCTTTTTAATATTATTTTTCTAAAATAAGTAAATAATATTTTTAAATTATTTTATTTATAGAATTCTTTGACCGATTGATTTATATAATCATATATACATCCCTGATAAATTGAAAATATAAAATTGTGTGAATAAAATATTACTATTAGATATTAACGATGACAGATTTTTTAAAAACATTGACACTCAAGTATCGACAAATATGTGTGGGAATCCAAACCACCCAAATTATAAAAGGAATGAAAGGAAAAAACAGAAGGTCGGGTGGGAAATCAAATCCCAACGATAATGTTGGAAATGAGCAACTTAACCAATAGGTTAGCCCAAGGCCTCATTCCCAATGATGACTATAAGATTTTTCATCGATATACTCTGTACATTGTTGATTTTTTTTTTTTTTTGATAAAAATTACTCCGTAACACATAACTGTTTAAATATGTGTTCAAGTAATTAGGTTTTAATCAAACGCAATTGGCCAGTGGTATACGCCAAAAAATAATTAGGTTTTAATAAATTAAATTTACATTTATTTTAATAAAAAATATTTTTAAGTATTTTCTCTAAATTTTTTCATATGTATATAATGTTCTTGTAATATATTTGCAGTTAAATATATTTTATGTCATTTCTTATTTTTATGTTAAAGATAATATATACTTCTATATTATAAATAACCTATTATTTTGCGAAAGGAATGTGACAGGCCCAACAAATATGCAAAACCCTACAAGGGTTGTTTAAGCGATGTCTCAACAACCTGCAAACCACAACCAGAAACGAACACAAAAACAGAGTGCGGAAAACATAAACAAGAACACAAGAGTTTGGTCACCCAGTTCGATCCACTGATCTACATTTGGGGGCTCCAAGCCAGGATTCACTAAATCTCCACCAAACCGATCGAACAAGAGTCAACCACACCTTACATACCCTTACATTCCAATGAACTCTCCTATCTACCCAAATAGACTAGAAGAACACAAGGGAGCATCAACTATCTACCCAAATGCACACAATTCACAAGTAGGTATTAAGATGGTGTTTGTGGAATCTAGCTAATCAACAAGTTAAGCTCAATGGTGCTAAAAACACCTACAATACACCTAGATTGTGTTTACAAACAATAAACCCAGAAATGCATAAACACAATCACAATTACCCCATGAATAATGGAAGACACAACAACTAAAGATATACCAGCAGCAGGATGGTTGTTGGTGCCTTCTGCAAACAACGAAGATCAGGGGTTTCTGCTTCAGCTCTCAATCCGCCATAATCACAGCTTAGGAATCTATTAATGCTCTGTAAAATGAGTTGTGATTGCGGCTCTCTACTCACTCAATCCCTCAAGGACGAAGACAAGTATTTATATGGGTTTTAAGGCCCATCTAAACCCTTCTAAGGCGTGCTAGGGGAAATGCCACGTCACTGTACTATTCTGTGCTTTTTCCAAAGAGGTTAATAAAGCGTTGTTGGCAAGATGTTGCAACAACGGCAAATATGACGAACATCTTCACAATACTAAAAATATCCCTAACAATCTCCCCCTTTGTGGAGATGATCGGGCCAAGTAGTCAAAACAGTGGGGAAAGCACAGAAAGACAAAATCATATCAGATAGCATCAAGATCGTACCATACATACATGCCATAGAGTATAGAAGCTGAAGTAGAGTAGGCATAAGCAAAATCAACCAATCCAAGAGATAATCCCATAACAAATATCCAGAAAATATCCATGAGAGTATCCATCAAAAGCAAACCAGAAAGATATCCATCAGTATCAATTACAGATCAGAAAAACCAGAATATCCATCAACAAAGGTCTGAAAAAGCAGAAAAACATAATGTTGTTCCAACAGCAGGAAAATAACTAGCACCCTTGCAATCCTTTCCACTGTCACTCCCCCTTACTTGGCAGATCAGGGAGTACCCTCAGAGTCATCCTCCCCCTCAGCTGGAGCATCAAAAGAGTGTGGAAGTAAGGCAACCAGCTTTCGAATCTTCCTCTTCAAGCGCAACTGCTTGTCAGTCAGAATACCCAACTCTTTCTCAACCTGTTGCAACTCGATTCTGATATGATCGACTAGAGCAGATCCAAGCTTTTGAGGACCAAGCTTGAAGTCATTATGGAGACCTTTAAGCTTATCAGAGGGTAAATGTTTCTTGACTTTAATGAAGGTTTCATTAGAAGCAAGCAAGTGACAAGAATGAGCAAACAGGGTGATAAGAGCAGGATAAGGCAACTGGGTATTCTTTTCAATTTTGTCACGAGAGAACCTCAACATATGCTTAATGATCAGGTAACCATAATTGAGGATCTCAGGACATTCATCAATGGAAAACAAGAATTTACCCATGAGAGAACTAAGCTGGCTAGCATTGGATGTAGGTAGGAAATTGGAAGCACCAATCCTAAACAGGCAGTTGAATTTCATAGAAAGGTCCGAAGGACTCATAGCACGTCTACCAAAAGCAGATTTCTTAGTGGCAGAAATAGTAGAGGCTATAGTAGCTAGCTCAGCATTAAGCAGATCAAAGGGGTTTCTGCTTCAGCTCTCAATCCGCCATAATCACAGCTTAGGAATCTGTTAATGCTCTGTAAAATGAGTTGTGATTGCGGCTCCCTACTCACTCAATCCCTCAAGGATGAAGGCAGGTATTTATATGGGTTTTAAGGCCCATCTAAACCCTTCTAAGGCCTGCTAGGGGAAATGCCACGTCACTGTACTATTCTGTGCTTTTTCCAGAGAGGTTAATAAAGCGTTGTTGGCAAGATGTTGCAACAACGGCAAATATGACGAACATCTTCACAATACTAAAAATATCCCTAACAAAATGAATATAATTAAAATGAGCAATAATAATGATAATATACGTAGTGCTGACAAAAAAAAAATTAGAATTTTTATGATAGAATATTACACTACTCCTATTTTTACTTGTACGAGTAATAAACCTTCAAAATAATAAATAATTAATAGTTTTAAAATTATTTATTTATTATATAAAAGATGCGAAATAAAAATGAACTCATTAAAAAAGGGCAAATTATTCAATAGTGTCATTTTGGCATTTTCTATTTGTTAAATAGTACGGAAATCAATGGAACAGTAAACAGGATAATGGGTCTCAATAACAAACACTATTTTTAGAATTTTGATATAATAGAAAGTTAAACTAGGCCTAATCTAGCTCTGATATACCAAGAGTTGCATGTATTTGACTTTTTATTACTCCCTCCGTCCCACTTAACTTGTCTTGTTTCACTTTTGCACACAATCCAATGCACTTTTTTAATCGGTAATATCTCAAAATGTATACAACAAAAAATTATGTAAAATATATATTCTAAAACTACATGACTATACAATTCTAATAAGACCAAACTCGACCATTTTTTCGAAATATATACATGCAATAAAATCGAGTCAAAGTAGAACAATGAACAGTGTCAAAAAGTCAAACAGGACACGTTAGCTGGGACAGAGGGAGTAATTTTTAGTACCATTTCACTTTATTATGGTACCACTACGTAAATATTTTAATTTTTTTTACCTTTTCTATAATTTAACTAAATTATTCAATCTTTTTAAAAATTTAGTCCTCCAAAAAAAATCTTTTTAAAAATTTATTCTTCAAATCTTTTGAATTTGCATATCGTAACAACTTATACCTTGAAAATCAAATCAAAATCTTCTAAAATTTTACAATATTCACGTCCATGGCTGAATATTAATTCGTCCACGGTGCTTTATTGTTCCATGATCTTTATACTGCTTGCTTCGAAGTAATGGGTGTGTGGAGTGGAATTTTCTAATCTTTATGCAGTAACATCTTCATTGAATTTTTCTATGAATTTCTCTTCATTATCGTAAGTGTTTCCCTATACACCAATTCAATCCTTCTTGTTGAGTGCTATTACTATAAGAAAGTTTTCCGGTTGAAGCATTGTGATTTTTGTTTGTGTTAATGCTTGGATTGATTTTGTATTTTATTTTATTTCTTTGTATATGAGTTTTATATTTAAGAGTTTGGTTGCTTCTAATGGCCTTGAAAGAGAATATAGTAATATTGTTTAACCAAAGTAACTCCACTACAAGTTTAAATTTTCATTATTCATTTAGTGAAGATTTGCAAAGTAGTGATCATTTAGGAATTAGCATTCATAATTAAGGTTTTGTCGACTTTAAATTCAAGATAGAGCAAAATTGCAATAAGCTAGCGTGATCTTTATTAATTAGCACTTGAGCATTTTAGTTAGTAAGTAATGAGGATCATATTATCCACATTGGGACCAAGGGTTGCCACTGCAAAATGCCCATCAAAATGGACACATTCGGACCTTTATATAACAATTGCACATCAAAATTTCATGGAAAGTGGATTTTATTTTCAGATCTTAGAACCAATGCCATATTTGGAGGGAATTTTGTCTGTTTGCAGCCTTTGTCGAGTTGGGTGTTTCCTCAAGGGAAAATGTGACTTTGTTTTCTCATAAAACTATGCAACATTCTTTCTTTTGTAACTTGCCTTAGAGTTTTGTTCAAGCTGGTGGCATCATTCTATTGGTGTCTTTTATAATTTTGTATTGAAATAATTAGACATTACAGCTAAAGTTTATGTCAGCTGCGGCCCCATTGAATTTTTAATTGGGATAAGTATTTTTCGAATGTTTTTTGTTATATAATCATAGAGTAGGAAGAAAGCTAAAATTGGACCTTCCCAAAATTATTTCTCAGTATATGTTATCACAAAGTAGGTAGCAAAAAAATAGGTCTTTTAGTTTTGGCGTTATACACGTCATTTATTTTCAATATGTTTCAAACAATGAACAAGAAGAGACTAATCTTAATTCTAGAAAAGAATTCTTGAGGAAGCATTTGTCAACATGAGCAGAGAAAAGCTTCTAAATATTTAGGGTGAGGGTCTCAATTGATTGTCCTTAGTTTTCTATTGTGATATTTTCGAATGTTGTGTTGCTAGCTGGCTTGTTGATTATTCTTCCTTTGTGCGGTGAATTGTTCTTTTTTATATGTGTTTTTGGATGTTAAATCTAGTTTCTGTTGGTATTCTGTTTAGTACTTTGAGGATCCCAAGTGATTTCAATATATGTCACTGGCTAATGGAGCTCTTTCCACTTTCCATTGGTTTCTCTAAAGCATCCATTGCTCGTCCATCTTTGTAAGCTGCCATCTCCATCTCCAAATCAGCCCTTAACTAATTTCCTTAGCCTTTACTCATATGAAAAACCAATATGTTGAAGAGCACCAAACCACATAACCTTCACTCTTCTCCAAAGTAAAAAAAAAAATTTAAAAAAAAAAAACTTTCCTTAAAGCCACTCTTCTCCCCTATATCATAGTCAACATCAATTTGATAATTTTCCAAAACTTTTGTGTATATGTACTTGCATGGCACCGGATGAGGAGGGTTCTTTTTCTAGCAAGCATGTCTTAGATTATGAACCAAATAGCAAATACCAGGGACCTCCTATGTGGCTTCTTTGTTCATGTGGGTTACACCCGCCATGCAAGTGACCGTTGTCCACGGGGTCCACCTGTTTCGATGGACGTATTGTTGACCTTTCCGTTCTCTGGTGTGTATTTTCTCACTTAGGTGAGAACGTTGCGACTTCTTGATTTGTGATTGTTGAGGACCTGATACCTTTATGATGTAATGTTCATTCTATATGATGTTGATTGGTTTAATTTTGTCGATGGCAATCTATAAGTACGAACACAGTAACTGAACACTTTTGAGATAGATAAAATAATAGAGGGAAATGTTTACTGTAGTGAATAATGTCAGCACACAAGAGAACATATTTAGTAAACTGTATATACATACAAATGGATTTTTACATTGTCTGATTCTCTTTTCCTTTTTCCGTTTTCGTTTTAATTCTTGTTCTGTAGGTGGTTTTATTCTGTCTCGATCTCCAGTTTCGATCCGTGAGCGGGAATGTATAATGGTTAATTTTTTAAACCCTAAACCCAACATTAAACACATTACAGTAAATATTTGTAAAAATATATAGTAATGAGCGGGAGTGTGTAATGGTTAATTTTTTAAACCCTAAACCCAACATTAAACACATTACAGTAAATATTTGTAAAAATATATAGTAAAAGTGTAATATTTAATAGTATACATTTAAAAGATTTACGTAATTGTACTAAAAACTAATAAAAAGTCAAATGATATCGTTTTTTTTGGAGGAGCCATTGAAAGCCTGGACAAATGTTATCATTTAACAAATAAAAAGTGCCAAAATGGCACTAATAAATAATTTGCCCAAAAAAGGCAATAAAATATTTTGGTAACCCCTTTTGGATTTTGTCAAAAAAATCTTATCGTTGCTTTCTTCTTTAGCTTTATATATAAACCCTAAATGCGTTTGCTTACACCATTCATCCTCCTATCCAATAATGGGTGGAATTCGCTGTCGCATCAGTTTCTTCTTCACCAGATCCTTCTCCAAAAGGGAGCGCATCCATCCCCCCAACGAATTCCTCTGCCCGATTTCCAACTCGTTGATGTACGATCCCGCCATTCTCGCCTCCGGCCACACTATTGAACGTGTTTGGGTTGATGTTTGCCGGAATTTAGGCTTCCAGCCTCTGCTTCCCGATGGTTCCACGCCGGATTTTTCTACAGCGATTCCCAATCTTGCGCTCAAGTATGCTATTGTTAATTGGTGCTCCAGGTCGGGGATCGCGCATCCGAAACCGCCTATGTGTTCGGATATTGAATCCATTGTTCGATCTCTTAGGGAATCGAAGAATGAGGAGAAAATTGCCAAAGTTAGAGATTCGGAGAGGGAATTGTTGAACAGAGCTTCGGATAATCCTCGGATTGAGTTGTCGCAAGCGAATAGTGCGCTGGAACGTAGGAACTCTTATGATTATTCGAGCTCTGATGAATCGGAAGAATCTGTGATTGCTAACACGACTAATCATATGCTGCCTTTCGAAACTAGGCCGTCTTGCCTTTCGCAATCTTCATCAGATTCGTCGGAGAATTATTACTCAGCTTCGGCGTCGATGTCGCCTTCGGAGGATGAGGATGAGGATATCGTAACGCAGATGAATAGCTTGGATGTTTACGAGCAAGAGCAAGCGGTGATTCGTCTCCGGAAAACCACACGAATCAATGAAGAATCTAGAACATTCCTCTGCACGGATAGGCTTTTAACTGCTCTGAAGCAGTTGTTAAATTCTCGATTCACCGCCGTGCAGACGAACGCCGCGGCGGCGACGGTGAACCTCTCACTGGCGCAAGGCAACAAAATCAAAATGGTCAGAGCAGGGATCGTTCCGCCGCTGATCGCAATACTGAGAAGCGGTTGCGACGAATCTCGCGACCACGCAGCCGGCGCGATTTTCAGCTTAGCGATACAGGACGAGAACAAAATGGCGATCGGCATCCTCGGCGCGCTTCCACCGTTGCTGTATTTTCTTCGATCAGGAAGCCGGCCGTGCCGCCGCGACGCAGCGCTGGCGCTGTATCACCTTACGCTGATCCAGAGCAACCGAGTAAAAATCCTCAAGCTTGGCTCCGCGGCGGTTCTGCTGGGGCTGCTGAAGGAAAACGACGTGGCGGATGCGGTAGTCCTGGTGGTCTGCAACCTGGCGGTGTGCAGCGAGGGCAGGGCGGCGCTGTTGGACGCCAACGCTGTGGAATGTTTACTGGGGATACTGAGAAACAGGGGCGAGTCATACTCGGAAATGACTCGGGAGAATTGTGTGTTGGCGCTGAACTCACTGAGTCATGGAAACTCAAGGTTTAGAGCGGCGGCGCGGAGTAGCGGCGCGGTGGAGGTGCTTCGGGAGGTGGCAGAGACAGGGAGTGAGCGGATGAGGGAGAAGGCGAGGCAGATTCTGATGGGGCTGAGGATGAGGCGGTTTACGGTGGCGATGGAGGAGGCGGACTGGGAAGCGGTGATGAAATCGGGAGTGGAATCGTTCAAGTACCGAGTTGGGTCGAGTCATGGCCGTAACTCGACCGAGTTCTGAGTTTGGTGGCAGACAAGGACGAAAGAGTTATCACTGTGGAGTAGTGGAACATAAAGATTGTTGCAGATTAATAGTATTAATTAATTAGTTTATTCTAGATTAGGTTGTTTATAAAGTACACTTGTAATTATTTCATTAATTAGGAGCTTTAGAGTTTGGGGAAAAGTCAAAAGTGTTAATGGTCTATGGGCAATTTGCGTAAATATACGCAAGGCTGGGAAGTCTGCTGTTGATTATTCATTAATAAGAAAAGCTTTCGGCCTAACATCTTTTGTGTCTTTTGTGCCGAAAAAGATTAGTGCTTATATAAGTAACAATATTTATTTCAGTACATAATAGCAAGTTTATTAAAATCTAGATTTAAATCTTAAGATCTTACGATTTTACGATCCCACAAAGCCAAAACGATCAAGATCTGTGTGGGATCTAAATTAGGGTGAGATCTGGATAAGATCTATAGGATCTATACAAGATCTTAAAATCTTTCAACGATCCGATCCCACTCTCTCTTATTTTTCATCTCATTTTTTCATTTTTTCAGTGCTCCATTCTTTTCCAAAATCCAGATCTAGAGATTTTTTATTGCATCTCCATCTTCCTCGCATCCCCATCATCTTCCTCTTCCAATAGTTGTCGTTGTATCTCCTTCATTTTCCTGTTGTTGACAACGCCGTCGTATCCCCCTTCTCTTCTTATCGTTGCCCTCGCATCCCCTTCCTCTTTCTACCGCCCTCCTTGTTGTAACATCCCCTTATAGCACCCTGTTGATGGAGATCTTAGTCATAAACCCCTGTCCAGATGGATGATGATGACTTCAATGAGACAGTGGTTGACAAATTCTAATGACAAATCCAACCCAACTCAAGCATAATATCTTAAATGCTCAATTATTATCTTTTTGTTCTAAACAAATTATTGTCTATAGATATTGGTTATTATAATTTGCTAATATGCAATATGAATATTTTTTTTGTCCTTATTTCGTAGGATCTTGGGATCTAAATACGATCCTACGATCCCGATCTTGCAAATGGAAAAACGATCCTACATAAGATCTAGATTTTGATAACCTTGCATAATAGTACCTTTAGATGCATGAAAAACTTAGAGCTCTTATGGATCTATTCTGCAAGCAGCTTTTGGGAGCTTTTGGTAGCATTAGCTTTTATTTTAAAACAAAAGCTCTGTTCTGTACAGTAGTTTTTTGGGAGCTTTTGAAAGCTTCTTTTTAAAAGCTAACTGTAGTAGCTTTAGAGCCTGTTTGTTTTGCCTTAATTTTTCTCCTTTTGACTTTTGTTTCTCTCAAAAGTCCTTTTGAACTTTTTTAGATGTTTGTTTTGACTTTTTTTTAAAATAAAAGGAGAATCAAAAGTTAAAATTCTACTTTTTTCAAAGTAGGTAGGTGGTTACTTTTTTCAAAAGGCGAAGTCATTTAGTAATAAAAATACCAAAATAGCCCTATTTAAAAAGGAAATAAAATTAATTATAAATATCCTTATAATATTTATGTCCATTTTAGTAATTTTAATCTATCAAAAGTCCTACGTACAATTTATCCAAACATGTTTCCGTTGAAAAACAACTTTAATAATATCCATCCAAACAATTATTTGAACTGCTTTTACTTTTGAATTTTCCTTCTCCCTCCTTCTCCTTCTTCTACTGACTTCTCCTTTTTTCATAAGCCAAAACAAACAGGCCGTTAAATAATAAGCTGGTAGCTTATTGTTGAGCAATTACAATTTTAACCCAATAACCAACTCACTACCCAATAGTCTACATAAATGTTTGTCATTTTATGTCATTTCATACATTTTTTACAGCTACAGCTAGTTATACAGAACACTTAAATAAAACCGACAGCTACATCTTCCACACTTCCATACAGCTCCAGCCCCCTACAACTTCAGCTCGCAGCTACAGCTCTGCATGCATACAGACCCTTAATTTTTCTCTTCAAATTATAATTTTTGACAGCTACAACTACTTGTACCGAATATTTATACAAAACTGATAGCTACAGCTCCAACAGCTATAGCTCCATACAACTGCAGCTCGCAGCTACAACTCGACGTGCAGAACGGACCCATATTCTTAGTAAATTGTGTTAAATATATTAATTTTGAAGCCGTAAGTTTTCTTCCATTCTGAAAACAGTTGATTGGCTAGGATGATAAATTAGCTAGTTTTCTAATATCAGCTAATTTTTACAAATACTTTTCAACAAATTGGTTATCAAAAGAGTAGTTGGCTTGAGTAGATTGGGACTCTCATCGCTTATGCAAAGTCTCGGGTTCGAGTATTTTGTATGCAAAAAAACTGTTTTAGGAGATGCGCCCTTAATTGCTCATGCAGATCCTCGAGTTACGTGAGTAATTTGAGTAATAAATTAGTTAAAATTAGCTGTTTGGCAGTTTTGATGCAATTTTTTTGCCTAAAATAAGATAATTCCAAAATGCTTCTATTTGCAAGGATTTCAGAAACAGCTAATTGAACACTATTTTAAGTTATTTTTTCTTTTTAAATAAGCTAATTTATGTTAAAAAATTGACTGGAATAAGCTAATTTCATTTAGCTTGTTTGCCAAACAGGACCTAAATATAATCCGCTAAGAACTAATTGGCAAACAAGAGCATGTGGATAAACTAGTTTGATCGTGTTTGACAATTAACTGTTAGCTGATTATATTTGGTTTAGTGAACTAACTGATTTTATAAGATAGTTTGACAAGATATTTAGATGACATATTTATTAAAAAAGAATATTTGATAAAAATTAGTCGATAATGAAAAACTAGTTAAAATAATTAATGAAACAAAGGGATAAAATAGAGTGATAGGGGGCCGGGTTAAGAATCGAACCCCTACCTATAGTCGGGGACTTGAATATTAGTGTAAGTCTACATTCCCTTTAGAGCACTTAATATTGATTAGCTTAAGCCTTAATTTGGTATATGTTTATAAATTATTGTGATCCATATTTAGGGGTCGAAATAGGCTAGGCCGGGCTAGGCTTAGGCTTGTACGGCCTACTTCAACTTTATACGCCCCGAGCTTGGCCTATTTTATAAGCCTGAGTCTATAAATAGGCCAAGTTTTAAGCTTTTTAATAGCCTGATTAAGTCTATTTTTAAATTATGAGATATAATTATAAGGTTGTAAGACATAAATTTGTGCGCTTGAGAAATACTTTATCTACAGCTCTTTACATATATATTGGGGAAAAATCTTTATACATTTTAAAAACTGTTAGACCAAATTAATATTTATTTTACATATAATAATAATAATAATAATAATAATAATAATAATAATAATAATATCACATACTTTCTCTGTTTTCATAAACCTGTAACATTTACTCTGTGCAATAACATAAGCATGCTACAAAATAATTATAAGTAGGCTGACGTGGTAGGCCTAATAGGCTCTTTATAAGGTCTTGGCCTGAGCCTATTTAGCTAAAAGGCTCTCAAAGTGGCCTGAGCCTGGCCTTAAGTAGGCTAGGCCATAGGCTCCAGTCAGGTAGTCTGACCTATTCCCACCCCTATCCATAGTAGACCATAATAATATGCTTAATACTCCCTCCGTCCCATTACAAATAGGACTGAGGAAAAATACCGAATACCGCATACCGCACATACCGTACCGAAAAAATACCGAGAATACCGAAACTTTCGATACGGTAACGGTATAAATTTTTGATACCGCGGTATATCATTTCCATACCGAACTTCGGTATATACAGCAGTATCGCGGTATGTCAGTAAGTACCGATTGTTCGGTATGTCGGTAAATACCGTGATACCGATATATACCGCAATACCGGTATACTAGTATGTAGCGAAAGTTCGGCATGTCGGTATATACAGCAATACCGGTATGTCGGTATGTAGCGAATGTTCGGTATGTCGATATATACCGCGATACCGTATGTCGGTATGTATCGAATGTTCAGTATAGCGGTATATACCGAACTTACCGAAATGTCGGTATGGCAATGGTATGGAAATATTTCATACCGAAACTTTCAGTATACCGAAAGATTCGGTACGGCAATGGTATTAAAATTTTTATACCGTAAAGTTCGGTACAGTATACGGTACGACGAAATTTTTTCGGTATACCGTACCGACCCACCCCTAATGACAAATGTCCTACATACTATTTTTTTGATGTCCCATTACAAATGTCTTCTTTCCATAAATAGAAATAATTTTCCCCTTCAACAACTATGTGGACCCGATCATATACTCACAAATCAACTCTACCTTAATTCTCGTGCCCAACATAATATGACATATCTAATGGGACGGAGGGAATATTAATTAATTGCGTTTGATTCATTCGAATCAATGCATTCAGGAGTAATTGTCAAAAATGTCCTTTTTCTGGTCATTTTTACCTGATCCGTCCCCTTCGAAATTTTGGCCGATCCAGATGCCCGCCTGGTTTCTTAAGACAAAACCGAAGCCTGTCCTATTAGTGTTCTTCATGACGCTCCCATCAACATGCAAAATATGCTCGGTATTTCCCTTCATGTTCCAGTGAATTGTAGGGGTCTAAGTAGGGGCTTTGGAGATGTTGGAGTCAGAGTTGTTAAGGTCGTCCACTACCCTCATAATGTCTCTCCTCAACAAATTTTGGGGCCGCTCGATCCCACGGAAGACTCTTGCGTTTCCGCCAATCCAAACCATCCAATAATTGGCTTCAACTATTGTGATCATTGCATTAAATATAATCTACTTTTGTGCATTATATTTTATTTTTTATTTTTCTGTTTTTAATGTTTACATTATACTGTCACAACTAAAAGTAAAATATTTTTAATGCATATCATTATAATGCTATCAAACACTATGTTCGAAATTATATATTCCTAAAACTTCTTCCTTCAAAACAAAAATGAACATGTAACCATTGACACAACTAATGCGAGCTCAATGAAAAACTAGTGGAGTTGTCATCCAACCAAAGAAGGAATTGGGTATGAAAATTGTCAATATGAAGGAGGCATTTTAGAGAGCGGATGAATTTGTGGAGCATTCAAATGTTGAAATAAATAAATTTGGCAGAGGTTGAAAGCTTATTTGCATGGATTTGATTATTGCCCATTTTTTGTATTATTGAAATGAAGTGTCCTTTCCAACATCTTGATCTGCCATCCGGATTTCAACGTTGATTTGATTATTTTTTTTAGAAAAAAGAAGTAATTAAGGAGGATGTGATTAATTAGTAAAAGTAGAAATGAGTAAGATTTAATATAATTGGTTTGCAATGCATTTTTTTTATGGAATACGCCGATGGAATATTTAATTTCAAACCAAATGTTTGATGGTATTATGAGAACATGTAATGCATCTAATTAATGTTTCTTCATGTTTGAGATATGAATATGATATGTATTGAAAACATCTTACTTGTAGTTGTGACAATATAACGTACACTGTTAAAAAAAAAGAACAAAATATAATGCACAAAACTATAATATATACAATGTTCACAACAGTTGGAGTCAATTATTTGCAAGAGTTGGAGAGGACGGATTCAGACAAACGATAAGAAAATCGACGTTTTTGGCAATTTTTTCAATTAAACTTCTAATTGACTTGGATTAGTGAATTTAGGACCGATTTGGTTTTAATTAGCAAATGAAGCGGACTAATAGGGGCCAAAATTTCGAAGGGGACGAATCGGACAAAAATGACAAGAAAAATGATATTTTTGGCAATTATTCCAATACATTCATATATTTTGAAATATACTTCCTTCCATTAATTATGGGATGAGGACCTAGCCCAAGCGGTTAAGTCTCTTGACTTACAACGGAAGGTTGGAGGTTCGATTCCCACCGGCCCCCTATCCCTCCCTTTAATTCCCCTTTGTAATTGTGTGGCATGGGCTCCCACCACTCCTTTCCAGGCCTTCAATGGCTCCTCCAAAAAAAAAATTATGTTTCACTTTCTTTTTTGATTCGTCCCACTATCAGTTACATTTCCCTTTATAGAAAAATTTTACTTTATTAACATAAACTAAAACATCACATCAACTAATTACTTTACTTTTTCTCAATTTAAATAAACATCATATCAACCAATTATTCCACTTTAACACGATAATTGAGAATGTCCCCAAAGGACGCAAATTTAGATTTTGGGGGGTGTATTGGATTGGGACCCTGTAGGATTTTTTTGGACTTTTAAAGTTGGGGTGTATTCAATCTAGATTTTAAAAAGTCTTTAAAAATCTAGATGTATTCAATACAGATTTTAAAAAGTCTTTAAAAATCTAGAGGTATTCAATACAGATTTTAAAAAGTCTTTAAAAATTAGAGGTATTCAACACTCTATGGATTTTAATTCTTTAAAGATTTTAACGGATTCTCTTAAAAATTATAACTACACGAAATCTTTCTAAAATCAGCTAGACTCTTTATGGACTCTATATAAATCGGTCAACTATACGTGGAGTCTATGGACTTTTAAAATCTACCGACTTTTTCAAGTTAATAAAAATCTAATAAAATCTCAAACGAATACACCCCTTAAGAATATCCTTAATCCTTTAATTAAGGACGCAAATTTTACTTTGATCCAATTATTAGTGGTAATGATGATGCACAAATCCCCAAATAAAATAATGAAAATAGTAGTAGTAGGAAGAAATTCTGCATAAATGTGTTTGGTAAGAGTGAGCCCAATTCAATTCTCAATAAAAGAAAAAGAAAACGGGCAGCACGACACACAACGTACAAATACAAAATCAATTCATAATAATAACTCATACTATAAGTCATAACCAAAATTCAAACAGAACAAATTCACCAAAAAACATTCAAACACAACACAACGTGGGTCGCTCAATCCTTCATTCCAAAATCAAAAAATCAGTCCTTCCAATATTTTATTATTATTTCTAATAATTCAATGACAATTAATTTATTCCTTTTCCCCACGAACGTGTCCACCACCCTTCCCTCTTCCATTTCCTAAATTCCCATCAACTAATACTATTATAAATCCACCACATTCAAATCCATCTCCTCATCCATTTTCACATACCCAAAATGGCGTTGCCAAGAAGGTCATCATGTCCAATTCTTGCCTTGCTCATACTTCTTGCATCCTCCACAACCCTACACGCCTTCAACTACTCCGACGCCCTCGACAAGACTTTCTTGTTCTTTGAGGCGCAGAGGTCCGGGAAATTGCCCGCCACCCAACGGGTCAGGTGGCGTGGAAACTCCGGCCTCTCCGACGGCTATGCTCAAGGAGTGAACCTTGTGGGAGGTTACTATGATGCCGGTGACCATGTTAAGTTTGGGCAGCCCATGGCATACAGTGTGGCCATGCTGGCGTGGGCCGCCGTGGATTGCCGCGACGAGCTCGTCGGCTTAAACCAATTTGGCCACACCTTGGAGGCCATCAAGTGGGGCACTGATTACTTCATTAAAGCACACTCTCAGCCCTTTGTTCTTTGGGGACAGGTGCAACTCAATTATATATATATATATGTATATATTTTTTCTTTGCTAAAAAGTCTATATAAACTAGGAAATGGGTGGTGCAACTTAATGATATTTGTTACTACATATTTAGTAGTACATTTTTACAAGTTTTAACAAGTATTACAACCTCCTACATGTTTAGGTTGGCGATGGTGCATCAGATCACTATTGTTGGGAGAGGGCAGAGGACATGACGACGCCGCGGACAGCGTACAAGCTCGACCCCGAGCACCCGGGATCAGACCTTGCCGGAGACACCGCGGCCGCCTTGGCCGCGGCCTCTCTTGCATTTAGAAATTATGACTCTGCATACTCTAATCTCCTGCTTGTGCACGCAAAACAGGTTAGAATTTCTTCAAGAGTCCTTACCTTTATGGATACAAAAAATAGCCCTTTTTTAGCTTACCAATCCCACCAAACAAGCTTACACAACATGTAGGTAAGAAATTAAAGCCACTTGTGTGAGAAAAAAAAAAAAGAATATGTTTATCTGCTGCAATGTGATTCCTTTTTGTTTTTGTCTTTGTGCATTCTCCAGATATTTTCATTTGCAGACAGATTTAGGGGCTTTTACACCGACTCTATCCAAAATGCCGAGCAATTCTACACTTCCTCCGGTTACTCAGTACGTTACAAATAATCACATTAATGGTGTCCTAAAAATCTCAATTTAGGAAATCTTCATTACTAAATTTCATTACTCTTTTTTCAAGGATGAGCTCTTGTGGGCTGCAACATGGCTCTACCGAGCAACCAACGACGACTACTACTTGAAATACGCGGTCGAAAACTGCGTGTCGTTGGGCGGGACAGGGTGGGCTGTCAAGGAGTTCTCTTGGGACAACAAGTATGCTGGCATTCAAATTCTCCTTGCAAAGGTTGTCTCCTTATTACACCATTGTCTACACTTCTTAACCATTATGTACAAACCTCCACAATGCTAATCTAGGTTCTGTACTTGTGCAGATTTTGTTAGATGGAGCTGGAAAAGCCTACACCGCAACGCTGCAGCAGTACCGAGCCAAGGCCGATTACTTCACCTGCGCCTGTATGCAAAAAAATGATGGCTACAATACCCCCATGACTCCTGGTTAGTTTCTTCTTTTCTGTCTAGGTCATCCGATACGCCTTTGAAGAACCGTGTTTTCTTAAAATGTCGAGGGGTTTGATCATCGATCAGGCGGTCTTTTGTACTTGCACGAGTGGAACAACCTTCAATACTCTGCCTCGGCTGCATTCCTTCTTTCGGCCTACTCTGGCTATCTTTCAAAAGCGAAAGCCTTTGTCACTTGCCCGAATGCCCAGCTTCAACCTCAGCAGCTCCTCGCATTTGCAAAATCGCAAGTATGTGTCACACGACTACTAATTTTATCGATAGTGTGATGGAACGATGCGATCCTCTAACACTTTAAGCACCTGTCCTTGCAGGCGGATTACATTCTTGGCAAGAATCCCGAGTCCTTAAGCTATTTGGTAGGCTACGGGCAAAATTACCCCGTCCACGTGCATCATAGGGGTGCATCGATCACATCCATCTCCTCTCTACACTCCACCGTTGGATGTGTCGAAGGATTTGAAACTTGGTACAAGCGCCCGGAGGCCAACCCCAACATCATCTATGGAGCGTTGGTGGGCGGTCCTAATTCGCAGGATAAATTCTCCGATGATCGGTCTAATTATGAGCAAACCGAGCCAACATTGTCCGGCACTGCCCCTCTTGTGGGATTGTTCTCAAAATTGTGCAGTTTGTCTGACACCCAAAGCCCTGCTGGTAAACAACACACACTTTAAAGCTTTAAACTTTTCGATCAAAATTGTCGCATGGACCAAATTTAATGTTGTTTGTCTATTCCATAGGTTCGAGTGTTGGATCACCAAAACCTTCCCATCCTCCCAACAATCCACAAGGTTAGTTAATTCGCCATATTCGCGCCTTTCGATTCCATGAATTCGATCATATACGTTTCTATACAACCAACACGTTGTAATTTGTTTCAACGTGTAAACATCGATAGGTTCATCGTATCCTAAACACAGTCCGAACAATCCCAAATCAGGTGAATACAACACAACATCCAGAAGTGATAGGTTGTAATAACATTACCTCATGTTCTTACAAACTATTGAACTCTTGGCAGATGTTCCCGTGGCATTCCTCCATTCCATTACCAGCACATGGAGCGTTGGCACGCGGACATTTTACCGACACAAGGTGGTCATGAAGAACACGTCGGAGAAGCCCATCAGCGACCTGAAGCTGCACTTTGAAGGGCTCGAGGGGACAATATGGGGTCTGTCTCTAACGCAAGATAAGAACACGTATGGATTACCCGAATGGATGAAAGTACTTGAACCCGGATCCGAATGCACTTTTGTGTACGTGCAAGGAGGTCCTCAAGCCAAGATTTCTGTCCAAAACTATCACTAGGCTGTTTTGTAAGGACAGGGTGGAATTGTCCCTGTCTTCATCAGATGGAGATTATTTTTTTTTCTTGATTGGTTATTATTTTTGTTCTTTTTTTCTTGAAGTTTTTGGTTTCATGTTTTGTGAACTCAAATGACTACAAAATGCAACACTGCAATCTGATCATTTTAACGTGTATAAAGTTTAATGAACTTTTTGGGAATGGGACTTGACGTGGTCATCTCCCCGCCTTCCAACCATATGTTGTGGCTTCAATCCTCCCTCAACCCCCTATCATTCCCTTTTATCTTGTTTGTAATTTATGTGGCTTGAATTTTCATATTTTTTTGCCAACACATATATGTCAATGTTTTAAAAAAAAGTTTATTCAACTTTTTGGATTACTGAATAGTTAATTTTATTTTACCATATATCTATTACCAAATAAATAATAACTTGTTTAATCTTTCACCATCCTTTTTCTAGCATCGATTTCGCAGAAAATAAAAGAGAAATATTTAATGTTCAATAGGTAAAGCTCGGCCTTTTCATGTGTGTGTTCTCATGACTTACTCCCTTTTTATTAAGAAATGCTTCTCACTTCATTTTTAAAATGCTGCAACAATTTACCGATGTACATACAAAAATAATAAAAAGTAGCGCAAATTAATAAAGAAGACAAATTTCTTTAGTGCATGCTTCCTCCCATTTTTCTACTTCCTCCATATCGAAATATTTATTACGAACTCATTTTCCATACGGTCCAAAGTATATTTTAAATCAGTAATAACTTAAATTTAGTACAAATAAAAATTCTAAAAGTTGATATTTAAAAACTATATGACGAGCTGAATCTAACAAGATCATACTCGGCTATATTTTATTGTATAATTATGATAAAGCTTTAAGTGAAAGTCTGTGAATAATATCACATCACTAAATATAAATAACAATTCAACAAAGAGGAAATATATTTTATCTTATATAATTATATTAAAAAAATCCAATTAAAACTAGTCAAAGATTAATAATAATAATAATAATAATTATGCCAATACTTAATAAAAAAATGGAGGAAGATATTATCATAAATTAAATTATAATAAGATAAAATTAAAATTAATGTGTTCAACCAGTAACATAAGGCCTAAGGTGCCTTTTAATTGGGCAAAGTAGGCCTAGAGGATGACATTTTGTCTCAATAATTTACACGTGGTCTAAGCGAAAAAATAATTTACACGTGTTTACAGTGTATGATCCGGTAAATTTCTTCATGATTTGAGTATATTATTCGACTCAAAATTAATACATAACCTTTAGTTATAGGAATTAACTTGTGACAACATAATTTAATCCATGTAATTATTCTTTGTTGAACAGCCTATACAGATTAGGAAGGTGATGGGAGTCCATGCCACACAAATTATAAAGAGAAAAAGTTGAGGGATATGGGGCCGATAGAGAATCAAACCCACAATCTATAAGTTAGGAGTTGGGGGACTTGACCATTAAAGTAAGTCCTCAATCCCTAATCCATGTAATTATTAAAATGCAAAACGTAAAATAAGGATAGAAATGCCTAAATATCTATTAGCATATTCTTTTATAATTTATTTATCAATATGTTTCGCTCTCAAATATCCTTCACCATATGCTTGGGGAAGGAAATAAGGCTGCCGGTCGGCTTGCTAAGCATGGAGCGTCCGTTGAGGATTTCTACACCAATTGAGCGTTCCCTCCGAATTTTGTGGTTAGGGACGTGACGACGGATGATTCTGGCGTATGGTTCCCATGGATCTAAGCTTTTTTTTTTTAGTTTAGTTGTCGTTTTTGTTTGTTATTTTTGTTTACTTTTTTCCTCTTTGTTTTCTGGCTTCGGCTACGCTTAAAAAATATATCCTTTACTGTTTTGTTAGTAAGGTCGAGGATTCAAATTTATTTTTCTGGTGAACCAGGACGCACAAGCATCAGCAAAGAGAAACTAAGAAAAACAACTGAAAGAAGGAAGAAATGAATACAAAAAGCTAAAATCAAACCCTAGTAAACCATGTGCCCGCCAAGTTCGCCGCCATAGCCCCACATGTAACGTCCGGAGGAAAAGCCCAGGAAGTAAAGAACTCCTCCGCATTCGCCCCTCTTAGCCAAGGAATCAGCGACAACATTCCCTTCCCGTAATATATGAAACCACTTAGCCGCCCCAGGGAGAAGAGTAAGGGAATCCAAAATATTCCGAACCAAAGGAAATAACCAGTGATCCTCACTAACGCCTTTCCTGAGGATTGTAATAGCCGCTAAAGAGTCTGAAAAACAAGTAGCTTCAACAACCCCCAAAACAAGCAGTCTCCTCATGCCATGCCAAATGCCATGTAATTCCGCCACCAAGTTAGAATTGTTGCCAATAAAGCTCGAGAAAACCTCAATCCATCTCCCATTATCCTCCCTAATCACACCTCCAAACTCTGCTCGACCAAGATTACAAATCGAACTCCCATCCACATGGAGAATAATACCAGAAGAACCTAAGGGATTCCAATTAACCAACCGAGGCACCACAATCTTGATCTGTTTCAAGTAAACCCTATTGAAGCAATTGCTAAGGAAAAAAATATCCTTGACAGTGGTTGCAATATTAACCATCTCACCTCTTAAAGCCGCAACATTTCTACCTCTCCATAAGCTCCAAACGGCCGCCTAATGAACACTAGTCCAAGAGCGACATAACCCGTGGAGAGACCGAGCAATATCCTCATCATCAATCACCCATTCCTCAGTCATACATCCTAACTTTCTCCAGACCGCGACATCCCAGGTGCATCGAAAAAACATATGAGATATAGTCTCATGGCGCAAGGAGGAGACGTAGTCAGGCCACGATGGAACCGGAGCATTGCTCGGAATGGCTTTATGAACCAGCAAGCAGAGAAGCATATGAATCTTTTCCGGCGCTCTGATCTTCGAAACCCTTGCCTTTGAATTGTCCACTGCGAGCCCTCGTTGAGCTAAAAGCCACATGTAGCCAGCCTTCACCAAATACCTGCCATCGGAGGAACCTGTCCAAGACCAGACATCTGTAGCCACTGCATGTGTGACCAACAGACCATGAGAATTAATCTCCATATTAATCTTCTCAGGAATGTACGTGGTTAAATCCTTAACTGCCATCGCCCCCATAATACGACTAGCACTCAAGTCCAGCTCATGAATTGAGGGAATACAACTAGCTATAGTACTCGCCTTGAGCCAAGCATCAAACCAAAATCGCAATGGCCACTCCCAATACAGATCACCCTCATTCCCTCCGAAAGAATCGGTCCCTTATTATGGGATAACCATTATTCCACTTTTACCCATCTCTTTATTTTCCTTTTAAATTTTTGTTGCATGCATTCAAACCACTATTTAAGCAAAATGCTTTGAATCTTATGTAATCCAAAAAAACTATATTCTCATTTTATATCGTCGTATTAGTTCCACACCCGTGCGCAGCGGGCAAAAAAATCTGGTAAATAATACTTCTAGAACATGTCATATTGTGTATTCTTTCTCCACCCCAAATTCTATTTTCTTCCCAAAATATAAAGAGATGGATAAAAGTGGATAAGAGGAAATAATAATTACATTTCTTGTTATGTAAGTTTTTTCTTGAAATGACTAATATAAAAGAATTGAGGGTGTATCATCCAAATTTAGGGATAACTAATCCCCGAGAAATTTAGGGATAACCCTTATTCCACTTTTACCCATCTCTTTATATTTTGGGAAGAAATAGAATTTGGGGTGAAGAAAGAATACATAATATGACATGTTCTAGAAGTATTACTTACTACATTTTTTATCCGCTGCGCACAGGTGTGGAACTGATATGATGATATAAAATGAGAATATAATTTTTTTAGATTACATAAGATTCAAAGCCTTTTGCTTAAAGAGTGGTTTAAATGCATCCAATAAAAATTTAAAAGGAATAAAGGAGAGAATAAAATGAAGTAAGAAAATTCATACGCACAACCAGGTGGGCAATATATAACATAAATTGTTTTTACTGTTAGTTTGCTTTCATATCTAAAATGATGAGAGCAAGTGAAAAATAAATGCCCTTTAACTATTTAAAATTAGAAAATTATATTTTTGCATTATTAAGTTTATAAAAAATATTATTTTACTCCCTAATATGTTATACATTTTGACTATTATCCCTAAAGTTTTTAAAGAATATTACTTATACTTTTTTGTTGTCTTTTCATCATTTAAAACTTATATTTTATTAAGTAATGTCTTATAAATATTTGGTGTGACTAGTTTTTATTGATTAATCTTTAATTTTATAAAACAAATTTTAATTATAATTACGTTTTGATCATCTATTAATTTTTAAAATATTATTTTACTTCAAACATTTTGTCCAATTTTTTCTTCTTTCCATATTGATTATGAAAAAGGTTTGGTAGTTAATATTTTCATTTCATTTAATTAAAATTTTATTATTTAATTAATTATTATTATAAGCCCAAAAATCGATTTATAGGGGTATGCTTTTTGAGCATATTTTTCTAAATTATAAACTATTTTCTATCTGGATAACTAAGTTTATTGTTTGAGAAATTCTAATGAAATAAAAATTAGAAAAAATAAAAAATCTAAATGGAAATGAAATGAAATAAAAATCTTCAACGAAAATAAAATAGGAATCTAAATATAATTGAAACTACCTTTTAAAACTAAAGATATCACAATAAATATAATTTGATTTATCATTCATTGTATGCTATTTTATTTTATTAAATAGTTTAATCTAATTTTGTTAGTTATATATATTCTTTTATTTTTTTAGTAGCCGAAGTCAGAGAAAGAGTGGTGAAAGCTCATATCATACAAATTATAAAAGGATAAAGGGGAGGGATATGACTTATGAGGCTAATTACAACTTGCTTTTTTTTGTAGTTAAGTTGGGGAAATTAATTACAACATATAATGTTTTCAAATTGTTGTGCTAATGTGAAACTTTTCAAAAGGAAATGGGTGAAATGAGATTCTTTTGAAATTCTTAGGACCAAAATGAGATATTATTTAGAATTGATGAAGTCTAATTTGATATTTTAAAAGGTAGAAGGGTAGAATTTTTTAAATTAAATAAAGTTTAGGTGTATTTTTGTCCAAAAAAATTTAAGGGTATAAATGGTCAAACTTGATAAGTTTAGGGTAATATTTTGGGAATAGTTCAAATAAGTAAGTATACGTAATTATTTATTACAATATATTTATGTTTAACTATTTACTTTATGCTATTCTTTGTGAAAAATAAAATGGTATGTTTGATTGAATTCATTTTTTTTTATCGTGTTTGGACATGTAACATGATCACTTAATATTAGAACTTTTTTGGGTAAAACTATTGCTACAACCCCAAATTATTTATGATTAATATAAATATTCACATATTCTTTATACTTAAATACTTCTTATATTCTTTTACAGTACAAAATTATTTATTAAAAAAATTGTGTAATAATTTACTCCGAATTTCATATATATTTTTATTTTATATTGAAATAGATAAAAATTACTGGATTAAATATATTATGTCTAATAATTAAAAATATGATGTGTTTTAGTCTTTTTTTCTTTACTTCTTTAAGAACGACAAAATTATGCAGAATTTATTTAGAATGATATAAAATGTTTTAGGTGATTAATCATTTTATATTAATCAATATTTTTAAGGTCATTTTAATAGTTACACTATATTTTTAATGAAATATTTTTATTTAAAATATGGTTTTTATATTCCTTATATTGATATAGGAATATATATATTTTTTACACATAAATTCTTAGCTTAATTAAATTTATTTAATAATATTATAATATTAATGTTTTTTTAAATATTATATATACAATCAAATAATTTATATATATAGATGTAATCAATTATATCTTTTTAAATATATATGGAGATTTTCTCAAGACTTTGTTATATTAATAGATAAATTTATTTTCTAAATATAGATATTGATCACGTGGAAGATGATTTGGAATTAGTCAGCTATTATGTGTGAACTCAGTCTGTCTACATGTTTTAATAAGAACCGTTGATTTAAAAATGAATGTATAATGACTGATTAACTCCTTAAAATTAAGAATAATGAATTAAAATTAATAAGGGCAATAGAGTCTGCAAATGCCAATAAGTTTTTATGATTTATTAGATAAATAGATGAAAGTATGATAGTAATATTGAAAAAAATATTATACAAATATATAAAATGACAATTATTATAGATTTTTTTAACTGTAGAAATACAACTAAAAAAGAACGAGTATTTAACGATGTGGTTATGAGGGGAGAGGCGGTGTATGTCAAGCAACATTAAAAGAGATTGTCTTCCTTGGAAATTGTTTTATTCGGGTGTTTCCTAGGGGGAGTAGGTCTGTCGTGCCTCGGTGGATTAATTGGAATCCGTTGGCATGGACCGTGGTCATTCTTCACGTGGATGAGAGTTCCAATGGTAACCCACGACCTGCAGAGTTTGAGAGTTCCAATGGTAACCCACGACCTGCAGAGTTTGGGGGAATTGTTAGGAATGATGATGATAGATGGATTGATGAATTTCTGAATCTATTGGCATCGGTTCAAATTTATTGGCTGAAACTTCATGGTGTATGGCATGGTTTGAAGAGACTTCAAGCTTTGGGAATTACTAAGGCGTTAATGAAGATCATTGGTTGTTTCCGTTGATTCACAATATCTTGGATATTCTTGTTCAGATCCCTGGGGCTCAATGGTTTCATATATTACGTGAAGGCAATGTAGTTGCGGATTTATTGGTGAAGCGCGGAACTAACGTTGAGGATTATTTTTACCTCTTGGACTTTTCCTCCAAATGGGACACGAGCGGCGCTAGCAGTGGATATGGCGGGGACATATTTTCCTCGTTTTTGAGCTTTAAAAAGTTGTCCTTAGAGTTTATAAGATTTTTATGTACTTTAAAAAGTTGATGGATTTAAAAAGTCCATAGACTTCACATAGAGTTGACTAATTTATATAGAATCCATGAAGAGTCTTCAAAAGTCTAGCTGATTTTAGAGAGATTTGGTTTAATTATATTTTTTAAGAGAATCCATTAAAATCTTGTTAACGGTGAAAATTTGGGAGAAAGGATCTCTCTTTTATTATGAACTCGGGGGAAAGATACAGGAAAAATAAACAAATTACAGAAATTGAAGGAAAACTGTAAAGGAATTGAAAAACGAAAAGCAGTAAAATGCAGGAAAAACTGTAAAGAAAATAAGATAAGTAAAAAACGACTCTCTGAGGAGTATTGAAGCTGTCCTTGCATGTGGTGTCACATTGCATACATATAGTGGTGAGAACCTTCAAGTTACGGACGCTCCATCTTGATCTCATCCTTATTTGTTTCCCTGTGATGGTGCTTCACTTGATTTGTTTCGTTGTATGAGGATTCACCGCACTGACTTGAAGGCACGTCCTCTCTTCCGGATATATCTTCACAAACTGGGTCTTGAAGATGTGTCCTCTATAATGGGCCTTGAAGATGCGTCTTGTCTTCCGGATATATATTCACAGACTGGGCCTTGAAGATGCATCATCTTTTCCGGGTATATCTCCACCTAATGGGCCTTAAAGATGCGTCATCTCTTCCAATTATATCTTCACAAAGTGGGCATGAAGATGCGTCCTCTCTTCCGGATATATCTTCACTGGGCCTTGAAGATGCGTCCTCTCTTCCGGATATATCTTCACAGACTGGGCCTTGAAGATGCGTCCTCTCTTCCAGATATATCTTCACTGGGCCTTGAAGATGCGTCCTCTCTTTCGGATATATCTTCACAGACTTGGCCTTGAAGATGCTTCCTCTCTTCCGAATATATTTTCACTGGGCCTTGAAGATGCGTCCTCTCTTCCGGATATATATTCACCGGGCCTTGAAGATGCGTCCTCTCTTCCGGATATATCTAGATGCGTCATCTCTTCCGGATATATCTTCACTGGGACTTGAAGACACGTCCTCTCCTCCGAATATATTTTCACGGACTGGACCGAACAATTTAGACATGTAACTCCATTGGGACTTATTATATTTTTTGTTGGGTTAACAAATATATAAAGAATTAAAATCCATAGACTGTTGAATACCTATAGATTTTTAAAAATCTGTATTGAATACATCTAAATTTTTAGAGATTTTTTAAAATCTGTATTTAATACCTCTAAATTTTTAAAGACTTTTTTAAATCTAAATTGAATACACCCCAACTTTAAAAATCCAAAAAACTCCAACAGAGACTTAATTAAATACACCCCACTTAGTTCTTTCCCTCTCAGTTCTGTAGTAATTATTTTTTAGTTTTTTTTTTTCTATTATCGACGCTTCAGCGTCCATGTTCAGAAAAAAAATATAAAAAAAAAAGAACGAGTATTTTGCTAGCATTAATTATAAACGAAGTACGTACGTTTGCGGGCAGTGGCCCCTCAATAATAATACTAGTATCATATATGGAATGGAATCCAATTTTTTAAACAGAACAGAATCCATTTAATAATTTTTTTTTAGGTTACAGAATCCATTTAATAATTAAGGATATCCCTTTTATTAATTATTTATTCATATTAAATCTATGTTCTTTTTAAATGCTACGAATAGGGTAGAAATATGGTAGACTAGACCGGGCTTTAATAATTATTTCTATGTAAAATAGTAATAATAAAATATATTTCTATGCAATATGCATAGTAATAATTATTAATGTATTGGTTTGATAGGTAAATAAACTTTCAAATTGCATGAGCCTAGTCTCTTTATAAAAAAAATAGACTGGACTGGCTTGGTCTGTAATACGCTAGACAGTAGGCTTTGTCGGATAGACTGACCTATTCTCTTCCCTAACTACGGACTTACATTTCACACATTCAATATACATTTTTAATCATTAATAACTCAAATTATATAGAAGCAAAAATTATGAAAAATTGATATTGTAAATATATATGATTACATAAATCCAACAAAATCCTACTTAATTACTTAATATTATATCGACTCGAATTAGATTTACTTAAACAACACTGACAAAAATCCCTTCCATGTGTCTTATAAAAGAGTAATTTTGTCCACTTGTCCTAACTCCTAACATGATTATATTTATATTTATATTCTAGCAAAAAAAAAAAAAACAAAAAAACAAAAAAACAAAACAAAACAAGACAAAAGACGCTGCGACCGGTGGCATCCTTCGCCGGTTATATATATCACAATCACAATGAATATGCGATCCACAAACTCTCCTGAGAGCAGAAAACAGTAGAAACTAAGCACTAAGGGAAGTCACTGATTGGCCCTTTTCTGATATTTTATACACAATCATGGCCTCGCCGATTCCGATGCCGACTCGGCAACTCTTCATTGACGGTGACTGGCGTTCGCCCATCATCGGCAAACGCATTCCGATCATCAATCCCGCCACCGAAGAGACCATCGGTTTACTTTCTCTCTTGCTACCGCCTATTCTTTTTGTAAAAAAAAAATTGGATTTTTTTATTTGTCTGATTACAGTGCGTCTGTGATTGAATTCGGCTTCCTGCCTTTCTCTTCGATTTCAGTGTGTGGATTTTGAATTGTGGAAATTTATCTTTGTTTGTTTGAATTTGATTGTTAATGAAGGTATTTGAGTAGCTTTGCTGTTGTTTTTTTTATTTAATAGAAGTATAAAAATAAAGTTAAGGTGATATAATATTGGATGAGTAACAATGATTAGAAATGTAGCAGTGTTTTGGTGATGGATAAACTTGAATAAGTGTTTGGACCGTAAGTGGATGTTGATTGGTTTTGAAGTTTTGGGTGTTTATTGCTGGGGAAGAAAAGGAGAAGGCTGTTTAGAATAATTTCTGTATGTGGCGTCTGTGTATTTTGCAGGGGATATTCCAGCAGCTACTGCTGAGGATGTAAATGTTGCTGTAGAAGCTGCCCGCAGAGCATTTTCCCGCAATGGGGGCAAAGATTGGTCTTCGGCTACTGGCGCACACCGTGCCAAGTATTTGCGAGCCATTGCTGCCAAGGTCCTATGTGTTTAGTTCTTCACAGTGTCCAAAATTGTTAGTTTGCAGATATTGAGATTTCTTTCTGTGTGAATATGGGTGTGTAGTGTGTACTGATGAGATTCATGTATGTGTTATTTCCTTTCTAAAAAACTAACTTTCTAGTTTGTGGTAGTGATCCCAAATGAATGTAAAACTGCAATATAAAACTGGATCAAGATACAAAATTAGTGTGGTTTAACTCGCTGAAAAGATATAGCAGTGAACAAAACAGCTTGATTTACAACTTTTCTTTGTTCTTTATATTGTCAAATATTTAATTGTTTGTCTATTCACTACATTTCTGTTTAACAGTGGCTAACTACTTTAGCTTTTCATGCCCCCAAACTTACCCTTTCTTTTTAAATGTAGATTAAAGAAAGGAAACCAGAACTAATCAAGCTGGAAGCAATTGATTGCGGAAGACCATTGGAAGAAATAGCTTGGGATATGGTATATTTTCAATGCCTATCTGGATATACTGTTACTCTTCTATTACAATGTGTAATCAATATTATTTCTCATCCAGGATGATGTTATAGCCTGTCTTGAATACTTTGCTGATGCTGCTGAGAAACTCGATTCAGCACAGCGTGCTCCCGTTTCATTGCCAATGGAAGCATTTAAGTGTCATGTTCTTAAAGAACCCATTGGTGTAGTTGGTTTAATCACACCATGGTAGGTGCTGCTCTTGATGGACGTTATTTTTTCCAGAAGAATTAGGAGGATTGATTGAACTTAAATTTGAGTTGCTGATATTTCTTGTTAACTAAACCACATTACTCATTCAAACTACACTTTGCTTTTAATAGGAATTATCCTCTGTTAATGGCAATATGGAAAGTCGCCCCTGCCCTTGCAGCCGGATGTACTGCAGTACTCAAACCATCTGAACTAGCTTCAGTGTAAGCCTTCAGCCTACCAATTTCATAGCCTTGCGCTTATTAGTTTTGTCTTGTATTGCCCCTTTATTTTTACCCCCTTCTTCTCCTTTCTTTTTTCTGATGAATATAGTGAATGGTTCAAAAGAATAAAGGACTTTAGAAGAAATATACTAATAAAAATACATAAGTTACATACAGAAACTAGTGACATTTTCTTTGATTACAACATCAGAACTTGTTTGGAGTTGGGTGAAGTGTGTAAAGAAGTCGGTCTTCCTCCTGGTGTGCTCAACATTTTGCCTGGTTTGGGACCAGAGGCCGGTGCCTCTCTGGCTTCCCATCCTCTTCTTGACAAGGTCATTTTCGATTTTGTTTCATTCTTCACTTCACACGCCAGTATATTAATGTTGTCATAACAAGGATATTGTATTTGATGTATATAGGTGTCATTCACAGGGAGTGGTGCTACAGGAAGCAAAATTATGGCTGCTTCTGCCCAGATCATTAGAGTAGGTTTCTGTTGCAACTCATATGTATTCATCTGTATGTATATATTTACTTATAAATCTTTCTGTGTTGTCTGTTTTCTATTGCAGCCAGTTACAATGGAGCTTGGTGGGAAAAGCCCAATTATTGTGTTCGAGGATGTTGATCTTGACAAAGGTTTGAACCTTCTAAAAACAGAACCTTAGTATTAGCTACAAATTGCTTAATTCAATGAAATGGGCTCACTTTCTACTCGTTTTTCATTTGATCAGCTGCGGAGTGGAGTGTTTTTGGTTGCTTTTATGCAAATGGTCAGATATGCAGTGCTACTTCTCGACTCATAGTTCATGTAAGTTTGAAGGGAGAGTGTTAAATCTAAGACAGCTCATTCTCTTCACCAAGTTATTGTTGATGATCTGATATATTGAAAGCACGTCTTCTAGATTTTGCCCTACTCGTCTCAATTAATATTTCATCTTTACGCGAAATGTTCCAGGAGAGCATTGCAAAAGCATTGATGGAGAAGCTTGTGAAATGGAGCGAAAACATCAAAATAGCAGACCCCTTTGAGGAAGGTTGCCGTCTTGGTCCCATTATTAGCGCAGCGCAGGTAAAGGAAATTCTGTATTGCCATTGTCACAGATTACTGGATATATGCATAACTACAGTCTACTGATACCCTACCAAAAAAATTGAATTAGATGGTTAACTCTTGGAAATCCTATAGCACTTGTTTGAATGTAATGACTGGTGATGTTACAGTATGAAAAAGTGATGAAGTACATATCAACAGCGAAGGAGGAAGGCGCCACAATCTCGTACGGAGGTGCACGGCCACCGGTAGAATTTCATTTTAACTCTCATGCTACTTTCAAATCCTATTGGCGCCCCAAAGGAGTATTCACCTAAGCTTGTGTTCTAACTTGCAGCATTTAAAGAAAGGCTTCTATGTTCAGCCGACTATTATAACTGACGTGACAACCTCGATGCAAATATGGAAAGAGGAAGTGTTCGGACCAGTTATATGCGTCAAAACATTTTCAACAGAAGAGGAAGCCATTGAACTAGCCAACGACACCCAGTGAGCCGGGCATCAATATTGAAAAACATCCTTGCTGCCTTTGTATGCAGAGTTTTTGTTCTTACAATTTTGGTATCACTTTTCTAGTTACGGATTGGCTGCTGCTGTATTGTCAGAAGATCTTGACCGGTGTGATCGGGTGGCTAAGGTAAGCTTTTTTTTTTTTTTTTGCTTTAATTTGTTTTACATCAACAACAAATTAGTTGATGACATGTAATAATTTGGAATGGATAATGTTTTATATCTTTCTCCTCAATTCATATAGGCATTTCAAGTGGGCGTCGTTTGGGTCAATTGCTCGCAGCCATGCTTCTGCCAAGCCCCTTGGGGAGGCACAAAGCGAAGTGGTTTTGGGCGCGAACTTGGGCAAACGTAACATTCTTTTATTTTCATGTTTGTTCATTTTGTTTCACTACCACTAATCGAAGATGACATGAAACACTATAGAAAAATGCAATTATAATTCGTTTAAACACGACTATACTTTGATACATCAACTTTCCTACTTTTTTCCTCAGAGGGATCGACGACTACCTGAATATAAAGCAGGTGACACGATACGTTTCCAACGAGCAATGGGGTTGGTATAAAGCTCCTTCCAAATAATGAAAAACTCCACAAATTCGAGGAGGCTTGTCGTGCAGACGTGCGAATCTTTACAGCCAAATTTGCGGTATGGCTCTACCTTTTAGGGCATGAGTTTAGTTAACATACCACAAAGATTTCCTGTGAGGATTGTTTTATCATGTTTGGTTCTGAATGCATCCTTCTATTTTTTAGTTAGTTACTTATTTGCACTAGATGTTTTGTGAAGGACCAGTTTTTTCTGTACTAAGGAATATGTCTGATTTATTACCAGACCTCCTCACACCTATTGATGAATGATCATCACTTCTTATCTATCTTTATCCCACCTTTTGCTTTTGGCTCTTCCCTTGAAAGTTTGCTTTCATTATGTCGTGTTTGTAATAAAATGAAAATCTCTTTATATTGGAAAAGTGTGTGAGTGGAAAAATGATTGCAACATTAAGGATAAAGCCATCATGCATCTTGTTCAACCACACAAACATACCTCTTCTGATTTCATTTCATTATATTATTTTCAAGTGTCAATGAAGCACTTAATAAGAAAATGAAAGACATATTCAATAATGTGAAGGATCACCAACCAATTCTATTCAATTTCACCTTTTTTTTTTTTTCTTTTTCTTTTCTTTTAAAAAAAAAAAAAAATTGTTGACAATGGCCTACATACCTACCAGATACTTGTGGATGATGTTCATTTTGGACGAACTACCCGTACAGGTTTAAAATGCCTTAACTATGCTTTGTTTTTCAGTCCAATTTCTGTGTAATATTAGCGCAGAAAACTTCCACTAAACGTCTACTAAACGTCTAAGTCATTACGTTAAATCAAATTTGCGCATGGGTGCTTACTTTTGTTATCTTCTTGGTAAAGAGAGAAAATAAAAAATTGAATCTCTTATAAAATGAAAAGCGAAGTGATTATGATCTATGTATTATTCATCACCCAATTATTAAATATAATGAAAATAATTGAATATACTAAGGTACATTTTAATTGGTTTCAGCAGATGAACTGTGAAGAGACTAATTAATAAGATCCTCCAGGAAAACATTCAAATTGAAATTAACCCAATTAGAAAGTGTGTGAAAGATTATCTCATACTTCTATATTTGTAAGTGTGATGATGCATGTAAGGATAGTGATAAAGTAAGACCAAAGTTAAAAGACAATCAGATGAGAGGAGAAAGCCAATACTTTATCTTATGTTGATATATAAGCATATGGTAAACATGCTCAGGACTAATAAGATGAGTATAATTGAGGTTCTTGGAAAACAACATGTTCTATAAAATATTGTTTTTTAAGCATGTTTGACCTGATAATTTTCCATTTTGAAATATTTGGTAAACAATATAGGGATTGTTTAGTTGCAAGTATACTAGAGAGCTAGCTTATTGCATTTTTATTATGTTTGATCAGCCCATATATTTGTTTGGAAAATAGTATATTGGGTAATGAGTAGAAAATTTGGATCAATATGTTGAATTTTGAAGTAGGAGCTTAAAACATATTACAAAATTTTATTTCTGTCAAACATATTTTATGAAATGACACAGATATGTGCACCCAGCAAATTCCCTCGAAAACCCAATTTTAAAGGCACCTACCCAAACAAGAAATTCACAAACAACTTTTAAGAAATTATTAAAAAATCTTTGATATATTCTTGCATCAGCATCATGCTTTTCAATTCACGAACAAGAATAAGAATGACATTAATTCGTTAACAATAATACTCCTTCCGTCCTTGAAAAGTTGTAACATTTCTGTTTTTCACGCAATCCAGTACACATTTTTAATGCTTAATATCTCAAATTCTATAAAAGTAAAAATTATAAAAGTTTAATCTTATAAAACTACGTGATTAGACGAATCTAACAAGATCTCACTTGACTAGGTTTTATCTTATATTACTATAATAAAAAATTGAATCAAATGTATGTAATGAATAGTATAAACTATTCACATGTTACAATTAATGAAAAACGGAGGAAGTATACACTACAAGATTAATCTTTCGAAAATAGGGACTGAGGTTCTACACTTTTTGTTTGAATAAAACTATGGAACTATGAATGCTAAAAGGCAAATACTCTCTACGTATGTTGTGCATTGTGGAAGAAGAACAGATAGATATTTTTAAAAAAATAAGAATAAAATAAACTTAAAAAATCGGATGATTCGAGCCCAATCCCCAATTAATTTTTCAGATCGGATTGGGTACTCAATTAACCCGACTCATTTTTGCCCACTCCTAACTGTGAGTGCCCTAAAATTGTCCGCATATATCCACTGCCCTTCATTAAATTTTCTATTATTATCTCAAACCTATTTTTAATATATGGTTCTTAATTTCTCTAGCCTTAATTTTTTTTTTTTAAAACATTGACACCTATGTCGGCAAAGGTGTGTGGGAGTCCAATCCACACAAATTACAAAAGGGAATAAAGGGGAGGGATCGGGGCCGGGGGAATCGAACCCCCAACCTATGGTTGGAAGGTAGGGGAGATGACCATTGGAGTCAAGTCCCATTCCCTAGCCTTAAATTGTTGTTCAGCTAATAAAATATATGGTTCTTATATCTATTCTTTGCTAGTATTATTTCCTTGCGTAAATCTATTTAATGGCCTTAAAGAAATAGGGAAATTGGATGATTCATAAATCATGATAGCTGTAATAATCGGAAAAAACAAAAACAAAGGGCCAAAATAGAGTGAAAGTGAAAGATGTTGAATGGACTATGGAGTATAGAAAAAATCTAAAAATTCACCAAAACTATGGATAATTATTAGCACTAAAGCGATATTTTTTAGTCCCTGCATCCAAATTATTACTAAGCGCCCGTTTGGATGAGTTTTATTAATAAAAAAAAAAAAATCAAAAGTTGAAGTAGCAGTAAAAGTTAAAAGCAGAAGCAAGTAATTTGTGTTTGGATAAAAATTTTGAAAAGTAATTTTTTATAGAAATGTGTTTGAATGTGCAAAAATGAAAAAGTATTTTTGGAATGTTGTAATAATTATCAAAATGGATATGTTATTTATATAGGATAATGGGAATAGTATATATTTATAGCGTAATTCAAATAAATTATTAAGTGCATTTAAGACTGTGCACTCATTACTAGGTGTTTTTTGCTTCTTTTTTTTGAAGCACCCCCTGCTTCTCCGAAAAAGTATTTTTTTTTGGCTTTTGATTTTTTTTTTCTAAAAGCCCATCCAAAATACTCATTTTATCTCAAAAGTATTTTTTACGGAAACAAAAGCCAAAAGTACATTTCCAATAGTCCTTCCAAACTTGCTCTAATATTTTTGTTGGAAAAGTCAAGCCAAGAGACAAGGGAAATCAAAAAGAAAAATATAGTATAGTATTAAAAGCTGAAAAGAGGAGAACTAATGTAATATAGTTATCAAAATCGTGATCCTGATAGTAGGATCGTACAATCTACGATCACACCCATGAAAAACAATCCGGATCGCCATATGATCAAGAATGTGGTAGGATCGGGGTGGGATCGGTAGGATCGTTGAGCGATCCGATCCTACTCCTTTTTTTCTTTTTTGTTCCCGGAGCAAAATTACTTATTGTCTCTAGCTCTTTGTGGTTTTGGTTATGATAATGTTATTTTTGTGAATTTTGCTTAAGTCAGTGTTTAACTTCTATTTAATCATGAATAAGCATACAATTAACTATCAAAATCTTGTTAAAAATTGATCAAAAATATATATTTTCAATTATACCTGTCACCGATTTAGTAGATAATTAACAAGTATTAATGTTAAAAAGTATAAATAACAATTTAATATGATCTTAAAATTCTCATTCGATCCTACGATTTCGATCTTATATAGATCCCGATCTTGATCATAATTATTACTAATATTTTAAATATTTATATGAAATATTTATTTATTTTAAAATTATATGCAACTAGCAAGTAACCCGTCGAGACTCGACGGGCATATTTATTTATTTTATATAATATTTATATTTATATTATATAAATTAATAATAAATTGTATTTTGAGTAATGAAAAATATGTAATGATTTTATATAGATTCGAAAGGAGTATATGATAATATAATTCAATTATTTTTAAAACTAACAAAGAAATCATATTATACCATCTTCTTTAGTATATGTGGCTTGTCCACTACAAACCTAACATATCAATAAAAATAATTATTAAAATAATATTTTTAATTAATTTGAAATTTAAATTAAAATAAAATAAAATTTAAATATAAGTATTAAGCATAATATGAAAAATTCCCCTACAATTTGCTGAAAATTTCATTTTTGAAAATCTTATTGGTAAGGGCTATTATAACACCATCCTTAAAAATGGCTGTATTATAAATGATGCAGTTTATATTTGTATATGTACTATAAAAAATTGACGTTGTATGATCACCCGTAGAGTTTATAAGAATATCACCCGGAAATGTCACAACTGATTGTACATCTCCAAATTCAATAACAGCTTTACCATCACCTACATCAAGTATCAATTTTGTAAATTTTTTGTCATATATAAATTTCATTGTAAATATTTCTTGTGTTATGTTGAGTTAATCATTCTTGATTGTATATTAATACTTTAAGTCATATCTTGCTAGTGACACGAAATATTTCAACATAACTGTTAATGACTAAAAATTGGTTTTGGAAGATAAAGTCCTACATTTTTTAAAGATTGATATTGACTTTTGTTTATAATCATAGCAAAACAAACCGCGAGTGAGAATTTTCTCATTTGAAATCGAATGGGGAATTTTATTAAATCAGATAGGCTCATATTTATTCTACAAATCAAGAATTTTCTATTTTCATGGTTTCTCGAAAATTAATTTAACCTCAATTATATGGCTCTGCATCTTAGTTACGATCAACCTACTTACATTGCATAATTTATTTGATGGATTTATATTACTAAGATGCATGACTATGCAACCCTCATTCAACTATATTTTTCGGTAATCCAGAATAATTGATTGTGTTTAGATATTCCAGTGAAAATAATTCATTGGCTTTACTTATGCTTTCATCATATTGATAAATATTGTTAGAACTGATATATATACATTTTTATTTGTAGATATATGTTCCATGATATAATCATTGATCGTATGAGAAATCATTGGTATGGGTTAGTATAACATAATCCTTAAAAATATCTGGATTTGAAATGGTGCAGTTCATATTTGCATAAGTACTCTGAACAAATACCACTATATGATCTTCCGTATATTTTATAAAATTATCATTTGGAAATATCTAATGGTACATCTTCAAGATCAATACCAGCTTTACCAATTACCATCGCGTATATGAAATATTCATTGACCAAATGAGTTTTTTTTTTTTTTTTAAAAAAAAAATAGTCATAGTAAAACAACTTTGAGATGAGAATTTTTCCCTCTGAAATCAAATAGAGAATTTGGTTCATTCAGACTGGCTCATAATCATTCTACCAATTAAGAATTTTCATCCCAAATAATGAGTTTTTTTTTTATTCAGAAGAGAGGTTAAATAATTTCATGGAGTAAGTTTTTTGCAGGTATAATTCTCGTCACAATCTAGTTGAATACTAAATTTAGAATATGCAGTCCACTGGATACTATTCCACTGGATGCTACAGGCAGCACCATATTGCATCTTCCACGAAAGACTATACATAATGGTTTCTAGATAAATTATTGATAAATATCTTATCATTTCCACCACGTAAAGAAAAAATATCAAACATCATCACTATCAACTACATACATTATTTTATTATAAACATTATTATGTTCATCAGTCAAGAAAGATAATAGCTTAGCATGACCCGTCTTTATCTATTCCTTATTATAATATGTCTGTTCTAGTATCAATAGATTATATGTTTCAGACGTTAACAGTTTATTCAGTATCGCCATTCTAGAGAAAATTTTCAAACTTATATAATTTGCAGCAGTTAGCATTTCAATTCCTAATAAAGCTATATTTTTATTTGTTATTCCGTAAATTACAAATCTGTTAAAATATAAACTAATGAATTATTTCTTAAAAAATTGATTAAAAACTAAAATTTTCCTTTATTTACAGATGGATCTATTCGCACTCAAAATAACTCTTTATACATCAGATTCTTTTATTTATAATATGCTTTATGAAAATAATTAATTTACTTTAAACTAATTATCCAAAGAATATGAATTTTCACATTTCTCTTAATAATTATAATCGTTTTGAATTATTTTTAGAGATAATAATTTTTAGGCCATCAGAATGATCAATTTTCAGATTTTAGCTATTATTTTTTCATTTACAATTTTAGGCCACTACAAGGCTGTCGGACCCTCAAATAGGGCCAAAGTGGACCGCATGTTGTTCAAATCGCCTCATTATGGTGCAAAAATGGAAATCACATCCCTCTGGTAGACTATTTAAGTTTTTCATTTTATAATTTTTTATGTAACTAAAATAAATAATATTAATTCCATCCCATGATTTATGTCTTGCTTTTCTTTTTGACATTTCGAATAAAAAATAACCAGTTAATAACAATGTGTCAAACTATATCTTGATTCCATATAAATTAAAAATTCCATATCTTTTTAAAACTGAAAATTCTGTGAATAAAACAATGCAAAATCTAAAATAAATATATAAATAAATAAGGCAAAATCTAAAATAATAATACAATGCTAAAATCTAAAATAAATAAATAAATAAACGCAAAATTAAAATTTGAAATCTTTTAAAAGCTAAAAATTGTAGCAATTTCATATAAGTTAAGAATTGGAAATTTAGAATGGAGACACCACATTAAATGTTGACTTGGTTGACCACTAATGGTATTAATAATATATAGATTAAGGAATTTTATTCGCACGCGGTCACGGATTAACGTAATTAAAATGAAATTGAGTTAATACTTGTATTATTGTCAAAAATCGAAAGGGAGTTATTGATGGGGATGTAAGGAACATACAACATTTCCCACTAATTTTGAAAGACGCCTTTTCAGTTGTTTATCGGCATTATTGACTCATTGAGATTCGAGCCCGAAAGGAGATAAATAGATAGTAACTGATAATCGTGTGTTGATCTGCATTTTGCCCAGTACCTTCAGACCCCATCCGATTCCGATATACCACTTCTTGCCGCTGACGGAAATGGCAATTCCGATTCCTACTCGCCAACTCTTCATAGACGGCGACTGGAGGCCCCCCGTCAATGGCAACCGCCTTCCTGTTATCAATCCCTCCACCGAACAAACTATCGGTTTGCTTCCAACTTCAATTGCTTTCTTTTCTTCCCCCTTTATGTATTAATACTATGTAGTATGTAGTAGTCAACTTTACCTGATTTCTTTTAGTTGGATAGAATTAATCACTTGATGCGATTGGCGGATCCGTTCAATGGAAAAACGGAACGAAGTTTTCCCTTTTTTTGTTAGGAAAATGATTCACTTGCTTATTAGTGATTTTGAAGCCTGTGCATTTCAGGGGATATTCCGGCAGCCACTGCGGAAGATGTGGATATTGCTGTGGAAGCTGCTCGGAAAGCCTTCTTCCGTAATGGGGGTAAGGATTGGTCCTCGGCGACTGGGGCACACCGAGCCAAGTATCTACGAGCTATTGCTGCCAAGGTTGTATTTTTTTGTTTCGATGATGTATATTATTAGTTCAATCTTTTATCACTTAAAATCTTCCCCAAATTATTGGTGTTATTTGTGAAATGCATCTCTTGGATACGTGTTATCCACCTGATTTCCGAATCCGAGGCTTATGTTGTAGATCATTGTGAAAATGGTGGTTCGCTATTGCGATTTTGTTGTTTTCATTAATCCAACTTTTTAAATGATCTTGTCAGAATGTTGTTTGTAGGTTGAACCATGTTTGACCACTCAATAACAATAAAAGAGTGGAGATTGTAGACAGTGCACACAGTGGTTATCATAGAAAAACTGCCTAACAACTGAGACAGAAAATGATTTCAATCTATATGCAAACATCAAACTGTGGAATGATAAGTAATTATTGTAAGCTTAATCTAATTGTTTATGGTATTTTGAATAAGGAGATTATGTTTTCTGGCCAGTCTGTACCTTGCTGTCATCCTTTCAGTTGCACCTAATGAACGGGTTTTGAATAGCACTTCCTTTTAAGCTTCAGCATTTTCTTTCCTCATGTATTGTGATTTCCCTTCTGTGCCACACTATGATATTTACATTCATCTACTGTTACTTTAGATAATTGAGTTTCAAGCGCAATCCTTTATATCTATTTGGATGCTTTACATATCCATTTACATGCAGATCACAGAGAGGAAGCCAGAACTAGCAAAGCTTGAAGCAATTGATTGCGGCAAACCGTTGGAAGAAGCAGCTTGGGATATTGTATGTTATTGAAATATTTATGTCCATCTGTTAGTTTTATATCATTAGTGCCCTCATATTCTTTTCCATCCAGGATGATGTTGCTGGATGTTTTGAGTACTTTGCTGATGTTGCTGAAAAGTTGGACTCGAAACAAAATACTCCAGTTGAACTGCCAATGGAAGTATTTAAGTGCCATATTGTGAAAGAGCCCATTGGTGTAGTTGGTTTAATCACACCATGGTACATCTACCATCTGAAGGATGAATTTTGTTTTCATTCTGAATTATTATAAAGGAAGGAGTGCTATTCATCTGTTACTTGTTATCTCTTTCTAAGAGGAGCTAAGGAAACTTGCACAAAATTTATAGTTCCGTACGTTCCTATCTGCATGTTTAAGCTGAATTAATTCAGAGAGGTTTGATTAAATAATCCTAGGAATAGTTTAAATATCGCCGAGAAAAACTACTGTTTGAGTTTTACTCAGATTATTGCACAAACCATATTCACCTCTCATTTTCCAGGAATTACCCTTTGTTAATGGCAACATGGAAAGTTGCTCCTGCCTTAGCAGCTGGGTGTACTGCTATACTCAAACCATCTGAATTAGCTTCAGTGTAAGTTTTTATGATATTCATTGTTTGCACTATTGGTCTTGATGTCTTGTCATTTTCTCTCTTGTATTTTACTCCCCATTTCACAATGTTTCTCTTTTTGAAGGCTTTCAAAAATTTTCGAGTTAATTGTCATCTACAAGTTTCAAAACAAACATTACAGTATTGTACCTATGTTTTTTCCAATTTCTAGATCATTATACTATTACCCTCCAATGTCATCTAGTTTCTTAATACTTCATAACCTTGAACTAAGAATATTTAGAATCTTTGGATGTATCTTGTAATGTATAGTATAAGTTGTAATTAAAAAGAACAGATATTGCAAGGTTATTATAAAAAACTGATTAACAACAGATTGTTTTGAGGTCTTGAAAAATGCTTGTTGCCTTGCACCCGATATGGCAAGGTGCATGTTCCTGCCTTATGGAACTTCTAGTTGAGTAATAATGGTCCTTGAAGATTCTTCTATTATTTCAACTACAGGACTTGTTTGGAGTTGGCTGAAGTGTGTAAAGAAGTGGGTCTTCCCCCTGGTGTTCTCAACATTTTGACTGGTTTGGGACCGGAGGCGGGTGCCCCATTGTCTTCTCATCCTCATGTTGATAAGGTCATAATAGTGGTTTTGCATTGTTCTTTTGTACTTGTCTGGGTTTGATTGATGTGGTACTGATTTGATAAATTTGAGTTGCAGATAGCATTCACTGGGAGCAGTGCAACAGGAATCAAGATTATGACTGCTGCTGCCCAACTGGTGAAAGTATGTTCTTTGTACTCTTCCTTGTCTTTAATCTTCACCGTACACAGTCTGTTTTAATTTTGGTATTTGTATTATATTTTTATTTTGCAGCCAGTTACACTGGAGCTTGGTGGGAAAAGTCCAATTGTGGTGTTCGAGGATGTTGATCTTGATAAAGGTTTGAAATTTGATCCTTCTCAAATAAACCGTTGTCCAAAAGAATAAAAGTTGAACTTAGATAAAAAGAAAAACAAAAAAGGAAAAGGGAACAGTCTGGCAGTTAGCTATTGGTTGGATTTATAAGGGGTTGATTAGAAGTATTTTCACCAAACTACTAAATAATGAAAGATTATCTGATACAATGCTCTTGCTTTTGATTCAGCGGCTGAGTGGACTCTTTTTGGTTGCTTTTGGACAAATGGTCAGATATGCAGTGCTACTTCTCGGCTCTTGGTGCATGTAAGTAGGACGAATGATCCCTCACTCTGAGGGTGTTTGGATTGGCGATATAAAATAGATTATCTGATTATTGCGTTTTCAAAATGCAACTAATCAGGTTTGCAACACCTTTTTTTAGCGGTTAAACTGATTATTTGCTGCTTATCCAAACACCCTTTCTATTGTTGACAACACCAGCTTCTTAATGTCCCCTTACCGCCAATCCACCCTGCAAATGCAAGGAGTAGATGCTTGTTATGATACTCATGAGAAAATATGGATGGGTTTTGTTCTTTATAGATTTTTTCAGCTTCTTAGGTTGCATTTCAAATTTACTTTTGTGATGCAGAACAATGTCAGAAGACTAAATATGCACTAGTAAGATAACACACCCCAATGCATGTGCTTAATGAGAAAAATTATGGATATATTTATATATAATTATACTTCATATATTAATATGTGAATCATCAATGGGATTAAAGGACCTAGGGATTAAACTCATACTTTCTAAAATATGGTTATTGGTTTGCAATGGTATGGAGTGGCATCATCATCATCATCATCATCCTGAACAAATATGCGGTAAATAAATCTTTTTGGTTTAAAGAGACATACGGAGCAATTGAACTCCATGGATAATAGTTTATATTGAAGCAAATTGTTATTAAATTCTATTTATATTCTGAATTAGTTGAGAAATTTTCTATTGTGTTGAATTATGGAAAATGTTTCAGGAAAGCATTGCTGCAGCATTCTTGGAGAAGCTTGTGAAATGGTGTGAGAATATTAAAGTATCGGACCCCTTAGAGGAAGGTTGCAGACTTGGCCCAATCGTCAGTGCAGGACAGGTCAGAAAACTTATGCATTTTACTTGGCATGGATTATTCAAAATGCTTTACAACCAAATGACAGAAAAAACAACGGATGCTGTGAGAATATCCTCGCTATGATCATAGTTGTGGAATAAAATCCCAGAACCACTAACCTAATGGCACTGCTTTCAAATTTATCTTGAAAACTTTAACACTTGGCATGTTCTGAGTGCATTACCATTTCAAATGTTGTACTGTTACAGTATGAGAAAGTGTTGAAGTTCATTGCAACAGCTAAGGAGGAAGGTGCAACAATTTTACACGGGGGTGTACGACCTCAGGTAAAAAAACTAATTCAGAACCTTTGAGTGGGTATGAAGCAGCTCATAAAATGGAATTTAGCTAACCTTGTCAGTGGTGAGTCCCTTGCAGCATTTGAAGAATGGCTACTTTGTTCATCCAACTATAATAACTGATGTGACGACATCAATGCAAATCTGGAAAGAGGAAGTATTTGGACCTGTTCTTTGTGTCAAAACATTCTCGACTGAAGAAGAAGCCATTGAGCTGGCAAATGATACCAAGTGAGTTAAACTTTTCATACAACATACCCCCTTAGTTTACCTTATTTATATTTTGACTTGCATCTTCTTGGTGATTAATATTGTTCAGGTACGGCTTGGCTGCTGCCGTTTTATCTCAAGATCTAGAAAGGTGTGAAAGGTTAACCAAGGTGAGATTTTTCATCTAAAGCTTAGCCTTCATATTAAAATATTGGGATGGAGGTGGTTGAATTATTTCTTCCTTAATCAGGCATTCCAAGTAGGCATTGTATGGGTCAACTGCTCCCAGCCGTGCTTCTGCCAGGCCCCTTGGGGTGGCAAAAAGCGTAGTGGTTTTGGACGTGAACTTGGAGAATGGTATCAGTGTTTATTATTTCATTTTGATCATTCCCTCAATAGGAATGTGTAAAATGGACGTGAAACCTTAATTGCCTACTCTTTTTATTAGGGGACTCGACAACTACTTGAACGTGAAGCAGGTAACTAAGTACGTGTCTAACGATCCATTCGGTTGGTATAACTCTCCTGCCAAGCTGTGAAAAGATTCCTGTACACTCAGAGGCTCTTCATTGCATAAAACCGCTGTGGTTGAAATAGGAAAAGAAGCCCTCTGAAATCTACTGGTACCATGGTCCATTGCTTGTACTACATGACACATTCTATTACAGAGGACTACAGTACTTGGAATAATATTTGGCCTAGTTTTTGGTCACTCCTCCAATGTGTCCAAGAACCATAAGATAAATCTGGGGATTTTCTTTGCTGAATTATAATTCCGAAATTACCCAGTGGATTTGAAATATGCAGGTTACAGTGTTCAAGGAGATGTTGGGTCACTAGAAACACATTCAGTTATTACAACCAACCACATTCATTACTAACTTCATTAAGATCTCCCCCACAAATCATCAGTAATAGCAAACTATCAGGAACCAATATAAATCTAGGTTAACACACAAGACAAACCATCTTCACTCTGAGTCCAATTGTTCAATGAGCAGCTCAACACCAACATAGTCGGACATCATAATCAATCCTCAACCCTTGTCTTGCAAACACCCTGGTGTTTACCTCTATTGTTCGAAGGCCACTAGAATGAGGTACGCCATCCTCCCTAGGGTATTCAATCTGTAGCACAACAAAAGAAAATACTTTAGCAACATCCTCTGTCACTCGATGCAGCATAAGAATCTGGTTCATTCCAAGTAGCAATATAAGTTGGATTTGTTGAGATCCCACATCGGATAAGGTGTGGACCTCCCTTTGGTTTATATAAAATAGGAGTTACTCGGAATTGTTGCCGTTTGGTTTTAGATTGAAACCTCATATTATTGGGTCAACAAATTGTCATAGATTTTCTTTAAAAATGTTCTGATTTATTGGTTATAGGAGCATCCACATCGCAGTCCGGTTTTGGTGCACACTTTAATGCGTAGCCATCATTCCATATTGCCTGTATGTGCTGTTGATAGCACACAAGCCAAACCCTCCACATCGCAAGTATCTTTTTCAATTAATATCTTCCAATGTCAGTGTTGAATTGATTAGGCAGCGACGGGGCAATTCATTTAGCGTAGGCCCCACGAATTGAATTCAAAAGTATGAATTGAATTAAAAGCACCAAAATGGTTCAATGTGGCCAGCATTTTCAACGGGCAAGTATTTTAAAGTTAAAATTAATATACTAAAAAATGTTGGATCCCAATAATGATATTGTTTACTCAAATGGTAAAACTCAAGTGTTCTTTTTTGTTAATTTAAATATAACTGTCTTATAAAAGTATTATTTTGATTCGTTTGTGGTAGATTCCTTGTTTTGTAACGATGACGTTTTTCTTTAACTTCGAGGCTAATTTTGGAAAAACTGAAAATATGAAAGTTGTTGATCTTCCGTTTGGATTACTTATGGCCAAGCAATATGGTGATGCTCTGCAAGTTTGTTATGTTGATTCGCTTGAAGTGATTAAGCTTGTGTTGGGGGTGGTTCTTCTTCGACATCCGTTATGGCCTATGATTAAGGAGGTGCGAGAGTTGATTCAAGCAATGGATGGTTGCTCAATCCGACATGTCTACTACAGAGAAGGAAATCAGGTCGCTGATGGGTTAGCCAAACGAGCTGCTCGGTCTGAAGAATTTTATACTACTTGGGCGTTCCCATCAGATGACGTAGTATCTCTTGTTGATAAAGATGCAAGCGGAGTTACTTTCACTTGCTTGGTCTAGTTAGTTGTCTCGGTTTTGTTTCGTTTTCACTTTTTTTCTTTATCGATTCTTTGCTCGCCTCTTCAGGATGTGTTATCAAAAAAAATGTTGGATCCCAATAATGATATTGTTTACTCAAATGGTAAAACTCAAGTGTTCTTTTTTGTTCATTTAAATATAATTGTCTTATAAAAGTATTATTTTGATTCGTTTGTGGTAGATTCCTTGTTTTGTAACGATGACGTTTTTCTTTAACTTCGAGGCTAATTTTGGAAAAATTTAAAATATGGAAGTTGTTGATCTTGATGTTTAGGAAATAACCTGAAAGTTTCATAATTTTTGAAGGGGGTGATTTTTCTTGAATTTTTCTATAAAAATAGTGCATTTTTCGTAGAAAAATTCCCAAAAAATCAAGACTTCTTAAAAAATTCTGAAACTTTCGGGTTGGATCATTAACATCACAATCTACACTTTCATGTTTTATTTTTTTTCGAAAATCGACCTCTAAGCTAAAGAAAAACACCTCTTTATAGAATAGAACGAGGAATCTGTCAAGAAGAATCAATCCGAGTAGTTTCAGTAAAATTAATTTTGGCACTTAACCACAAGTCTAAAAATTCCAAAATTTTTACTAAGCATTCTAGATACCTAGATCTACAAACTTTTAGTTCAATGTTTTTCAACATTCTGCCTCTAACCTATTGTAAAAGCTAAATATTTAAAAGTTATAGAATCTGTCTTAGAAAACCAGCGAATGAGTAAAATGTTTCTATGATCAAAATTTCGAGTTTCTAAGGACACCAAGGGTGCATATTCACTTAACTTGATGTGTTCTTTAAGTGTTCTGCACATATTTGAAGTCATCTCCTTGTTCTAGATTGCGCAAGAACTTGCCTTTTCCAGGTGAAGAAAGGTAAGAAAGGCTTTGTAGAGAACAAGGTAGATGGATCTTGGGTTATCTTAACATATTGGAATGTAAACACACCTTTCTTGGAATCTCTTGCATGTCCTATGGTGCTTGGGGATGAATGGGATGGCCGTCTCCTTACGGGTGCACACAAGAACTCACAAAACCCTCTATATACTTGTAGAAAATCATAAAAGGTGCAGTGGCCGATGGAGGAGGTTTATACAGGGCTATGGACCAGTTGGTTGCTGCCCAAAACATCCAAGATCAAGTCTAGATCTCCTCCCTAACTTCATGGCCGAGTTTGAGGTGGTTTGAGAGAAATTTGATGAAGATTTGCCAAGACATGATTCCGTTGGATGTTTTGGCTCATAAATTGGATATTTGAGATGATTTTGTGCCTCCAAATTCCCATAAATATCTATCCTCCTAAAGCTGTCATAATGAATTACAATTTGCAATTTTTCTTTCCTTTTTTTTGTTTTGGTTTTTGGTTTTGTTTTTTATTTTTATTTTTTTTCCCTTCAGAACAGTCTATACAGGCTAGGAAATAGAAGTGGGAGCCCATGCCACACAAATTACAAAGGGGAATAAAAGGGAGGAATAGAGGGCCGGTGGGGAATCAAACCTCCAACATTTCATTGGAAGTCGATAAACTTAACATTTAGACTAAGTCCTCTCATCCCAAGAGTAAGGGAGTATTGTGACATAAAATTAAAAATATACCAGGTATTTTTACTTCAAAGTTCAAACACCTTAGGTAAAATGCTCCCTCTGTTCCAAAATAGTAATTTATTAAAGATGAAAAAGTATATCATAATAGTTGTCATTTTGGATATTTTTATTCCAATATTATTCCAATGATGTTCATTCTCTCTCCACTCATCCCAAATATATTTTTTTGGTAAGTGAGAGGGATAGAAATGAAAGATTGTGTCGTATTTATTATATTCTTTAGTTTGTAATATTTGTTAGAAAGATAATTAAAAAAGAATGAGAAAGTACTTTAGGGCTAATAATGAGATTGTCGTAGAGGTTCAGGTTCCTAGCCCGGTAAAATTTCCATTTTCTCTTACTTCAGAAAAATTCCTCATGTTTGAAGTTTGAAGATCAGTTCTTGAGTTGCGTAGAGGGAGCAGCCATCACATGCCCATGACCACATTCTACCCGCCTCGGTGGTCTGTGGGCACTCACAACACCGACGTGGAATGCGGGCTTCGCCACGTTACTATGCCACTGCTCTCCTGCTCCTATCTATTTCTAAACATCCTCAATTCCTTGGATTTCAATTTGGATTCTTTCTCCTTCCTAATCCCTCCCTAGTCCCTTTTCATTTCGTTCCCCTTTAATGGTATATACTATAGTAATATACCTTCACTGCATTTAATGCTCCCCTTTTTTTCAATTAACGAATTCAAATCTGTATAATCTTCCCCCTGCTTTTCTGCTGAATCACATCAATACAAGCTCATTCTTGTTTACAATCTGATATTTTGAGATCTGGGTTGTGATCCATGGGGACCTCCGATGACAGAATTGTTGCCGTGATCATGGTGGGCGGACCCACTAAAGGTTCGAATTCCGTTTCCCCTCATTGCTTTTAGTTGGGAATTGGGGATTCATCTTGGTTTGATTGTTTTGCTGATTTTGGGAAATGCAGGGACCAGATTTAGACCATTATCGTTGAATACCCCAAAACCTCTATTTCCATTGGCGGGACAGCCTATGGTCTACCATCCTATTTCTGCTTGTAAACGGGTAATTGAGCAGCCCCATCTAGATATGGAATCTTCTATGCTGTCTTCATTGATTGAGATTTGATTCTTGTTGGAAAAAACATGGAATTTGATTGCAAATTTAGCAATGTGGTGTTGGATTTTGTTTGTGAATTGACTTGTGTTGTCTTTTCTTTCTTGTTAGATCCCGAATCTTGTACAGATCTACCTTATTGGTTTCTATGAGGAGCGTGAATTTGCATTGTTTGTCTCCTCAATTTCGAATGAGCTTCGAGTTCCGGTCAGGTAATTGCTAGTTCTTGGTCAGAGTTATTCTGTTTTCTTGAAGTTGTAATGGTAGAGCAAATCTAGAATACTCATCTAGTCTTGTGTTGTTCTTTTCTTGAATTTTCTGATTTAGGTATTTGAGAGAGGACAAGCCACATGGTTCTGCTGGTGGTCTCTATAATTTTAGGGACTTGATCATGGAAGACAACCCGGTGTTTACTCTTCCTAATAAAAATATTCTCATTTTGTTCATCTGTAGAAGTTGGAATCTAACTTATTGTCCAAAATGAATCCTCCTAGTTTCTCTGTATGTAAATATCTTTCCATGTTGTTAATGTTGTCTCCTATTGAACTTTGCAGTCACACATCTTTTTGCTGCACTGTGATGTTTGTTGCAGTTTCCCACTGCCAAACATGCTCGGTAATTGCCATTTGACTCCTCCCAGTCCTAGTATTCCATTTGTACAGTCCATTGTGGACCAACAATTCAGCAATATATTGTAAATGTGTATCAAATGATCTTCTTCTGAATAATAGTATTCTGATTTGATGTTGGCATTGCAGAAGCCCATAAATCGTATGGCGGGATAGGAACCCTTTTGGTGAGCAAGGTTGGTATCGTTCTCAGCCACGAGCCAAGTGGAAAGTTTTCCAAATCGTCAATGAAGTTTATAGTTGTGTGTCTTTAGATTACATTTTTCTATTCTCTTGTGCAGGTTTCCCCAGAGTCAGCAAACCAGTTTGGCGCACTTGTAGCTGATCCTGTTACAAATGAACTGCTGCACTACACGGAGAAACCCGAAACTTTTGTATGCAGTACTTCCGAGATTGAATTATTGTCTTTCGGGTTATGTCTTTGCCTTTGAGCATTGCGTATCTCCTTATATCTAATTTACTGCTGTAACAATCAGGTGAGTGACCGTATCAATTGTGGAGCATATATATTTACTCCTGACATCTTTACAGCCATTCAAAGTGTATCCACCAAAAGAAAAGACAGAGGTTTGTATTACCCTTAATTTTTTCTGTCTGCTTCTGTTGTATTTAATTGATTATTGTTCTGGGTAAAAGTTTTCATTTCTCGTGGAAAATATATATTATATGAGAAAGTATTTAGTTGTTTCACTTTATTTGTTCAAATAGGCAAGTTCAATTTTTTCAAGCTTTTGTTTAGCATTAATTTCTTAAAGGTTCAACTGTATGTTTGATGTATAGATACCTACAGAATTGAAGCATCTATAATGATAATTTATTCGGCTTATAACGAAATGCCTTTATATAAGCTATTATCCATATTTATTTTCAGGTGTTGAATAAAATGAATAGTAATGATTATGTAGCTTTGTCTAATTTTATTTTTCTAATTTGCAGCTACTCTAAGGCGACTATCCAGCTTTGAACAACTTCAATCTATAGACAGGTAGAGATTCCATTTGCTCAATTGTACTGTTTTTGACTGAAACTTCCAGCATTTACACAATCTATGGGGAAAATTTTCTGTATGTCAAGATAGAGTCTTTCTATCTATTTTAATTGCCAGAAATACAGCAGCTGTACTTAGGTAGCTAACACTTCATTCTAGAAAGACAAAATTTAAGTACTTAAGTCACGTGTGGTCACTAACTTATTTATGTGTATCTCATCGATATAACGGTCAACACTAATCACTTTCAATTCGTTTTCCCCTTATATTTTTTTTGTTTATTTATTTATTTTTTGGGATAGAAAGTAGGGTGCTGATGTAAATTCATTTGCAGGAGTCTTCCATCGGATTTTGTTAGACTAGATCAAGATATCCTATCGCCGTTTGCTGGGAAAAAGCAGTTATATGTATACGAAACCACTGATTTCTGGGAACAGATTAAAACTCCAGGGTGAGCTAAAGTTCTAGAAATTTTTTGAATAACACAACTCCCATGTTCATTGATTCTCACTGTTGTGATCCGGTGTTTTACAGAATGTCCCTGAAGTGCTCGGGACTATACCTTGCCCAATTTAGGTTCACCTCACCCCATCTCTTGGCCAGTGGAGATGGACAAAAGAAGGCTTTGATTTCCGGGGATGTATATATTCATCCATCAGCAAAAGTTCATCCAAGTGCAAAGGTATGCAACTATTATTTTAATTACCGAAATACTGGAGATGATAGAATATTCCCATTTTCCCTTTATATGAGCAGAATGAAGTTCTTGATTTATGGTGTTGTGATTCCGCTCTGAAACAGATTGGCCCTAATGTCTCGATCTCAGCAAATGCTCGAATTGGAGCTGGTGTGAGGCTCGTCAACTGCATTATCCTTGACGATGTTGAAATTAAGGTACTTTTCCCCCCAAAGTGTGAGAGATAAGATTGTTATTAAATAGTGTACGTAAACAAAGTACTCACTTTCCTTGCCTACGCAATTTTTTTGCAAGGAAAATGCGGTTGTCATTCATGCTATTGTCGGATGGAAATCCTCCATTGGACGGTGGTCCAGAGTCCAGGTATATCTATGAATCTACCAAACTTGGTTGTATCCTTCTTTGCTTGCCCTACGTAGAACATCAGATTACGTGGCTCATTTATCATCGTAGTATCATCTAACACTTCAATCCTGTCTTACTAGGTTGCCTATATGTATCTATACTCCCTCCATTTTTTTTTTTAAGTGTTACGTTTCGACTTTTTTTGCTGTTCATTGTAGTACTTTGATTTCTGTTTTTGTTATAGTTATAGAAGGCAAAATATAGCCAAGTGAGATCTTGTTGGATTCGTCTCATCTTGTAGTTTTTAAATATCAAATTTTTAGAATTTTTACTTGTACCGAATTTGAGTTATTAATCGTTGAAAATTTGCATTGGTATACGCGCAAATGAGAAGTGTAACCTTTTTTTAAAAAAAAAACTGGAGGAAGTATAAAACAGATCAAAACAATGATTAAATACATCATATCTGTTATACAACTTTCTTTCCATTTTCTTTTAGCTCTTTTAGTTTCCCATTTCATATTCTACATGTCATACTACGGTTGTACGGCATGTGGAGGTTTCCTAACATGCAATACATCACTGGCCTATGTTGATACCAATCACTCTCATTGTCCTCCTTTCAGGCCAATGGTGACCACAATGCGAAACTCGGGGTCACAATTCTCGGTACTTTCTGCACCAAATTTTCCTCATTAGTTGATCTTTTTTTTCTACAATTAGGCAAGCAATAACCTTGGGATAATTATGAAACAGGTGAATCTGTGGGGGTTGAAGATGAAGTAGTGGTGACCAACAGCATAGTCCTTCCAAACAAGACTCTGAATGTCAGTGTCCAGGACGAGATTATACTGTAATAACATAACATATGATATAATACACCGAGACTAACATATACATATATGTATACCGTTCAGAAAGCTTTCATTTTAGGGCTATCTCTATTCTTGCAGCTTCAACCTCACTGTATTTATTAATTTATTGTGCTGGATTGATGATTGGTTAAGGAATAAGGAGTATATTGGTTTTCTGTTATGTGTGGCATGAAGTATGATGTATCTCCTCCACTTCTGGGCTTCGCCACCTAGAGGGTAAGACTAGGTTCAGATCATCAAGGGTGGCATGTTGATGGAATAAGCTATTGTGCATGTTGATGCTGGCCTATGTGAATGTGACCTTGCTTAGAGGCCCTATCGAGGATCGAATTCAAGGATCAATAAAACAAGGGTGTGGAAGTTGATTTTTAACAATGTACTAACAGGGCGTATTTGTGTCGATTCACTCCAATTATACATCATTGCATTACATTCCACTAATGGAAACTCGGCTTGTGAACCATCCAAATACAGTAGTATCATAAGATGGGAATTAGAGCTTGTTCTCCTGCATTTATTTCCAGGACTTATTACTTATTTTTATTAAAATCAGATCAGACCAGATTAAATCAAATCAGATCAAACCACACACTATATATAGTTATAATCAGATTAGATTAGATCAAATCATATCAGACCAGAAATATTCAGATCAGACCGGAGACGAAGAAAACATATTCTTAGTGTTTGATGCCTTCGAAAATAAGGGACGATGGAAGATGGTGATGTTTATATTGTTTGAGTTTAGTTTAGTTTTGGATTTATTAATGACATAGAAAGCCTTGATTTTAATTAGCTCTGTTGAATTTGCTGCTTTCTTAGTACAGTAGTACTTTTTTTGGGGAGATCATAAAGTGATACTTACTCATTTACCAATGAAAAATAATGAGAAAAAGGCCTAAAAAATTGCTCCCTCCGATCTATTACTATTGTTCCGAAACTTTTGGACACGCGGTCCAATTTATTTGTTTAACAGTTAATATCTTAAATTCGTCGAAGTAAAAACTATAAAATATACTCCCCCGTCCTGGTCAACATGTTATGTTTGACTTTTTAATATTGTTCATTGTTCAGCTTTGACTTAATTTTATTGTAAGTATATATTTGAAAAAAAATAGTCGGATTGAGTCTTGTTAGAATCATACGATCATATAGTTTTAGAATATATACTTTACATAATTTTTTATTATACATATTTTGAGATATTAATGATTGAAAAAATACATTGGATTATGATTTTGAGATATTAACTATTGAAAAAATACATTGGATTATGTGCAAACGTTAAACAAGAAAAGTTAAATGAGACAGAGGGAATATATTCTCAAATTATGTGAGAATCCAATAAGATCTCACTCGACTATATTTTTTCTTATATAATTAAAATAAAAAATTAAGTCAAACTTATAATATGAATAGTGTGAAAAGTTTAAATGAGACAACACAAATGGGACTAGGGCCGTTCAGAGTACGGTCTACACCAGACCAAACCGCAAACAAAAAAATTTATGGTTTGTTATTTTTTTTAAAAAACAAAAACCGTGGTTTGCGGTTTGGGTTTTGGTTTGGAGAAAACATAAACAAAACCAAACCACAAACCGCAATATATATATTTAATAATGTATTAATACATGCAGTATAATTTATCTTTTGTTTCATTGTTATATACTACTTACTCCATTTTCTTTTATTTACTACGGACCCACCCAGCGCGCAGTCTAATGGATATTTTAAACCATTAATAATTCAAGTTCGGTACAAGTAAAAATTCTAAAAGTTCGACAGTTAAAAACTACACGGCAAGACGAGTCTACAAGATCTCACTTGACTATATTTTAACTTGTATAACTATGATAAAATTGAAATCAAACTCATTCAATAAATAGTAATACAAATTGGTTTGGAGCAAACTTTTGAAAACGGAGGTAGTATATAATATTAACTATATAATTTGAATTATGCTATAGGGTATTGAGCTTGAAGTGACAAAATCATGCAAAATCACGAATCAATTTTACTTGTTTTTAAATCATTGTCTACGTATGTTGGAGCGGCCAAAAATTCGGGCCGTCCAAGGACCTTTTTCTCTTCAAGGGAAGCGGCCGGAAAAGGATCAAACCGGCTCGGGTTCGAAATCAGATTTAGATAAAATGCGCCCATAAAAAAATATATGAATAATTGTCGACCGAATCGCCGAACGGCTGAGCCTAGCATTCGTTCCCCTTTAAAAAGCGCCTCCTGTAGCTAATATAGTAATATTCAGCCCTTGATGCGGGACCGATCGGATATTAGATTCTCATATCAGTATCAATATTATTGCATCTAATCCAATGCAATACCCATTCCACCGCCACTCATCAGCAAAGGCAATAATACTCACATATATTCACATATACAGGGAACAAAATGAAGCATCTATCATTGATATTGATCCTTTATTCAAAGAACAAATACAGTTACAGATCTAGAATTATTGTACATTCTCAACTAACCGAATATGCGACCAGAACGCAGGAAGTCCAATTAGCTGGGAATTTTTGATAATCAAGCGTGATACCCGTGTTCTTGGCTTGAATCCACCAGACTTGAATATGCGTTAGATCTTGAATGCGCAGGAAGTCCAAATCTCATGAATCTCTCTATAATCGAACGGATACACACCATCAAGGAATTTGGAACAATGAATTTACCGTCGACCAAGGGGAAGCGGCTAATTCATTTAGAATTGAGCTAGCTAAACTAGGAAAGCTGTAAAGGGAAAGCTGTAAAAGGAAAGCAATAAAGGTACTGAAAAGTAAAATACAAAGATAGAGTAAATTGGGGGTTGACCAAGGGGTAGCTTTCTTCTCCATGAGTTGGGGTATTTATAGATGTCTTGAGAAAATAACTTCCCATTGGATAAAATAACCGCTCCCCTGAAAATAATCTCTTCCAGCCTATGCCTCTGTAACCGACCCGTCTTTCAACTTTCAGCCGAATTCAAGCCTATGGCTTTTTTAACCGAATGCAGCCTATGGCTTTTCTGCTGAATTCATACTAAAATAAACCCGGTTCATCAAATGGTTTTTCATGCCGAATCCGGCCCAGTCTCCATGACCGAGTTCCTTCCTTTTCCTCATTTTGGCCGGCTTGATCGGCTGGTCCCAACAGATGCCCCCATACTTGGTTCGAATAGTATGGATATGAGAACTAAGTATTGTCCTTTCTTCCGAGTGCAACACAAATTTTGGCTCCGACGGTTTGCCAATAATCTCATTCCATACTTGTATGTCTTGATGTCTTCTCAAATAAGATATTCCTGATATCTAGTCCATCTCCAGTGAACTAATGAGTGGCCTTTATCCTCCCATCATTATGAATTGTGACTTTGGGGAAAATGCAAAGTCATCTTCTAATTCTTCCTTGCTTCAGCCGAGAAGACAAACATTATTTCCACCCAGCCACCACACTGCACATATTCTAAAGAATGACTGAATCCAGCTTCTTATTTCTAATTCGATTGATATCTTGCTCTATTGGCCGCCGCTATCCCCGCTGTTTTTCCGATCAACGGCATCTGCAATTCTTTTTTCCTGACGCTGCTCTCTATTGCCCGTTGTTGATTTGATTCCTCAGTTGCACCCATGAACTTGGCGTCACTAATAATGGTCACCATTTGACACAAATTCAGAGATCATGTATACTTCTAGGCCATTCCTGTAACTTTATTAATCCCCACAACTTTTCACCAGTCTCACATCAACATCTTCAACTGGAGATTAAGCCTTTCTATTTCCATTAGTTCTTGAATATGCCTTTCCCAATCGGCCGTACTCGGCCCAAACTAATTCCTTGGATGGCATCTCTCAGTGTATCCTCCAGCAAGACCACATCGATTGGTCAATATAGATCCCAATAATATTTCTTATCTGAATAAGCTATCTCACCTTTCTCAATAATGGCTTGAAAATCCAATATCCACCACACTAATTCCTCTCAATCTCGCATGAGCATCCTTGACCAAAAATTAAATCTTTCATCTTGAATTGTCTAACCTGACCATCGTTCGCCCTTGTATGTAATGTGATAATGATTTCTTCTTTCGGCAACTACTCTGTCGAGACAATTCTCACAAGTTCCATACTATCCCCGGCTGTTTTGCCATTTCCAGTAAAGAAGGGTTGGAACTTGCATATTTTCTTCTGACATAAGACAAATTTCGCCTTGGAATTTCAATTGAGTAGAATACTCGATGTTTAGTAATTCTTCTTGTCATCCCAGCCGAAATGTGGGATTTTTCTGCCGAAACCCTATTGTCCATCGGCTCACATGTTGGCCGAATGACGTAATTATCCTTATTTCAGATGTCGGCTGAATAATATAGTCTAATCTGCTTTTCAGCACATTGTAATAAGGTTTTGCAATTTATAATAATACTTTCCTTGCTGCCACCGCTTGTCTGTCGCCTGGGCATTGATCAGTATTCGATTTCATAGTCAAATTGAGCCTCCATTTCATGCTGTTTTTATTATCAAACACCACAGATCACAGGCCCCATTAGTGAACAAATTGAGCTTCCCCGTGCGAAGTGTTTCAGATTCTTCTCAACAACTCGACCGAAACGCTCCTTACTTTAGCAGAACTAACGATGCTTTTCCAGAAGAATCTACATGTAATCAATGGCCTTCTGTTTTTTCTTCTCATTTATTATGTAACCGTTGATTCAAAGGCACCACTGGAGCTCATTGCATCTGCCCGTCCACTGTCGGCGTCGTTGAACTTCTGCCCAATCAATTAATCGCTCTGGCTACGGATAATCTCCGCTGGTACACGCCATGGTATTTTCATTGAGTACAATACTCAACATTTACGTTCTCGTCGCCGCAGCCGATGAGTGGTATGTCAGACTCCATTTATATGGATCACCTCGGTCATTTACATGACCCCGAATTGTTTCGGCCGAAACACTATAGTAAGTCGGCCTAGTTTAAGACTCTGGCCAACTGGTACGATCAATTTAGTTTCAGATGTCGACCGAAATCTCCCTGTTCAGACATCGGCCGAATAATCCAATCAGCTGAGTTTCTTTTTCGGATGCACATCTCAGGCTTGAAAATTTTCATTGGAGCATCCATACTCATACTTTATTCTCTTGTTTGAGTATTTCGTCTCGCTTTTTCAAATGATAATTTGTAAATCCTTTTTCTCCAATTCCTTTCTTGCCTTAGCCGAGAAATCTCATTAGATGAAACTTAATTGATAAAACCAATGCGAGTCTCGGCCCGTACTATTTACTTTAAAAACCCAAGAATCCACTGGCTCGTCTCTGTACAAATTCTTGAGCTCCGCTAGCATGGCTTCCTCTTTCCAGCCGACGCCATCGGATGATGATGATGTGTGAAACGATGACTTTTAACGTCAATCATCTAAACTCCATCGCATTAACCATGTATAAAAATATAAGCTTTCTTTAATCCATTTCCCGTAATCTCCTTTAGACAGTGAATATCTTCCATTCCTCAATCCAAGAAAAATTCATACAGTTAAATCTATTGCTTCTGCATTCTTATTTCCACCCAACCTCCACACTGCACATATTCTAAAGAACTACTGAATCAAGCTTCTCATTTTGATCCGCGATAATCGGGCTCACGCAGAGTAGTTGTTCAAATGTGCTCCTCGAATATCCCGACAACATATGGATTCGGCCTAAATACCACGCTCGGCCGAGCCCAATGAACACTCTCACTCACTGCTTGGACTCTATCATTTGGCAACATTCTATACTCAATTGCATGACCGAATTAAGTTTCCATTCCAGACGCTTCGAATCAGACCTATTCTTCTGTCTATCTATCTTCTCTTGAAATAATGAATCTGAACGCAGAACGCCTCATAGAATAGTTAGCTAATCCTTGTTGATTTCCATGTAACTAATCCCAAAGTGCTTAATATATTAAGCACTACCAATCATTATAGCCACCATTGGATACAAATTCTTTAATCCCCTAGATTTCCACTAACCTGGTACGAACATCTTCAATCAGAGATTAAATCTTCCAACTTTGAGTCATCTCACATGGTCACTGCCCATTCTCGTACTTAATAAGGATTTCCTATTTCGGCTGAATCATTCTGCCGAAATGATATCATAAAATCCGCATTACTTTCGGCTGATTTGACATTCCCTATCGGACGGCCCAAATTCCAGAATGGCCTGCCTCAGCCGAAATGGTTTGTTAGACCTAAACTTACACAGATCTTGGTTCCACTTAAAATTCTTCCAATGTCATGACAACTACACCGCAACAAATGCCTTGGAGGATTTGAAAATTCCTCAAATATCTTCGCCGACCAAAAGACTCGGGAAAAGCACCATTAATTTATGAAGCTTTTCGGGAATAGTGAAGATACATTTTATCTTGAATCCTGTAACCTTATGTCGGTGGCGCAACTCATGGATAAGAATAATCTTCCGGAAGAATCTGTATGAAACTAATTGGCTTCTCTTTCTTCAACTTGGAGCTGTCGACTTGTGGATATCATTAAAGCTTCTTGCCTCTGCTCGTCCGTTGTTTGGCCCCACCTTCGGCTCTATCTTGGCCAAACCTCTGCTCGATCAACCAAATCGTTCTAGCTCCAATCGATCTCAATGGGTAATATCAGACTCAATTTATATGGATCCTTTCGGGTATCCAAGTGAACCCCCGATTGTTTAGGCCGAAATCTTTTTGCTAATCGCCCAATTTCGGACGTCAGCTGAGTGGTGCAATCAACCTAATTTCAGACTTCGGCCGAATCATACAACCGGCCCAATTTTGGGCGTCAACCGAATGATGCCACCAACATCGTTTCAGATGACGGCCGCCAAATACAATCAATTTCAAACGGTTGACCTGGGCTGTACAATTGGCCCGGATGAACTTAGATATAAACAGTTTTTGGTTACGAAATTCCAGCTTCATCGCATGTTCTGTGATTCGAAAGCCGTGATTCGCTCGAGTGCAATACAACATTAGGCCACCAAATCGTTCCTTGTTGGCCCTCCTATTCATCTTAGCTCTTGAATATTTGTATCTGACATTGTGTTTCTTATGAACTCGGCCGAAAAGATAAACGTCATTCCAATTTTTTGGCCGAGAAGGCGTACACCAACTTCCGATGTATTTTCATAACTCTCAAAGATGATGAAACTCCAACATCCTCACTCTCTGGTGCTTTAAAAGATATATATCAACATGCGTCTTTGCTCTAACTCACCCTGGCTGATTCCAGAAAAATAATTCAACTCTCCAGTTTCAAAAAATTTTAGCTCGGATCATTTTCTCACTAGGCCATTTCTGTAGCTCTGATTAATCCCGTAACGTCCCACAATCTCGTATGAGGATCTTCAACTTGAGACTGAATCTTTTATCTCAAGTCATTCTGCATGATCGTTGCTCACCCTCGTAATTAATAATGATCTCTTCTTTCGGCCGAGCTATTCTGCCCAAAAGATATCACAAGATCCGTACTGACCGTGTGGTCAATATAGATCCCAATAATATTTCTTATCTGAGCAGGGTATCTTATCTTTCCAAATAATGGCTTGAAAATCCAATATGCCCCACACTAATTCCACTTGAATATTTCAATCCTATACTCAACACTTTTGCAGCCATTACTAGTTTAATTCCACCAGCCTACACGCAATGTTACAACCATTACTTCCGTCAATTTAATCCGTCGTCAAATTCTTGCTCTTCTGCCTCAGCCGAAATGCTCTTTACTTTAGCTAGGTAACCATAATCTCAGCTCAGATGATTTGCAGAATTTAATCTTATTCCACACTAATCTTCCTGTCATCATGGATCGTGGCTTGTGGGAAAAGTGCAAAGTCTACCGAAAAATCCCTTGATTATCACCATGTGTCTTTATCTTTTTCCCATTCACCATCTTTGACTTGTACAATAATGAGTCTGAGTGCTTAAAACCCACCACCAAATGCCTGGGACCCATCAAAATTTATTAACCTGATTATCAGCCAAAAGAAAATCCCTTAAACCTGATTAGTGGACCCAACTCTTTCCAGACTATGTTCCCACTTATTTCGGCCCAAACCTTGTCAATCGGCCCAATTTCAAACTTCGGCTGAATGGTGCATTCAACATAGTATCAGATGTTAGCTGAATGGTAGCACCATCCCAATTTCATACGTCAGCCGAATTACAATCAGCACCGTTTCGTATGTTGGTCGGGTGTGACAATCGGCTGAGTTTCTTTCTCCCTTTGAATCTGTTTAGATCTCCTCCGCATAACCTGTATCTATTTTCCATTTTAATTGAGCCATCACCTTGTATTCATTCCAAAGAACGGTGAATCACAAACTTTAAATTCTTAATACCTCCGCTTGGCTTTACCAAATCGGCCGAGAAGATGAACATTAATCTTCGGCCGAAAGAGTCCACATCAATCTCCAATTTATTCTGTTAATTCCCATTGACTCATCGAATTTAACAGAATGCCTCATCTATTTCTAATAATAGTGAAGACCATCAACACTACTTTGGAAAATATACCCTTCTTTCTGGATTCGCACTAGAATATTACCTGTGATGGCTTCTTGAACAATTCTTCAACCTAGAACAATTAGTATCAAATGTTTTTTTTTTCTATTAGGCCGTGAATTGGCCTGTAGGCCGCCTAATCATCATTTGTCGGCCCTAATCCAGAGTCGCTCTTTGATCTAAAATACGAATACTCCGGGCATGCCCCCCCCGGGCGGATTTGCTACTCCCAATCGGCCGTATTCGGCCTGAAAGAAGCTTTCAATACTCGCGTATAACTTCATAATTCTTCATCGACTCGGCTGAACGAATGGTCCTATATATATGTTTCCATCCGGGATTAAATGGTTTCTGTAAAACCTATTGTCTCCCCACTATATCTAATGAAAGCAATCCAACACTTCGTCAGCAATCTAACTTCGTAAAGTACCACTCTCTCCAGCCGAAATATAAAATCACTAAATATATATATTTTTCCCTGACAATGTGATTCATTTCCGATTGGCTTCAGTAGTCACCGATCAGTCCATGACAAGCCATACGGACTCCAGTATTTCAAGTGTGCCTCACTAGCCAATGTGAATCGTCTGTCAAACTTGAAGCCTGGAATAATATTTCATCTCATCACTCAATAACCTCCGATCCAAATCGTGTGACTCCTTCGTCTGGCCCCATTTTTTTCGGTTAGTTCCATAACCTCCATTGCTAATTAGCTAGATGAACCAAACTATGGAATGATGACGAACATACTTCAATGAAAATCCATCATGTTTATGTCATTCCCAGATTATTAATCACATGTCGGCTCATTTCAGAAAATAGTGCCAATTCAAAATCTCCACATGACAACTAATTCTGAATAACCAGCAACCTCCTGGGAATTCTAGCTTCAAAGATGATCTTTCTCTACCAAACTAAAAGTGCAGTGAGTCGGCCTAGATGAACTTGGCCGTGAATCAGCTTTGATGGATTTATGCCACTGACTTGTAGATCTATATATACTGACAAACAATAATTTTCCAATTCGGACATATAGATGAATAAGGCCGTAAATCGGCCTTTGATGAATCATTGCTTCAAAAATCGGGCTTGATATTGGCCTGAAGCAATTTAAAGGATGTCATTCTTCAAAGTACCTTGAAACTCGTCTGCAAGTTATGATTAATTCCCTCCTGCTTTATATTGCCAAGCGATGACTTGCAAACCCAATATCTCAAAGACTTATCTGGTAGACCTTGAACCAATGAGTGGTGTTTTGACTTGGAAAAATGCAAGACTTCCGATACGTATATTGCTCACTGGGCTTCCATGATTCCTTTGTGTATATGTGCCTATATTCATTATTTTGTCCTCCGCTCCAGTGCCTCATTGATTGCATACTCCATCGGCCGAGATGCGCAGCCGATGACCTATGAACTCTATCATGTTAGTGATGCTGAAAAATAGACTTTTATTACTTCCTCATGCACACCAACCGATGGTCGATTCCCAATAATTTTCACGAAACCTGATCAACTCTAAATGTTTTCACATCTTCTGGTATGAACCATGCTAAGTGGGATAACATCTTAAATCATCTTAGCAGATGTTATCAGACGCTACCCATAAAGATCCATCATATATTATGACTATCACAATTGTTAGCCGCTGCTTCTAAATTCCAGATAGCTTCGTCGGCCCCGGTAGTAGAGATTCCAGCGGCAGTTGATCAAGTAACCATACTGACATTTGCATATATGCATTTCAATCATCCTCTCAATTTTTAGCCGAGGTCGTCAGAGAGTGGAATTTGGATATGAATACACCCCGGCAGCCACCTCCAAATAAGTTGCTCTAAGAGATATGATGCAACAATGCTTCGACCTTGGAGGTACCTGATGCATCACCCTATTCTGTATTCAGTTCTTCTAACTCAGGACTTCCAGTTTCAGAACTTTGTCGTGGATGAACGAGGCTAGTTTTGATGCACCAGTTTTTTTTTCAATAATTCACTCTTGCCCCCAACAGATTTGTTGCTCCCAATCCGCCGTGGATGAACATCTACTTGGTGGCTTTAAAACAATATATTCCTGAATCAGTCGGCCCATATTTCGGCCGAACTTAATTCCACTAGAGTGTAGAATTCGCCCTTTCTATGTCGCGTTATCTTCATAAATGACAACACATATCAGGTCTGTATTAGAACTTCCTGGGAACTTTGACTTCAAAGATGATCGTTCCCTGCCGAATTAAAAACTCAAAGAATCGGCCTGGATGAAATTAACTGTCGTGAGTCGGCCTTGTATGCCACTCATTTTCTCTTAGCCGAAACTCCATCGTGAGTCGGCTCAATTTCATATTTCCTCTATCATCAACTCACAATGATGTATAACATTTAAAATTCTGGTATGGGTGCAACTGACCCACCATCATATTCTGCCTCCAATTCTTTATAACTCGGACTTTCCATTTTCGAACTTTGATATGGATTAACAAAGCCGTAAGTCGGCCTTGACGAACCAGCTCTTCAATAATTGGGATTGCGCCCGAGCAGATTTGATAATCCCAATTCTGTCATCGAACCATCTTTGGGATGAATTTTTTAAACAAAATATTTGAATCATCGGCCCGGACTTTCGGCCGAACTTACTCCTCATATTTTCTATCCCAGATCTAGTTATTAATCCCACTTGAATTTTTTAAATCCTCTTGTAGACTTCCTTTCAGCCACCAACATCCGCATACATAGTGGCAAGGCTATTAATACCCTTAGTTTATTCCAAGTGCTCAAAAAATGCTTAAAATAATCTGAAATGAAATCTCAAGCGACCTCCACTAACTTCCGACAGGGATCTCATATCTCAACTATTTACATCTTCAACACAGTGCTTCCAAATACCCTCAGCTGGGATTACATTCCTTTTACAAACTAGATTCCTTCAATGCATTCAACAAGCGAGGCCAAGTTTGTATATACACATTCTTTGGTTTCTGATGTTGCGGCCTCGGATGCGGGTTAATATTTTCAATCAAGGTCGCCAATTCTGGCCTTGCACAATGACATGGCTGTAGGTCAACCAAGTTTTACACATATCTCTTCCTTTCGGCTGAAATCGTGTAGTGAATCGGCCCTAATATCCGATCTCATTCAACATTAATAGGCACATCCGTGCCTATCTCAGAATCATCTACAACTGAACGATCACTGTTTCTTCTTAATAGAAAAGAAACTTCCTCGCTCGAACGTCGAATTACAAAATATTGATACCGATGATCTAGGATGCCCGGACGAACTAGATTGCAAATCCATCTTTCGTCAACCTCTCCTTCAAAATAACTCGAGCTTGCTCCGGGCAAATTTGTTTCTCTCAGTAGGCCATAGTCAGCCTGAAGAAACTTTGAAAAGTTATTCCCATGTCAATCGCCCTGAACTTTGGCCGAACCTAGTTCTACTAATTTCATTCCATATTTGAATTTGAAGTCACAGCTGGTAAACAAGTGTTTGAACTTGCCCATCCACTTCTGCTGGAAACATAGGAATAGTTTTGACTTATCCCGGTAATGGCGCTGCTTAGATTCCATTTTTTTTTTTGCTAGGCCGAAATTAACTAATATTATCGGCCCATTCAATCTTTCTTGAAACATTTTCTTCCAGCACCTCGTTGATCTTTGAACACCTTGATCTTAATATTTCTTGATTTCAACTTCCAAAATAGCAACTATATACCAGCTCCTTGAGTAATAACTTTCTTGCTCGAATGAACAAGGCCGTGGGTCGGCCGAATGATTTATCTAGACTTTCACTTGTTCTCCGAATTTCGACACTGTTAGCGTTGTTCCTGTAAATCTGGAAAAATAATGTCTAGAACATGCGCCCGAGTCCTCCTAGGGGATTTTAAATCCGACCACCATGGAACTAAAATCTTTCTAGAACAAAACTTCTTGAACAAAGCTTCCTGAACTTAGATCTCTGCATCGAATTTGATAAATTGACTGGTGTTTCTGTTGATAGCATTTTTCAACTGAATCTAACTTTCAATCCGATGACGTTTCTGTGTTGGAGTAGTTAGGCCGCGAATCGGCCCAATTTTAGATATATCTCTTCATCTTGGCCGAAATTATGTAGTGAATCGGCCAAATTTCAGATTTCATCCATATAAACCCATATGTCTCTCAGGTTCATCTCTCATTTTGGTATTACAACTGACTATTAACTGATTCTTCTGATGAGCTAGGCTGCGAATCAAGCCGGATGAACCAGGCCCTGAATCCATCTGTTGCATCTCCTTCAAAATAATTTGAGTTTGCTCCCGCTTCAAATGGGCCGTCGTAATTGGCCTAAAGCAGCCTTGAAATTTTGTTCCTCGAGTCAATCGGTCTAAACTTCGGCCGAACTCAGTTGATTCTGATTTGAATCCTTATCATGAGAGCAATATTCAGTGTGGAGGTTATTGAATGGAGCTACAACTAACTCGAATTCATGCGTTCTCCTGCAGTGGACATAGGATCCTAGTAATGATGTTGCAGAGCCCAAGTTTCCCTTATATCCCGTTTTTTTCTCCTTTTTCCCGGCCGAAATTAATTCATGTGATCGGCCCATTGAATCATTTCGCCAAAGGCTTCTGAAATATTTTCTTTAAAACTTCATTGGCCTGTGCACATCTCGATCTCATTATTTTCTTAATGCAATTTCCAAAATAACAACACCAACTCCTTGGTTAACATCTTTCTAGCTTCAGTAAACAAGGCCGCGGGTCGGCCGAATGAATCCTTTCGTTTCTGCTCTTAAAATCCTTTCTTCCAAAACCTTGTTGATCGCCGAATACCTCGATCTTAAATTGATACCTGGTAGAAATCGTGTCCTGAACTAATCATCTTTCTGGCTTGAATGAACAAGGCCGTGGTCGGCCGGGTAGACTAGCTAGGCTTCTACCTGTTATCCCGAATTTCGCGCTGGCTATCTTCACACAAATTTGGAGTATACTAAACCTGCCCCCGAGTCTTTCCAAGGGCTTTAAATCTGACCAAATGTAACCACCATGGCATTAAAATCTTTTTACAGCAGAACTTCTTGGACGAAACTCCCTGAATTTTGCCCTATGCTTTGATCTGATAAAACTAATTCGGTTGAGCGGCAGGCAGCCTGCCCATCCAGATGATTCACCATACACATAGGTCTTCAAAAATGGATGGAACACCATGGTTAAGATCCGAATAGTGAAGACGATGACGACTTGACTTCTAATCAAGCGATTGTGGGTTCGAGTCCCACTGGGCGTGCCAATGTTGGAGCGGCCAAAAATTCGGGCCGTCCAAGGACCTTTTTCTCTTCAAGGGAAGCGGCCGGAAAAGGATCAAACCGGCTCGGGTTCGAAATCAGATTTAGATAAAATGCGCCCATAAAAAAATATATGAATAATTGTCGACCGAATCGCCGAACGGCTGAGCCTAGCATTCGTTCCCCTTTAAAAAGCGCCTCCTGTAGCTAATATAGTAATATTCAGCCCTTGATGCGGGACCGATCGGATATTAGATTCTCATATCAGTATCAATATTATTGCATCTAATCCAATGCAATACCCATTCCACCGCCACTCATCAGCAAAGGCAATAATACTCACATATATTCACATATACAGGGAACAAAATGAAGCATCTATCATTGATATTGATCCTTTATTCAAAGAACAAATACAGTTACAGATCTAGAATTATTGTACATTCTCAACTAACCGAATATGCGACCAGAACGCAGGAAGTCCAATTAGCTGGGAATTTTTGATAATCAAGCGTGATACCCGTGTTCTTGGCTTGAATCCACCAGACTTGAATATGCGTTAGATCTTGAATGCGCAGGAAGTCCAAATCTCATGAATCTCTCTATAATCGAATGGATACACACCATCAAGGAATTTGGAACAATGAATTTACCGTCGACCAAGGGGAAGCGGCTAATTCATTTAGAATTGAGCTAGCTAAACTAGGAAAGCTGTAAAGGGAAAGCTGTAAAAGGAAAACAATAAAGGTACTGAAAAGTAAAATACAAAGATAGAGTAAATTGGGGGTTGACCAAGGGGTAGCTTTCTTCTCCATGAGTTGGGGTATTTATAGATGTCTTGAGAAAATAACTTCCCATTGGATAAAATAACCGCTCCCCTGAAAATAATCTCTTCCAGCCTATGCCTCTGTAACCGACCCGTCTTTCAACTTTCAGCCGAATTCAAGCCTATGGCTTTTTTAACCGAATGCAGCCTATGGCTTTTCTGCTGAATTCATACTAAAATAAACCCGGTTCATCAAATGGTTTTTCATGCCGAATCCGGCCCAGTCTCCATGACCGAGTTCCTTCCTTTTCCTCATTTTGGCCGGCTTGATCGGCTGGTCCCAACAACGTATTTATAATTTTAGTTTTATTTTTTTAAGAGCTTATAATAGTTATTGTTTATTAAGTATATTTATCTTATAAACAGTGAACTTATGTTTTTTTTTAAAAAAACTTTTAATTAGTATTTTGTAGTTTGAACTGTTATTACGATTCTGATTCATAATTTTTTTTTTTGTTTTTAAAACTTTAGTTAAAAACCGTAACCAAACTGCACCAAACCATTTTTTTTTGATTTGATTTAGTTTTGGTTTAAAATGTTATAATAGTTTGGTTTGGTTTGATTTAAAATGCTAAAATAATTTAGTTTGGTTCCATTTTTTTCAAACCATTTTTTTATGATTTGATGCGAAACCGCACCCAAACAAACCGTATTTACCCCACGGGACATAGGAACTAGTAGTTAGTAACATAAATGATTGGTCAAGCACTCAATCATGGAGCATACAGGCGCAAGTCAGTTTTTTAAAGCTTCCAAAGTCCAAACTCATTTGAAAATCGAGTCTTGAGACTTGAGAGTGCACTGCACTTCAAATCAAAGTTCAAATCAGAGTCGAAGGCGCGCGAGACCCATCCAAACCCCATTCCCCAAATCCCCAAATTCCCATTCTTTTTCCATTCCACATTTCCATCTCCTATTCTATCAACGCCGCCGGCGCATCCCCACGAAGATTCATGTGACGAATTCCAAGGGGCCGAACCGGGAATATTGGATTTAGCAAGCAATGGCATCCAAAGAAACCTGCAGAAGTGAGCTGCGCGCCGCCGTCCGCCAACTCAGCGACCGCGGCCTCTATTCCGCCTCTAAATGGTTCCATTTCTGAAACCCTTCAAAATCCCTTTTGTTTTCATTTAATCCTAAAAACCTTTCTTTCTGCTGTTCGTTCTTAGAAAAAATTTTGTGGTTTCCATTGAAGGGCTGCGGAGCAATTGATGGGAATCGAGCAAGATCCTGCGAAACACCCTCCCTCGCACACTCGATTCCAGCGCGGCAGTTCCAGTATACGCCGCCGCTTCCGCACCACCACCCCTTCGGATTCTTCCGCCACTCCCTCTGCCGGAGTGTCTTACGTTTTGACTCCATCGATTACCGGGGTCGATGAATATGATTTCGATCCGGTTGATAGTGATTTTTATTTGTTAGCAAAGTCTTATTTCGACTGTAGGGAGTTCAGGCGGGCAGCTCATGTGCTCCGGGACCAGTCTGGGAAGAAAGCTGTGTTCTTGCGATGTTATTCGCTTTATTTGGTTAGTTTCTGTTCAGCTCTTTTGAGAAATTAATGTTTTCATGATTGATTTCTTGCATTAAAATGTTGAAAAGATGTGTGGTGGCTTTATTCACTGGATTAAGGTTTGTTTTTTGGATGTTTATGCCTCCTGCAAAGCTCCTCTGTGAACATGAATGGAGTGTAACTGTCCGAATTTGATGAGCCAAGTCTGTAGGGCTCTGTGTTTGTAGAAGACATTTTTGAAAGATGTTTGATTCAGTTTAAACTTGGTTTCTGAAAATGTGTATCTTTGTAATGGCAATGAAGTACATATGCGTTGTTGATGTGTAAGTTCTAATAATTCGAAACGTTTAGGACAGACAAATCTGTTTATGATATCCTTGCGGAACAAGCTATGTGTCTAAATGGAACTCTATCTATGATACTTACCATGTGTGTCGATAATGGTGCCTTTCTTTTTAATGCTTTACCCATCTTAAGTTAGGGTAGGCTTGAAGAAGATGGCATGGAGGACACATGGAACAATATTTGCTGTGATCCATTTCCATAGAAACAATTGTTCCTCTAAATTTTACCTACATAGATTTAATATAGGGGCACAAGATCTGTTTTTATGCATAGCCAACGTGTCAACATGTAATGAGGGAGACAGTGAATGTCCTTAAATGGTGTATATTGAAATTCGAAAGGATAAGGTGTATTTGGTTTTGGCAATTTGAGTTTATTTCATTATTACATAACTATCCGTGTATTGATTACATATACCTGGATTACCTTTTTCAATTTGAGATGTGAGCATTGCGATATCAGTTTTCTGTTCGATGTGAATAATTCAAGAATATTTTTCCCGATGTGTCATTTGTTTGAATATATGGATCTGTAGTTTATTCCGAGACTCTAGTGAGCTTTCCATTCAAATTCATCTACTGTTTCAGTTTCTTCTAAAAATAGATGTGCGTTATCTTTTTGTACTAGCTGCAACTTGTAAAACTGGTGGATGGATGCTGTCATGGATCCTTATTTTAACCGAGAGAACTTTTGGATTTTTTATTCTTTGCAGAATTTGATGAGATAGATGTTAATTAACCAAAATATTGGGTTTCTGAAGCCAACAAATAGCATTAATTATCGAACTAGAATTTTACCCTTTTCTTTTTTCTGAAATGTTAATGCTTGTTACCTATTTAATATTTGATGTTTTTATTGCCTCTTGTTAATTCTCTGAGCTTTGTTACCTCATCATATGTTTTCTCGTTGCTTGATTGTTGAGAATATTTTTGTTGCGCCACGTTATGGTACACATTCCACATTTTATCTTTTGTTCCATGCTTCAAGTACATTTTAGTTTAAACTTGAAATAGATTAAAATTAACTAATAAAAGATCTATATCTTGCCTTTGAATTTTGAAAACTGCCTAATTCATTTGATTTGTCCTCCTTTGTTTCATGAAGGCTGGAGAAAAGCGAAAAGACGAAGAGATGATAGAACTCGAGGGGCCTCTAGGCAAGAGTGATGCTGTGAATGGAGAACTGGTTTCGCTTGAAAGGGAGTTGTCGACACTCCGCAAGAATGGAACCATCGACCCATTTGGTCTTTACATATATGGTCTTGTCCTCAAGGAGAAAGGCAATGAGAATCTTGCAAAGTGTGTGCTTGTTGAATCCGTGAATAGTTACCCTTGGAACTGGAGTGCTTGGTCTGAGCTGCAGACTTTGTGCACTACTGTCGAAGCATTAAATAGTCTAAACATTAATAATCACTGGATGAAGGACTTCTTCCTTGCCAATGCTTACCAAGAACTTAGGTTGCACAATGAGTCCTTGGCAAAATATGAATATTTACAGGGAACATTCACATTTAGCAATTACATCCAAGCTCAAATTGCTAAGGCTCAATATAACCTCAGGGAGTTCGAACAGGTGGAAGTCATATTCGAAGAGCTTTTAAGAAACGATCCATATAGGATTGAGGACATTGATATGTATTCCAATGTTCTCTATGCGAAGGAGTGTTTTTCTGCTTTAAGTTACCTTGCACATAGGGTTTTTTTGACGGATAAGTACAGACCTGAGTCTTGTTGCATTATCGGGAACTATTACAGTTTGAAAGGGCAGCATGAGAAGTCTGTAATGTATTTTCGGAGAGCTCTTAAGTTAAATAAGAATTATCTGTCAGCATGGACCCTTATGGGCCACGAGTATGTTGAGATGAAGAATACATCAGCAGCAGTTGATGCCTATCGGCGAGCAGTAGATATAAATCCATGTGATTATCGAGCATGGTATGGATTAGGCCAAGCATATGAAATGATGGGAATGCCCTTTTATGCACTCCATTATTTTAAGAAGTCAGTATTTTTGCAGCCAAATGATGCTCGGTTATGGATTGCAATGGCTCAGTGTTATGAAACCGATCAGCTTCATATGGTTGAGGAAGCCATAAAATGTTACAAAAGGGCAGCAGATTGTAATGATAGGGAAGCCATTGCTCTGTACCAACTGGCAAAACTTCACTGCAAACTTGGTCTTACAGAAGAGGCAGCATCTTATTACAAAAAGGATTTAGAGAGAATGGATGCCGAAGAGAGGGAAGGACCGAATATGGTTGAAGCATTGACGTTCCTTGCCCAGCATTGCAGGGATCAGAAGAAGTTCGATGAAGCTGAGGTTTACTGTATCCGACTCCTTGACTACACTGGCCCGGTAAATTGTCTTAAATTCAATATATTCGAGCTTATATAGGTTATGCATATTACAATACTCTCCTGATGTGTTTGCATTGTGCAGGAAAAGGAAACCGCAAAGAGCCTTTTGCGAGGAATAAGATATGCAAGGGATGTTGTTGAGCATTTTCCTCCATAAGTTCCTCATACTAATTTAGTTTTGGAAAAGGTATGCTCATCGTTGTGAAGAAGTATCAACTGAGCTCCTCATTATCATATTGATCCAGGGCTGCAACAGTGCACTTATCAAGTAAATTTTGCTGTTTTGGGTTAGGTGGCTATATTGCTTGTTGTATGAGACAATCAGTTATTGTATTTGGGTTGGGTGGCTGCTTTGCTCATTGCAGTGATAAAGAACATTCCTGGAAATCTATTTTCATCTTCAATGACATTATTATTGATTTGATTATGTCTACTGAAAGACATTTACACCATACAACTCAGAACAAGCATGACGAACCTTGTTTTGCCAGTGATTTCCATCGGAAGGCTACGGGCTGAATAGTATTTCCATCTAGTTGTTGGGGAGTTTACAACCGAAATTGGTACTGCATTTGTCATCTACAGTTGCTGTAACATATTTCATGGAACAGAGATAACAGTGGAAAATGTTAAGCGTATGTTTGAAGTATGTTATTATATTCACTTGTTTGATGCATATCTTGGATACAGTTTATTTCAACTTGTAATATCCATGGTTATCATGGGATCGCCTAGTCGATGCCTAGGCGTCCTGGCGGTTTCCCGATGTCGCCTGGTGAGGTCGCCGCTCTGTTTGTTGTATTGGTGTCCCAACGTCCCCATATGACATCAAATCGATGCGAAGGCGATGCCATGTCGCCGGAAAAATGAAGAATACAGTTTAGGTCGGATTGCTTTGGGAAGATGAGCGGGGCTTGAAGAGACGACCAGTTGTTTCTAAGAGATGTATATTTGTATTATTTTAATGAGAAATTTGATGAGAAATTTGATAGTATATTTTTAATACCTGGTGAGGTCGCCGCTCTGTTTGTTGCATTGGTGTCCCAACGTCGCCATTTGACGTCAAATCGATGCAACATGCTCATTGGTAATGAAAGAGTTAATTGGGAGTCTATGCACTGGAAAATTAAACGCAGGAGTGCTAGCTCCCTGGAAAATAGCAAAACTCTGAGATGCAAAGGCATCATCAAATCATGGCAGTGTAGGAGAAAAAGCCGCAAGGAGACAGACTGGGTTAAAATGAACTGTGATGGAAGAAGCATTGTGGGTAACTACTGTCGTGCTGGTGGTCTGATTAGAGATTCAAATGGCAATTGGATTGGTGGTGTTAAAGCTTGGGGTGACAGAATGCATACTAGTAGTAGTCTAACAGAAGCTTTGGGTATATATCTTTGCCTTCAATATGCATGGGAATTGGTTTTGAAAAAGATTATTGTTTTTTTTTGGATGAGGAAAAAGATTATTGTTGAATCTGACAATCATGAGACTATCGATATCATAAATGATAATTGCGGGTGGGCCGGTCCAAACATCCGAGTTATAACTCAAATACTCTACAAGACATGGCTAATTGGAGTTCGAAATTGAAATTCCAAGTATTACCGAGGGAATGTAAAAGAGCCGCCGATAGACTCATTTGAGGTCATCTTCCTGTAGCCGGTGTCGAACATCTTACTAGACCGCCCGATTACATTTTGAATATTCTTAGAGATGATTGTATTGGATTGTATAATTCCCAATAATTTTATGAAAAAATTGGCTTCGACCCGTTTTTCCAAAAAAAAAAAAAGTATATAGTTATAGGCCATTAATGGACTTCAAATAATAATTGAGTTGAATTAATTGGTTTAAAACATATTTGGACTTTGAGGAAAATTTAATTTATATTATTATTTATTTATTTATAGTTTATTACTTTTAATTTAAAGAATACATGTTATTAATAAATACTATAGAAAATGATATACGCAAATTAATTATTCTTTGATTTAAATTAGTTAAAAATATATATCATATTTTTTAAATTATAAACTTAATTGAAATTTTAAAATAATGTGAAAGTTGTTCAAGAGAATATCTATTTACATTATTTTAATAAATTTAGATACTTTAGTAGTAAATCATTATTTTATTTAGGGAGTAATAAACATTGTCCATGATGTATTATGTAGTTAATCATTAAAAGGCGAATAATAATTATTTCTTAAAAAAATATTTTATACAAAATTCAAGAACATTGGGACGTATGCTATTTTTAGGAAACTAGGGGATGAGGACTTATCTTAGCTAGTGGTCAAGTCACCCGACTCCCAATTTATAGATTGGGGTTCGATTCCCCACTCGGCCCTTATCCATCCCCTATATCCCTATGTAATCTATGTGGCTTGGGCTCTCACATACCTTTGCCGACATATGCATATCAATGTTTACCATTTTTTTAGGAAATGAAATTTTTATTTAAATATTTTAAAAATAATTCTACATCATGTAATATAATATCAATACCAAACATTGTATATAATATTAATTTAATACAATATAAATATAATACGGTACAATGTTCCAAACATGTCATATGGGAGTAACTTTTTTTTTTTGAGGATAAAAGGATTTTATTTCCAAACCAACCAAATCCAATTACATCTCTCATTGGAACAGGCGTATTCCACCAGACTACAACCGATATATCCAATGCCAAAACACAGACACAACCCATCCATACAGCACTACCAGAGAATGAAATAACAAAGCCTGGACAACAGAATCAAAAAGAGAACTACCAGAACCATACTAGAACAAAGACGCAGTCCAATAATGTACCACCCTAAAACAGATCGAATGACAAAAACCAATTCAGATCCACTCTTCAATCTTTTCTGCATGCTCCGCACCCCTTCTTGCCCAATGATCCGCCATTTCATTACGCTCTCTCAAAATGTGTTGGATTCTACCATTGCCTGCACAGCTAAATACAGTCATAATAGGCCCCAACAAATTTAACGGGACTGACTTTTTAATATAACCCAATATGGGAGTAACCCAATACTAGTTAATTTATTCCCTACTCACTTTAATTCTTCCATGTTACGTACTATTCAACTGACTTTTTGGCGTATATCAGGTATCCCCATGTCATATTATATTCAAAAATAATTTTTCGAGGAACTGGTGGAGATTTTGAAGGGTTGTCTTCCTTAAAGCAGGATTCTGCATACAACACAAAGATTCGAACTCAAGATTTTTGCTTAAGCTGCCAGAGCTCCTCAACTTCTCTATTTTTAATTTAAAAGTTGGTAGAATTATTGATTTTTAATTAAAATTTTATATCGAATATTTTATAAAATAATAATAAATAGTTGTGTCGCCAAATCTTCGCCATGGCGGCCGCCATGTCGCCCACCAGGCGGGCGTTCTTGTGGTGCTGAGATTTTAAACTTGCCGTGATAACCTTGGCAATATTTCTTTTTATGGTTTCTATTTGCTGCTGCATTATAGCACCAATAGCACCCTGGCACATATCAATTTACTCATCATCTATATCTATATCTATATCTATATAATATATAAAAAAAATATCCCTTATGAACAGTAACCTACTCTTATGAACAGTAACCTATCAATTATCTCTCACAAAAATCCCCTTATGAAGGGTAACCTACCTATTCCCTCAACATTCACTTTCTGCATGCAATCCAATACACATTTATAAGTTGATGAAACTATAGTCATTTTAATTTGTCAATGGATTCATTTACAAGAGTATTTCTTATATTTTTTTAATTTAATTTGGAAATATCTACATCTTTATAAAATTTCTAACATCTCAACGCTTTAGGGTGAATTAATATCAATAATCAATTATCGAGTATAATATGATTTCACGTACTTTCTTTTGTCAATGTATAGTATGACATTAGAGTCGTGAATAGAAAGGTTTTTATTATTGCTTTTTCATTTTTTTTTGTCATTTTTTATTTTTTTTTGGAGGAGCCATCGAAGGCCTGGAAAGGGGTGGTGGGAGCCCATACCACACAATTACAAAGGGGGAATAAAGGGAGGGATAGGGGGCTGGTGGGGATCGAACCTCCAACCTTCCGTTGGAAACCTAGGGACTTAACCACTTGGGCTAAGTCCTCATCCCCTGCCTTGTCCTTTTAACTATTGTTTGTAGTATAATTATTCTTTAAGATACTAAATTGTATATATAAATATTGGTAATGACATATGTTGTTTGATTTGTATGCAATGTATAGATGTACTCATGTAATGCTTAAAATAGTTTAAGGAGGTTGGGGAATATTATCGACCTAATAAAATTGAACAATTTTATTTGTTAAATTGGATAATTTTATTTATATTGTCCATAATTTCCGCCCATTGGGCGGGGAAATACTAGTACAAACAATATAATAACATCATTTAACTAGATGTATGTTTATTGGGGTTGATGGATTTGAATTTTGAGTAGGATTGGTGGAAGTACATTAGCCTACAAATGTTACTGGGCATCTCAGAAAACAATAAAGACAGCAAAATTTTGTTCACATCAATGTCATAGCTTAAAACAACATTCTTGTATGTACAAAAACAAAACAACAAACCATAAACATCACTGTGATCTTAATGCCTCAATTCACCACAATTGTAATAATGTCTTCAATTCCGTTATCCGTCAATTGCTCTTTAAGCTGTTTTACAGACTTACAAAACTGCAATGAGCAGACAGATACGGAATTTCCAATTTCAGTAGGGGTCTCTTTTATCCGGGAGCCACTGCTGATGATCAGCTGTTGGAGCTGGAAATGTTGAAGCACAACACACTAATTTCAGTAGGGATCTCTTTAATCCTGGAGCCACCATTGATGATCAGCTGTTGAAGCGGGAAATATTGAAGCACAGCACACCGAGCCACCAATTTTATTGTTAATAGGAAGAGGAAGGATCCAAGATCTGTTTTTGGTGTACCGGCGTGAAGTGAAGGATGAGATTAGTTGGAACTCAAATTTGAAAATATTTGGTGTATGTTGGTTGGGAAGGAATTTTGACCGGGACTATTTTGTGGTGTATTATGTTTCTAATAGTAAGTAGATTTATATAGTTACTGTTGTTCATACTATATAGTATTAATGGGCCGGGATATGGTAGGAGAGGGCAAAAAATTGTGTCAAATCTGCTGTCCAAGGATGTTTCTAGAACGTTACCTGGATTATGCCTGCATCGCCAGCAACAATTTCAGGGTTGTCCTCGACATCATCCAGAGCCGCCTTCAGCTCATCGACTAGGCCTTGTTCAGGATCAGGACAGAAACTAATTGAGGATTAAATGTCTTCACCTGTGAAATGGTACAGACATGGAGTATTAGCAAACACTTGTCAATAACATGATTTCCATACTCACAGTCATGAAATTACTTGATGGGGGAGGAGAGTGACATTCGAGCCAGCTGCAAGCGCAAAGACTCAACTTTCCTGTTTTTCCGCAACTATGTCCAGAGTCTGCATAGAACAACGAATTTCGTGAAGTGTTATAATCCCACTAGCCAAACATCCCCAAAAATAATAAATTAGGAGTAGGGGCGTAACACTGTACCAGCACTCCCATTCAGACATCTGAACGACGACGAAAATCTTTTTGCACCCCTGAACAAACGAACAGCTGGAAAGGTGGGCTGTCAATCGGAGGAGGCGCACACGGAGGAGCCGGCGGACAGATTCCACCAAGGCAGCGGCTGGCTCAGAGAGGTGCTTTCAGATAAACAGACGCGTGAATAGCAGCTCAATGACGGAGAGCGGCGTGCGGTCGACAGCGTCGATTCATTGGCCGACGGAGGCGGTGCAAGGTTTCTTGGTGTTAGGTCAGTCCATTAATATGGGCTTGACCAATACAATAAAAAAAAAAAAAGAAAGAAAGGAAAACAAAGCACTTACCTGGCAACGGTGGGTAGACATTTAATACACCATCAATAATAGAGTGCAGTGAGAATTGAAAACAGATCTGTGAGGCAGTGGGCAAGAACTTAGCAAGCCAAAAATACAGAGAGCAACGAAGAGAAACAGAGGAAGAAGTACAGAGAAGGAAGGCAGCTTCGTCTTCAAACCTCCGGTGAAATCGTTTCTCCTATCTCTTGTTCTTAGCCTAGAATTGTGTTCTAGAAGTATATATACATTTTGGGGAATCCACTGCCGTCTGTGATTATTGTTGATTAGCCAAGATTAGTGAAAATCTTGATGATTGTTGGTGAACCTCTAGGCATATGCTAGAGAGAAAATATTGGTGTACCCATTATTTGATATAGTGGAGATTTGAGATGGTGGCGACTGGCCCGTGGTTTTTACCTTCTTTTTGAAGGGTTTTCCACGTATAAATCTCGGTGTCGATTTACTGCTTTGATATTGTTTTTGGTTGATTTGGTGTTGTTGGCTTGATAGCATCTGTTGGAAACTCATTTGGCACACAGGGATATATTATTTTGGATATTGATATTATTTTGGTATTTCTGGTGATCCCACAGGTTCCGCACTATTCCTGTTTTTTCCCAACAAACTGGTATCAGAGCGAAAGTTGGGTTGTGGAAGTATTGGAAGTATATCTGTGTGTTGAAATGGATGAACAAAATTCCTTTGGAATGATGAAATTAAATTCAGGGAATTATGCTATTTGGAAAAGAAAGATGCTTGACTTGCTTTATTGCAAAGATTTATTTAAGCCGGTGTTAGGCAAAGAAAAGCCAAATGATGTGAGTGATGATGCTTGGGGGTGTTGCATATGAAAGCTTCTGCTACCATTAGACAATGGGTAGATCCCAATATATTCCATCACATTGCAGAGGAAACCAAAGCAGATTTATTGTGGAAAAAGCTTGAGGCACTTTATGAGAAAAATACTTTCAGAAACAAGGCGTTGCTCATCAGAAGACTTGTGAACTTGAAGTTCAGGGATGGAAAAAGTATGACAAAGCATACCAGTGACTTTGTGGGATTGGTGAATCAGTTGGCTGGGATGAAATTAAATCTTGAGGATGAGTTACAGGCACTGCTACTTCTGGGGTCTCTACCGGATAGTTGGGAAACACTAGTGGTCTCATTGAGTACTTCAGCACCAGGTGGAACACTAACCATGGAGATGGTTAAAGATAGTTTACTCAATGAAGATGCAAGAAGAAATACACCTGTGACTACACAGATTTGGTGTTGTTGGCTTGATAGCATCTGTTGGAAACTCATTTGGCACACAGGGATATATTATTTTGGATATTGATATTATTTTGGTATTTCTGGTGATCCCACAGGTGTATGCAAGAAGAAATACACCTGTGACTACACAGAAAAATGTGAATCTTCTTCAGATGTTCTAGTTTCTCAGAAGCCAGTAAGACAGGGAAGAAGTAAGAGCAGAAATCCACAAGGACGTGATAAACATTATACACCAAGAGGAAGGTCTAAGAACAGAAAAGAGATTAGATGTTATCACTGCGACAAGCCGGGTCACATGAAAAAAGAGTGCAGGATCTTGAAAAGGGAAATTGCAGAAGGCAAGAAAGAAGAAAAAGAGACTAATGCAGTTAACCACAACAGTGATGCAGTTACTGTCTTAGATGACAGTTGTGTTAGTCTAGTGTGTCAGGACACTGATTGGGTGATTGATTCTGGCGCATCGTTCCATGTTACATCTCATGGTGACTTCTTCAGTTCGTACTCTTCTGGTGATTTTGGTAATGTCAAGATGGGAAACAATGGTGTTTCAAAGATTGTGGGCATTGGAGAGATTTGTTTGGAGACAAATCTTGGTACCAAATTAATACTCAGGGATGTGAGACATGTTCCAGATATTCGTCTCAATTTGATCTCAGCTGGAAAGTTAGATGATGATGGTTTCTGCAACTACTTAGGTGAAAGTAAATGGAAGCTCACCAAAGGGTCTTTGATAGTTGCAAAAGGGAACAAAATTAGCACACTCTATGTCATGCAAGCAAAATTATGCAAAGGGGAGACAAATGTGGTTCAGAAAGGTATCAGTATTGATCTTTGGCACAAGAGACTTGGCCATGTGAGTGAGAAGAGCTTGCAGACTCTCTCAAGGAAGCAATTTCTACCGAATTTGCAAGGTACATCTCTGAAAACTTGTCTTGATTGTATTGCTGGTAAAACACATAGAGTTTCATTCCATACTTATCCTCCACATAGAAAGCCTGGTGTACTTGATTTGATTCATACTGATGTTTGTTTTATGCGAGATAAATCTCTTGGAGGTGCTGTCTATTTTGTGACATTTATTGATGACCACTCGAGGAAAGTTTGGGTCACTGCTTTGAAAACCAAGGATCAGGTTTTTGATGTCTTCAAGGAGTTTCATGTCAGGGTTGAAAGGGAAATAGAAAAGAAGCTGAAGGCAGTCAGAGCAGATAATGGTGGTGAATACAGAGGGCCGTTTGAGAGTTATTGCAGAACTTATGGTATCAGGCTTGAGAAGACTCCAGCTAAGACACCACAGCTGAATGGTGTTGCTGAAAGGATGAACAGGACAATTGAAGAAAGGATCAGGTGTATGCTTTCGAATGCAAAGCTTCCCGAAAGCTTTTGGGGGGAGGCTATGCGGACTGCAGTTGATTTGATAAATCTTTCTCCAAGCACTGCTCTTGATGGTGATGTTCCCAACAGAGTTTGGAGTGGGAAAGATGTTTCCTGTGACTACTTGAGAGTGTTTGGCTGCAGAGCTTTTGTTCATGTTCCGAAAGATGAGAGGTCGAAGCTTGATGATAAGGCCAAAGAATGCATCTTATTGGGTTATGGTCATGAAGAACTTGGTTACAGGTTATGGGATCCAGTTAACAAGAAAATTGTGAGAAGCAGAGATGTTGTATTTCTTGAAGATCAGTTTGGGGATGATGTCAGCAAAGATAAGAGTCCCAGTTCCTTTGCTGAGATTCCAGTTAGATTGGATCCGGTCCCTTCTCCCTTAGTAGGTCATGATCACGGGGGAGACACACGACAAGAAGGTGGTGATGTTGTTAATGATGAGCCTGTAGCTGATGTTGATCCAGTTGGAGAAGTACCACAACCACCACTACCAGTTGAGCCAATTTTGAGGAGATCCACCAGAGAGCGCCAACCATCAAAGAGATATAACACTGATGAGTATGTGATGCTTACAGATGGAAATGAACCTGAAAGCTATGAAGAAGCCATTGGTCATGAAGCCAAGAATGAGTGGTTGGAAGCTATGCAAGATGAGATGAAGTCATTAAAAGATAATCGGACTTATGAGTTGGTAAAACTACCAGAGGGTAAGAAAGCACTCAAGAACAGGTGGGTTTACAGGTTAAAGACTTCTGAAAATAGCTCACAACCAAGGTACAAAGCAAGGTTGGTTGTGAAAGGTTTTGATGAGAAGAAAGGTGTTGACTTTGAAGAAATATTTTCTCCAGTTGTGAAGATGAGCTCCATCAGAGTTGTTCTCGGTCTGGCCGCCCGTTTGAATTTGGAAATTGAACAACTTAATGTGAAAACTGCATTCCTTCATGGTGATTTAGAGGAGGAAATCTACATGGAACAACCTCAAGGTTTTGAAGTCAAAGGCAAAAAGAACATGGTTTGTAAGCTTAAGAAGAGCTTATATGGATTGAAGCAAGCTCCAAGGCAATGGTACAAGAAGTTTGATTCATTCATGATGGGTCAAGGGTATACCAGAACACTGTCTGATCACTGTGTGTTTGTGAAGAGGTATTCTGATGATGATTACATTATCCTATTGCTATATGTAGATGACATGTTGATTGTTGGCCATGATGCTAGCAAGATTGAGAAGTTGAAGAGAGAATTGGATAAGTCTTTTGCAATGAAAGACTTAGGCCCTGCTAAACAGATACTTGGCATGAAAATAACCCGAGACAGGAAGAAGGGTAAACTTTGGCTATCTCAGGAACGCTATGTTGAGACTGTGCTTGAGAGGTTCAACATGAGCAAGGCAAAGGCAGTGTCTTCTCCACTTGCAGGTCACTTCAAACTTTCAGTTAAACAGTGTCCTACAAGTGAGAAAGAAAAAGAAGAGATGAGCAAAGTTCCTTATGCATCAGCAGTTGTCTGCTTGATGTATGCTATGGTTTGCACAAGACCAGATATAGCTCATGCAGTTGGAATAGTGAGCCGGTTTCTCTCTAATCCAGGAAAAGAGCATTGGGCTGCAGTGAAATGGATTCTCAGATACTTAAGAGGTACTTCCAGTGTATGTTTATGTTTTGGTACTAATGAGCCTATTCTGGTTGGATACACAGATTCAGATATGGCAGGTGATGTCGATTCCAGGAAGTCCACATCGGGGTTCTTGATGACTTTTGCAGGGGGAGCTGTTTTTTGGCAATCAAGATTGCAAAAGTGTGTTGCTTTGTCTAGTACTGAAGCTGAATACATTGCCATCACAGAAGCTTGCAAAGAAGCTTTGTGGATGAAGAAATTGTTGGAAGAGCTTGGCATTGAACAAGAGAAGTGGATTGTTTACAGTGACAGTCAGAGTGGAATCCATCTATCTAAGAATTCGAGTTTCCATTCGAGATCCAAGCATATTGATTACAGGTATCATTGGATTCGTGACGTGTTTGAGGACAAACAGTTGAGTTTGGAGAAGATCCACACAAGTGAGAATTCAGCAGATATGTTCACTAAGTCTTTGCCGAAAGAGAAGTTCGAAGCATGTAGGCGAGGAGCGGGCCTGGTAGAGCCCAGAAAATGAACTGACGGGGGAGAATTGTTAGGTCAGTCCATTAATATGGGCTTGACCAATACAATAAAAAAAAAAGAAAGAAAGGAAAACAAAGCACTTACCTGGCAACGGTGGGTAGACATTTAATACACCCATCAATAATAGAGTGCAGTGAGAATTGAAAACAGATCTGTGAGGCAGTGGGCAAGAACTTAGCAAGCCAAAAATACAGAGAGCAACGAAGAGAAACAGAGGAAGAAGTACAGAGAAGGAAGGCAGATTCGTCTTCAAACCTCCGGTGAAATCGTTTCTCCTATCTCTTGTTCTTAGCCTAGAATTGTGTTCTAGAAGTATATATACATTTTGGGGAATCCACTGCCGTCTGTGATTATTGTTGATTAGCCAAGATTAGTGAAAATCTTGATGATTGTTGGTGAACCTCTAGGCATATGCTAGAGAGAAAACATTGGTGTACCCATTATTTGATATAGTGGAGATTTGAGATGGTGGCGACTGGCCCGTGGTTTTTACCTTCTTTTTGAAGGGTTTTCAACGTATAAATCTCGGTGTCGATTTACTGCTTTGATATTGTTTTTGGTTGATTTGGTGTTGTTGGCTTGATAGCATCTGTTGGAAACTCATTTGGCACACAGGGATATATTGTTTTGGATATTGGTATTGTTTTGGTATTTCTGGTGATCCCACAAGTTCCGCACTATTCCTGTTTTTTCCCAACACTTGGCGGCGGCTCACGGCAGACAGCTGAAGCCTAGGCTCGAATTCTGTGGTGTCGGTCGCTGAGCTCGGGCGCGAGCTCGGTCGCGAGCTCGTACACGAGCTCCTTCGCGATAGTCGGCGTGAGCTCGGAGGCCAGCTTGGAGGCGATCATAGCGGTAGTTGGCGGGGTAAGCTGGGGGTTTATATTCTTCAAGAATTTTGAGATCCTATTTTTTGGGGATTATTTGAAAAAAAAAAAAAACGCTTAATGTTCATTGGGTGGGAATTGGTGTCAGCCGTTCATGACACTGTTCTTAAGATGTCATTGTACATAAGAATGTGTTAATTGTTATTGATTATAAGGAGTGTATTGTGTGAGGGGCACTTTTTCATTTTGTTAATAGTGAAAAATACTGTATAAATATGAATATTTTAAAAAATTTAATAATAAATCACAAATAAAATAGATAATTCAAAATTAAACCAAATTGAGATTGTTCTTACCTCCATGAATGTAACATCTTCATTGCCCTCTTCTTGCAGTTTCTCTTTAAGTGTTTCTACAGACTTCTTCAACTGCGGTTTGCCCCACCCTGTTATGGAAATCAATTCCAGCGTCGAGATGTTGCCAATTTCACTAGGGATCTCTTTAAGGTCACTGCAGTCTGTGATGATCAAGTGTCGGAGCACAGGGAAATGTTCCCAGGACGACACATTCCACTCAACAAGGTGACTACTTACCAGTTTCAAGTATTTGAGTTTTTGAAATTGATCATCTTCTGTCTCCCACTCATCCCATTTAAACCGAACAGTATCTAATATGAGAACCTCAAGTTTTGGTAGTGCCCCAATAATAGACATACGCTCCTGATTCAGGGCACAACGTTTTAGGCTTAGCTTTATGATAGTACTTGGGAATGTGATCTCAACTTTTTGAAATCCCTCATTGTCCACTACTCTAAGGGATTGAAGCTGCAAAAATAAGCTGAATTCCAAAATAGACCCCGACTTCAAATGTAATAGATTGCATACAAGTTTGCGGATGTGGGGAAACACTTTCAATTTCTGTCCACGCTTCTGGCTGGAAATAAAAACAGCAGAAATATACTCAAGGTTATAGGTATGAGAGGTATTACAATCGATGTCCAAATATACTCGCGGGGCCCTAAGGTATCTTAACTTCATCATCGCATCCAAAAAGCTTGAGGTTATATGAATGTCATAGTATAAAATAAGGAACTCAAGGTTGGAAAATCTGCCCATCGGTTCGAGCTTCCAAGTTGTTTCCAAGTATCTCAAGTGAACTAGATCTTGTATTCCATCCAAAACATTTGTACGGCCTATATTTTCCAAGACACGAAGTAATTTCATTTGGCCAACTTTTATTACTGGATAACTTACCTCCTGACAGTCCACAAAAGACCTAATATACTTGGATGAGTCGGGCAGATACACTCTATTATAATATGGGAAAGGCCGAACATGGCATGTTATACGTTGAACTCCATGATCGCGGAAGGAAATGTCACTGAAAATGGAAGAGTATAACATTTAATTTGATATTGTGTGTCACCAATTCAAACTAACTAACAAGACATACCATCTATATATATAATTAACCATAAATATCAAGTTTAAATGAGAAATGTACAAAGAGCAAGTGAACGAACTCACCCATCCGGTACCTTTAGAAAGTTGCCATCTTCAAAAATTTTCAAGCACATGTCACGCAATAGATCATGCATTCTGCAAACTTTGGCTTCCCCTTTACGATTTCTTTTGGCAACCATTATGAGGTTTTTATTGATTAGCTCCTCCATATATTCCTTTGCTATATCATCCGCTCTCTTTCTCTTATCCAGTGAAATAAATCCTTCAGCAATCCAATGTTGCACCACTTTCTTCACAATAATCTTTTCATCTTCAGAAAACCTTCCAAAATAAAGAAAAGCAAGGCTTCAAGTGGTGAGGTAAATACATGTAACTGAGTTCCAATGATTTTGCGATGAAGCTATCTTGATAAGACAAGATGTAGGAATCCATAGTTTGTCCCACATTTTTCCACGCGCTTAAATCGTTCTCCATAGTCGAAAGAATTCCAGCAACAACTACAACTACAAGTGGTAAACCATTACATTGTGCTGCAATTCTTGCTCCTATGTGTTGTAGTTTGGGAGGGCATGATCCTTCATGGAAAACTTTCTTCTGTAATAGCTTCCAACATTGATTGTTTGACAAAAGGGGAAGTGCATGGATGGTGCTATTGCATTGATATGCTACTTTTTGTTCCGACTGGTGAATAATATTCGACTACCATTTCCATCATCAGGAAGGTATCTCTTAATACCATTCCATGCATGTAACTCCCATATGTCATCCACTACAACAAAGTACCTTCGTCCTTTTAAAGTTTGATAGACAAGTAGACCCACTTTATCTTCAGTTTCTTCTGCGAGTGTGGCTTCTTTGACCTGAGAATCCAAACCCATTAAGATCTCTACTAGTAAATTTTTCATCCTATATGCTTGTGAAACAATACACCAAGAAATTCTGTCAAATCTATCTCTCACTGCGGGATGATTGTATATCTTTTTGGCCAAAGTTGTTTTGCCAAGTCCTGGCATCCCAGTGATGGAAATTATTTGCAACCTTCCTCCTCCTCCAATCAGTTCTTCAAGAATTTGAAGCTCCTCATATTTGAATCCAACCACTGTGTCATCATCGACCATAGAATTTATTCCAGTTTGAAGTGATGGTCCTGCAGCAAAGTCATCTCGCACTTGTAACACCCGATCAACTTCAAGATTTTCCCGAACCATTTCGTGAAGCCTACTCCCAACGAGCTCAACACTGTGGATAATGTGAGGGAGCTTAAGGGCGAGGTACCAGGCTGGAGCATCTCCACACAAAAAATAGTTGACCAGATATTCAGGTCAAATGTGAGCATCACGATTTGTTTCAGATAATCTATTTTATCGGAATGCTTGTTAAACAAAGACCATGAATGTTTTAGGGTCCCATGAAGCTTTTCAACGTCATTTCTCACCTCAAGAATGGAATTATCTTCCCGATTCATTAAATTCCTGTTAGGTGGTGCCTCTATTCAGTGGTAGGTGCCGCCATTACTTCCAATTTGGTGTGCTACACTGTAGCAATTGCAGCTAAAGCTACTCCTCGATTGCCTATAAATAGGACATTCATTTTGATGAATTAAACACCCCAGCAGAGAGAGCAAAGCAGCTTGTCTGGCTTTGAAAGCTCCTTCCCAGTGTAGTTTATATTTTAGCCTTTGTGAGTCTTTCTTGTCAAGAGGGTTTTGCGGTATAGGATTATTTCCTATAGCCTTTTGTAATATTGTTTCTCCCTCATAGTGAAATGATAATTCAGTGGGGCCCGGAGGACGTAGGCAGATTTTGTGCCGAACCTCATTAAATCTTGGTGTTCTCTTTATTGTTTAATTAATAGCTCCATTATTCGGGTATAATTTTGGTGGAAACCAACCCGATTTCCACAACAATTGGTATCAGAGCCTTGGTTGCATAGTATGCTCTGTGGTCGCAGCTAAGCTGATCTTCCACATCAGAAACGCATCTCGGTTGAGCTACCATTTTTGAGCTATTAATTAAACTTTGAAGCAGAAATGGCGGATAGGTCCAGTGAAACGTCAACTTCAGATTCGAAGCCGTTGGTGACATCGTCATCACGGACGATGGTTTCAAATGCCAAATTTGACGTCGAAAAATTCGACGGTACCAATAATTTTGGTATGTGGCAGTGCGAGGTGTTGGACATCTTGTACCTGCAGGAGCTGGATGGGGCACTTGAAGAAACCAAACCAGATGGTGTTGATGATAAAGACTGGACGAGGATCAACTGCCTTGCGTGTGGTACAATTCGGCTATGTCTCTCAAAGGAGCAGAAGTATCCACTCATGAGAGAGACGATGGCGCACAGACTGTGGAAAGAACTGGAAGATAAATTCATGAAAAAGAGCACGGAGAACAAGCTCTACATGAAGACGAAGCTGTATCGATTCCAGTATTTGCCCGGTACCACGATGAACGAACACATAACAAGATTCGATTCTTTGATCACCGATTTATTGAATCTCGACGAGAAGATAGATGACGTTGACAAGGCGTTGATACTGTTAGCTTCGCTCCCCGATGAATACGAGTATATAATTGTTAGTATGCTGACTGGAAAGGAAACAATTTCCTTTAAAGAAGTTACCACTGCCTTATATTCTAACGAGATCCGAAAGAAGGATATAACACCCCGTAAGGTTTTAAATAAAAATTTGAATTTAATAAATAAATATTCAAAAATTTCTCATAAAACTAAATTTTTAGGAGATGGTATTGTTCAAAGCGTAGATTAATTAAGTCGATCCTAGTTGTGAACTAACTCTGATAAATTTAAAACTTAATGTAAGACTATTAGATTAGCTAATAACTATGGAAATGTATATATCCTGAAATTACTTAAGACCACCAAATTATTTATAAGAGTTGGAGTAAGGATTTGGTAAAAGTGGATTAGGTTTATAAAATTTATCCTATAAGAGCGTCGAATAGAAATGTTGTTTAATCGCTAAGACTGAACGAGTTGCAGACTATCGAACATTAACTAGTCTTACGTCCGTGAACTTATATGCTTCAAATTGAACATTATGGGACACAGGTTAAGTTATGGAAATTTAACTAAAATACATAAACAAGTGATTGATAAATTACCCTATTCTCAATTAGTAAATTATCTAACTTAAAAGATTTGAAGACTTGAATTGAACTAATATAAATAGTGAGCTAATCATTTATTAAAAATATAAGATCTCATTATTAAAGTGTAACTTGTTAAATATTTGGAATACCAACTTGAATTAATTTAGTGAGGATCATAATAAGTATTTTTAAGTCGTTAGATCTTATTCGATAATCGGGTGTATTTAATTTAATAATATGCAACAAAGAATCCGAAAGGAGGCTTAGCTTAAGAAAATATATATACATATATTTAATTATTAGAGCCCTAGTAGGTTACAAGCTATTTGATTTTAATGAGAGAGTATTATAAGCTTTGGAGAAAAAGGTATTGGACATGAGTTAAGTTGTAAAATTCATTACCATAATTTAATTCAAAATACTTAGCCGCTTTAATTATGGAATTAGTGACGGCCGAATTCTCAAGGAACAAAATTGCCCAACTATGAAAACCCAAGACTTGGATTATTTAGTAAAATGCACTATTAAATAATTTAAGCACTTATTAGCTTATAATTATAAAATCATATATTATTTGAAAATTAAAACAAGTGCTAGATTATTTTGAAGCAATGAATCTGCGATCAACATTCAAAACATAATTTGGTCTGAATAAAGCAACAATGGTGTTAGAACAAGTATATATGACAAGCCCATTAAATTATAAGCGTTAGATTAAATAATTTTGGGAGATAATTAAATCCATAAACTATTCACTTGTTAATTAAAACGAAGATGAATTATACGGTGAGAAATTAAGTGTTAATTCTATCTCAATAAAATTATAGAATTGGAACAATATAATTAAATTAAATGATCGATTAATTACTAAAAGAATCATTGATGCCGATTGTTCAAAGGCTTGATTACCTTGCTAGTGAGAGAAAGTATTAAATGATTTAAGTTAATTAGATCTTGAGTTAGCTTACACTTTAATTACAAGACTTTATAAACAATATGAGCTTAACTAAATCCATTAAGTCCATCGAATTGGTTGAGGGCATTGGATTAAATATTAGACGCAAATTTAAAATTTAATCAAGTTCTTGAGGTTAAATTAAATTAATTAACTCCTTTAATTATCGGGAATTGTCCTACTTTTAATTGGTGATGGTTCCGAATTAGAGAATGTGGAGTCTCTAATTACTCGACTAATTATACCGAATAATTAAATTATTAAGTCCACAACTTAGACTAGTTAATTAATTAATTAAGTCCATGATTAAAAAAAAATTGGATTGGGCTGATATTAATTGTAACCCATTAAGCAAAAATAAAAATAAAAATTGGATCAACCCCAACACAAACCTAGCCCAAGCCCATTACACACAAAACCCTAACCCTAATTGCCTCTTCGCCGGCACCGCCTTTCCGGCGAGCCGCCGCCGCCGCCGGCGAACCACCTCCGGCAGCCCTCGCCATTTACACCACCGTTCCCGAATCTCCATCTCCCATCCTCCACTTCCGAACATTGCCGCCACCACACACCCACCTGTGCCTCCACCGCGCACCACCGCCTCCGGCCTCCTGCTCCCCGTCGCCGCTCGCCCTTACCACCGCCGCTGCTCCGATCTATTCTCGCCACCACCACAGCCCGGGCCACTACTGCCTCTCCGCCCATCGCCGCCACCCACGGCCGTCGGCCCCTGCCGCCGCTGTGGTGACCGCCGAGCCACCATCCCCATCTCTTCTCAATCCAACCACAAATCCAATGCCAAACAGAAAAGAATAAAAATGATAAGAGAAGAAGAAGAAGAAGGAAGGGAGGAGAAGAAGGGACCGAGCCTCCCTTGTACCCAACAACCCTACTTGAATCTGTTGTGCCTTTTCGGTAATTCTGGAATTAATGGGCTCAAGATCTGAATTGGATAGACTGAAGAGGAATGGAATGGGGTCTGCAAGGAAGAAAAAGGGGAGGGGACTGACGGGATGATTGATGGAAATTGGTGGAGATATGTGGAGTAATAGGGGTTGGCCAGGGATAATTAGAATTGACCAGATAAAAGGAAGCTACAAGTTACTCTATTTAACCCTCCTTTTTCCAGCCACCTCACACGCCCACAACACCATTTCATTTTCTTTTTCCTCTTCCTTTTATTTTATTCCCTAGTATTGTTTGTTTTCTCTCAACCTCTTCCCTTATGCCCTTTTCATGTCCTGCTGTTGCTGCTCAGTTTGTTCTTTAAATTTTCTCTTCCTGTTCTGCTGCTCGACCCAAAGGAAATCTAGAACTCATAAGATAAATAAATAGCTAGTCCGTGAGAGTGTCCCGGTAAGATTTGTTAGAATTGGAAAATTTTAATTATTATTTCTATTAAAGTACTATTATAGCATTCTAAAGTAATATTAGGGTTTTTGCTAGTCAAATAGCTGCCAAGGATATCTACTCGTAGCCTGCGCGTGTGTTGCATCCATCCCTTCTTCGGTGACAGTAAGTAGATTTTTACTCTTTGGAGTAAGCCAAATTTAATTTAGCTTAAGCATAAATTAAAAACCGTTTTATTATATTTTAAATTTATGCTTATAGCTCCCTACTGCTTTTGGATTATTGGTATGCCATTTTACTGTGCTTTACAATATTTGCAATTATTCTCAATGTCCTATGGATTTTTGAGCGCGCATTGTTACGGGGTTGGGTCCAAGTTTTGGGTCGCTGCTGCCACCTCCGCCGTTTGCCTGTGTTACACGACTTACGGGGACTGATGTAATCCTCCGTCGTTTGCCTGTAATACACGACTTACGGGGACTGATGGAAATCAGCCCGATGCCATTTCTCGATTCAATGTGGTCTGAGGAAATTTCTTACCTCCACCACAACCCTTGAATGTATGTGAGATTTGGGCCCTACAACAGGAACCTGCACATCATGTTGGCTGAGAAGTTTATTTCTTGGTAACGCATAGTGTCATATTGTCTCTTCCCGGGATTAGATTTATATGGATTTTGTCTGTGCTTAAATTAATTCTCGTTTTAGCATACCATTACCATAACGGTTGTCTTTAAATTATTTCTGCAACCCGATCTCCTCCGGGAGTAAGGGTCTACTTACTCAGCGATTGTTTTCGCTGACTCTACACTTGTCACCATTTCCTTTCAGGTTTGAGATCTGCAAAGCATCATCTGCACGGGCACGATTTGGGGTATTATTTATGAAAATGTATATTTTAAAACCCCCTTTTGGGATGAAAAACTATTACTTGGCATAGATAGTGGTTTATCGAGCTAAACAAAATATTTGGGTTTTATCCCATTTATGAAAATATGGTGCCCTACTGTTTTAAACAATGCATTATGCGTTTAACAGTATTTTTGAGTATGAAATAGACAACCCCTTTTTATGAAATAAAACTTCCATGGATTTACTCCATTATTTTTACTGCGCGCTTTGAGGAATGCAGTCTTCCATTTGGTTACGCTATACCAAACATTTTTATTAAGCTTATTTTATACTTCTCATAGTATATAAGCTTCTTTGTGAATTATATGCTAGCTTGTCCGGAACGTGGTTAGCATATACATTCAAATTCTGATTTTCTGCAATTATTCATGCTAGCCTTAGCGTATTTCGGGCAGTCCGGAATACGTGGCGGTAGCACCCCACCCATTGTTCCCGCTCTATTCTTCCGCTGCATCTTTAGGGAAAATGGGGGTGTTACAAAGGATAAGTTAGAACACAGGAGTTCGACTGGTGAAGCTCATACCGTTCGAGGCCGAAGCCACAAGTACAAGCCAGACAGAAGAGGCAGATCCCAGTCAAGAGGCAGAGTGTCAAAAGATGAATGTATCTTTTGTCACGAGAAAGGACATTGGAAGAAAGATTGTCCCAAGCTGCAAAAGAAAAAGGGGAAAGCGGTAGCAGAGGCTTGTGTTGCTGATAGTGATGAGACAGAGTATTCTTTAGCTTGTGTCTCATTGGTAACGACGTGCACTGACGACTGGCTGCTAGACTCAGGATGCTCATTCCACATGTGTTCCAGGAAGGAGTGGTTTGTCAACTTTGAAAGTGTTGACGGTGGAGTTGTCTACCTAGCCAACGACGGATATTGCCAGATAGCTGGAGTTGGTTCAGTATATCTGAAGAACCACGATGGAACAACCAAGGTGCTGACGGAAGTCCGGTATATACCACAATTTACCAAGAATCTCATATCCGTGGGACTCTTGGAAGCTAAAGGCCACTCCATCAGCATTCAGAATGGGATTATGAAAGTGATCTCGGGAGCACTTGTCGTCATGAAAGGTATAAGGAAAAATAACTTATACCACTTCCAGGGCAATACAATGGTTGGCATTGCAGCAGCAGTATCAGAAACAGACAAGGAAGAGAAGATGACCAAGCTATGGCATATGAGGCTTGGGCATGCTGGGGAAAAATCTTTGCAGACTCTGGCAAAGCAAGGATTATTAAAGGGTGCAAAGACTTGCAAACTTGAATTTTGCGAGCAGTGTGTTATGGGAAAGCAAACGCGGGTGAAGTTCGGAACAGCAATCCATAACACTAGAAGGCATTATGGATTACATTCACTCAGATGCGTGGGGACCTACCAAGACGGCTTCTCTGGGAGGAAACCACTATTTTGTAACGTTTGTTGATGACTTTTCCCGGAGAGTATGGGTGTATCCCATGCGAACAAAAGATGAAGCATTCGGGAAATTTCTCGCTTGGAAGAAAATGATGGAGAACCAGACGGGGAGAAAGATTAAAGTGCTTCGATCTGATAACGACACGGAATATCGAAATGACCCTTTTTTCGATTTGTGCAAGAAGGAAGGTATTTCCCGACATTTCACTGTGCGGGACACGCCACAACAGAATGGTGTGGCTGAACGGATGAACCGAACCTTATTGGAGAAAGTTCGGTGTATGTTGTCCAATGCTAATTTGGGCAAGCAGTTCTGGGCTGAAGCGGTGACATATGCGAGCCATCTAATCAATCGACTACCATCAACTGCTCTTAAAGGCAAGACACCTTTGGAGGCATGGTTTGGCAAACCTGCAAATGATTGTGATTCTTTACGTGTGTTCGGTTCCGCTGCTTATTATCACGTGAAAGAATCAAAGCTGGATCCGAGGGCGAGAAAATCTATTTTCGTAGGGATATCTTCTGGAGTCAAAGGATATCGCCTATGGTGCCCGGAGTTGAAAAAGGTGATCTTTAGCAGGGATGTTACGTTCAACGAATCAATAATGTTGAATAAGGTAACCAAGCAGCAGACGGATAGTACTCCTCAGCAGGTGGAGCATTATCCTCAACAGGTGGAGTTTCAGACATCTACAACCAGAGAGGTAGATGGTCAACCAATAGAAGACGATGGTCCAAGTACCGAAGAAGAGTCCAGTGAAAGTGAGGTTTTAACCCAAGAACCTCAGGAGCAACAAGATTTACCAATTGCAATGAGGAGGCCAAGAAGAGAAATTAGGAGACCTGCTCGATTTGAAAGTATGCTGGCCTATGCACTTCCTGTTATTGAAGAAGGTATACCACAAACTTTTCTCGATGCAAGAATTAGCCCGGAAAAAGAAAAGTGGAAGAAAGCCATGGACGAGGAAATGCATTCCCTTGAAGCAAATCACACGTGGAAGCTAGCTAAACTCCCAGAGGGAAAGAAGGCAATTGGTTGCATGTGGGTCTATGCTCAGAAAGAAGGATTTCCAGAAAAGAATGACGTTCGCTACAAGGCAAGATTGGTAGCTAAAGGCTATGCACAAAAGGAGGGGATTGACTACAATGAGGTATTTTCCCCTGTTGTAAAACATTCATCCATTCGTATTTTGTTGGCCTTGCTAGCGCAGTTTGACTTGGAACTAGTTCAAATGGATGTCAAGACGGCATTCTTACATGGTGATTTGGAGGAGGAAATCTACATGACCCAACCAGAAGGATTTGAAGTTGCTGGAAAAGAAGATTGGGTTTGCAGGTTGAACAAATCGCTTTATGGATTGAAACAATCTCCAAGGCAATGGTATAAGCGATTTGATCAATTTATGATTGGCCAGAAGTACACCAGGAGCAATTTTGATCATTGCGTATATTTCCGTAAGCTACATGATGGATCTTTCATTTATCTTCTTCTATATGTAGATGACATGTTAATTGCTTCAAAACATAAAGGAGAGATAAACAGGTTGAAGTCACAACTCAGCAAGGAGTTCGAAATGAAAGATCTCGGTGAAGCAAAGAAAATTCTCGGTATGGAAATAACGAGAGACAGGAAGAGGGGCACTCTGAGTTTGACTCAGAAGCAATATCTGAAGAAAGTATTGCAGCGGTTTGGCATGACGAACAAAACCAAACCTGTAAGTACACCGTTTGCTCCTCATTTCAAACTTAGTGCTTCACAATGCCCGAAGACGAAAGAGGAACGAGAATACATGTCAAAGGTTCCTTATTCAATGCGGTGGGTAGCTTGATGTACGCAATGGTGTGTACAAGGCCCGACATTTCACATGCCGTTGGAGTAGTGAGCAGGTACATGCATGATCCCGGTAAAGATCATTGGCAAGCTGTGAAATGGATTCTAAGGTATATCTTGAAAACCTTAGATATTGGGTTGATATTTGAGAAGACTAATGTTACTGGTCAACATATAGTTGGGTACTGTGATTCAGATTATGCAGGAGATCTGGATAAACGTCGATCAACTACTGGATACGTATTTACTCTTGCAAACGCATCAGTTAGTTGGAAGTCTAAATTACAGTCAACCGTTGCTTTGTAAACAACGGAGGCAGAATACATGGCCATTACAGAAGCTGTTAAGGAAGCCATTTGGTTACAGAGATTGCTGGATGACTTAGGAGTTGGTCAGAAACATGTAACAGTGTTTTGTGACAGTCAAAGTGCCATTCATCTAGCAAAGAACCAGGTATATCATGCTAGAACCAAGCATATCGACGTGCGGTATCATTTTGTGCGGGAAATAATTGAAGAAGGTGGAGTCAAGGTACAAAAGATCAAGACCACCGAGAATCCTGCAGACATGTTGACGAAGGCTGTAACAGGTATCAAGTTCGAACATTGTTTGAACTTGATAAATGTCTCAAGAGGTTGAAGTTGGCGCTGAAAAGCGCATTTGGAGGTCCTGCCGAATTTCGTGATGAGAGAACCTCGAAGAAGACACTATGGTTGAAATTGGGACGCACCAAGGTGGAGATTTGTTAGGTGGTGCCTTTATTCAGTGGTAGGTGCCGCCATTACTTCCAATTTGGTGTGCTACACTGTAGCAATTGCAGCTAAAGCTGCTCCTCGATTGCCTATAAATAGGCCATTCATTTTGATGAATTAAACACCCCAGCAGAGAGAGCAAAGCAGCTTGTCTGGCTTTGAAAGCTCCTTCCCAATGTAGTTTATATTTTAGCCTTTGTGAGTCTTTCTTGTCAAGAGGGTTTTGCGGTATAGGATTATTTCCTATAGCCTTTTGTAATATTGTTTCTCCCTCATAGTGAAATAATAATTCGGTGGGGCCCGGAGGACGTAGGCAAATTTTGTGCCGAACCTCGTTAAATCTTGGTGTTCTCTTTATTGTTTAATTAATAGCTCCATTATTCGGGTATAATTTTGGTGGAAACCAACCCGATTTCCACAACAATTCCCAAGATCATTTAGGAAAGAATTAACAATGAAAACCGAAGGCATAACAAAGTCGAGGGTGTTGGGAGCAGTGTTAATATATGAGGGTGAATTGAAGAATTGGATTACATTATCTTTCAAGAGGATGATGGGCTCTGATAGGATCTCATCAATTTGATTCATTGGGGGAGGATGAGGAGAAAAGAGAAATGAGTAAACTAATCTACCAGATTCATTAGCCAGTGACTCAAACTGAGACAAGAGAGTTTGCACTTCCGAAAGATTCTCAGTCCATTGAAATGGAGAATCAAGAAGAATGGTATTAAAAGACCGTAACTCAGTCATAACAACATGGAAGTGTGGTTTATCGACTAATAATTGAACAAGGAAAGCCAAAAAGTTTGCCACCTGAACATTCCTAGGGTGGTTGAGCTCTGGTACCTTGAACAGTTCCTCGAGATCCTGCAAGAAACATACCACCCATTTGCCGCGAGTCCAGAACTTTTTCCCGAGGTCCAAGTTTGCGTAACTGGTTTGGTTCCTTCTGTTTTTCTCCATGAAATCGCTAATGCCCAGGACTGAGGCATGATCACGAACCACCACCAGATCTGATACTACAGAGAACGGGATGTTCACTAATATATTCCACCCGAAGGGATTAATTGTTTTGATCCAGGAGATAATTTGGTCAATAAGACGGTGCAGAGTTTCTGTATGGGAAGACTCCATTTCTGATGGAAGAAAGAAAGGGTTGAGTGGTGAGAGAGATCTGGGTTGAAGAAGATTGCTACGGAGATTGGGGATTGGTACCAGGAAGAAATGGTGAAAGAAGAAGTCTGAACTTCAGTAGTTTCTCGTAAGGTAAAAGTCTTTCTTTATTCAATGTACACCGGTGTGCTGTCGTCCAGCTGCTACCACTTCTCTGTGTGCACCGCCTGATCAAGAACTAGTCTGTGTGCAGCTGCTAGTTTTTCAGTATCAATTATATACTGTAAATGATAATAAAATAATGTCTTTGAAATCGCATTTATTGTTATCTATTAGGAGAACTATAGTATATACAAACAAAGGGGATTGGTTCAAGTCCTGAATCATATGTTTCATGCTGTATAGGATTTTTGGGAAGGGACTGGTTCAAGTCCTGAATCAGGAAGGATTTGAACTGCTTGAATTATTATGTTTCATGCTGTATAGGATTTTTGGGAAGATTAGTTGTAATTTAATTGATATACATTCCATTAATAAATTAATTCTAAGTATTACGTATTCAATCAATAATTAATATGCATTTAATACATTGTTTTAATTGCTGTAATTGTGTGACAAGTCATTATTTTCACAAAATGTATTGAATCATGTGGGAGTTATTTTAAGAAATTAATATTGCCAAAAACGTAAATGATATCTTTTTTATGATATATATTTTGTGTATTTAGAAAAGTATGTAAAATATTTTTATAAAATAGGTAATTAAAATATTCACGAAACTAATTAAAATATACTGTGTATTGCCAAAACACGTAATTAAAAAATATTCATACAATGGGTCGCTATCTTTAAAAATCAATATTCACAAAACATAACTTATTTATTGAATTTTTGTCTACGTATATTTAGACATATATATAAATGGGATATGCTTTAGGTATTTCATTATGTAGTATTTTAAATTTTGGAATTTTGTTCCTGCTTTGTCTTGGATGGAGGCCGTTGAATGGTAAAAACAAAATCCAACATTAAAAAAAAAAAATCCAACCAAGCATATGATTTGGGCACGTTTGGAACACTGTACTATACTATGGTGTATAGTATTAATTAATGCGGGCGTATTGTATTATGATGTATTGTATTAAATTAATATTATACACAGTGTTTGGTATTGATGTGGTATTACATCACCATGTATTATATTTTAAACAATAAATAAAATTAATTTTTTCTAATTTATTAATAAATAATATACTTAAAATAAATTTATTTTAAAAATAATCATTAAAATAATTAATATAATAATAAATAATTTATTAAAAATATTATTTAAATAATTAAATTAAAACAATTAATATATTAATAAATAATATATATAAAATAATATTATTATAATATCATAATATTTAATAGTTATGAAATGCATAAGGAAAAAAGAAAAACAAACATAAATAAAAAAATAATACACCATAAACCCACCATTCTACAAAGTATTAAATAATACATCAAACCATAGTTGTTAAGATCCCGATCCTGATCTTAGGATCTTACGATTTTACGATCACACATCTCTAAAACGATCCCGATCCTTATAGGATCTTAAAATTAGTAAGATCTGGATAAGATCCCGATCTTGATCGTAGAATGTTACGATCTTATGGTCATACTGCCTTAATCGCTTATACGATCTTACGATCATATCCTCTTAAACGCTAAAATTTTTATAGGGTGTTATGACTTGGGATCAAAATAATTTATTTTCTTTAATTTTAAACTTAAGAACATGTATTATTTATGTATAATGTGTAAAAAAAACATAATATGAGTTTAGTTAACTTGCCAGATTCATAAACTCATGAATTAATATTAGTACGCATAATTGAGTTTATTTATTATTGCAATTTCAAATTTCATAAGATCTTAGGATCCCGATTCGATCCTACGATTCCGATCTTGCAAAGAGAAAAACGATCCAATATAGGATCCCGATCTTAACAACCTTGCATCAAACCCCTTATTAAAATATTACTTATACATGTCTTAAACCCACCAAACATAGGATAGTATTATTTTAATACCTAATGTTAATATTATACACCCTAATACATCCCAATACACCTTACCAAACATGCCCAAAATACATAGCATGGGTTTACTTCTTTATAGCATGATATTTATTCCACACGGTATGAGTTTTATTCATTCTACACAGTTTTTGGCTGATCTATTCTACACAGTTCATAAATCACAAATTATATAAATAAATAAATTACCCACAATAGAAAAATTTAAGGAAATATTTTATTAATTCCATACATCATGATAATCTATATATATATATTAAAGCATTAGTGAACAACCCATCCTACATTTAATGTAGTGCCTCCATTTCAAATTTCTAATTTTTATAAATTTTTGTATTTTTTAATTTATCAATTTTAGATTTTCGCATTTATTTATTTATTAATTATAGATTTTCAGTTTTTGAAATATATGGAATTCCTACCATATTCACTTTAAAAAGATTTGAAAGATTTGAAATTTTACATATCTTATTTTATCTATATTATTTTGTATTTTTTAATTTACTAATTTTAGATTTTTGTATTTATTTATTTATTCATTATATATTGTAGTCTATCGTCTATAAAATCTATCATTTACTTATAAACTAGATTTTTCTCCCGCGCTCCGCGCATGGGCTTCGTGTACGGGCGTTAATTATTTTTAATACAAACTAATATTAACTCAATTAATTCAAATTAATAGCATTATTTTAGTATATTTATAAAAATAAAAGATTTTATAAAATATAATTTCTATTATCGTTTCTTTTTTTCAAAATGATAGAAGAAACAAATTTTTAATTTTTTTCATAATACATACCAAAGTATAAATTCAAATTTTTATAAAAAGAAAATATTAATAAAAAAATAATTCATTAAGATTACCAACCCTCCTAATTATAAATATTATATGTATAATTAAATGATTAAATATATTATAACTTTAGACTTTGTAACCCACTCTTAATCACCGGTAAAATATGTTGATTGTATATAATAATATAAATATTGAAATATAATACGATATCAATGATATCAATATTAATAATATAATATGTCTGTAGATTAATGACAAATAAAAATATATAAATGATAAATTATTATGATATTGATTTTATGTACATAAAATAAACGGTGGAGAAGAATAGCTTTGCAATCATACGGTCATGAATTTTTTAATAAATTTTAGGATGAGTGATTTTATTTTCTAAATCTTTGATATGTAGTATCTTTATACTAAAATTACTGTTTGAACACATAATATATAATTTTATAAAGAGATTAATTATAACTTAAAAGGTTAATATATGTAGCACAATGAAAATATGGTTCCAGAATATATTATATAGATTAAGATTCCGTGAGGCATATTTTTACTTAGTGATTTTATTTTGATATGTATCTTTATGATAGATATGCATATTTTTTAGCATAAAATACTGTTTGAATCCATAATATATAATTTTTATAAAGAGATTAATTATAACTTAAAACTTTGTTATAGACAGCACAATAAAAATATGGTTGAAAGATTTAGGTGGAGAGCAATAGGATTGCATCCTACGGTCATTGATATTTAAGATGAAGTGATTTTACCTTCCAAACCTTTGATATGCATCTTTATGATATTATGCATATCTTTGAGCTTAAATTACTTTTTCAACCCATAATATATTATTCTTATAAATAGATTAATTATAACTTAAAAGGATAATATAGGTAACACAATAAAAATATTTTGTGTTGGAGGATTTAAGTGGTGATCAATAGATTGCAATATTAAGGTCATTGAAAATTTAAGATGAAATAATTACTCTTTCTGGACCTTTGACATGCATCTTTATGATAGTGTGCATATCTTTGAGATTAAATTACTTTTTGAACCCATAATACATAATTTTTATAAATAGATTAATTATAACTGAAAAGGATAATATAGGCTCGCAGCATAATAAAAATATAGTTTCAGGATTTATTATAGTATTGATGATAGATTAAATTTAAAATTATACTTGATACTAAAAATTATGATTAAAATTTGATTAGAATTTTCTGTAGCAGAATAATTTCTTTTAAATATAAATTTTAATAAATTAACAAAATTATGGTTAGAATTAATTGATTTTTTAATTGATTATATTGATTTAATACAACTAATATAATATATATTGGATATATATATTCAATTAAAGAATTTATAATATATATAATTGGTTAGAATTAAATGACACAAGATTTAAGGTAAGTTAATAAAATTTATTTAGTTGAATTAATTAAATAAATAAAATAAGTCGTATTTGAATTTATTCCTTTTGACTTTTATTTTAAGGATATAAAAAATTACTCCCTCCGTCCCACTAATAATGTCCCGTTTCTTTTGGACACGGTTTTTATATGGGGATAGTTAGTATTTAATGTAGGGATATATTAGTGTTTAAAGTGGGGGTAAATTAGGAATTTATGTGATGTGATTGGAATGTGTTGAATTTTTAATTGATTTCTTTATGTGTGATGTGATAGTTCTGTGTTTGAAATTTTAATATATTTATTTGTTGACCTGATATGATGAGAGTGAGTTTGTATTTAATTATTTCCTAAAAAGGAAATGGGACAATTGAAGTGGGACGAACTAAAAAGAAAAATGACACGGAATTAGTGGGACGGAGGGAGTAATAATTTAAGTATAATTAGTAAAAAAATTATTAACCTTCATAACATTTCAAATATGGTAATGTAACATTTATTTTCAAACACCCAAAAAGGGAAAGTGTAACACTTAAAAAACAGATGGTGTAATTCATCAATCTATATTTTAACAGATTTGAAATTGATGAAAAACAAATATAAATCTAGCTTTGTTAGAAAATCGTGATTGTGAATTATCAAAGTAAGTTAATATTGAAAAGCTAATTGCTGCAAATTCTATAAGTTTGAAAATTTTCTCTGGAATGCCGGTACTGAATGAAGTCTTAACGTCTGAAACAAATAATCTATTGATACTAGAAGAGACATATTATAATAAGGAAGAAATGAAAGCGGATCATGCTAAGTTATTACATTTGCTGATTGAAATTGTTGATTCATTTTTCTTTACGTGGTGGAACTGATAATACATTTATCGATAATTTATCTAGAAAATATTATGTTTAATCCTTCATGGTAGATGTATATTGTGCTGCCTGTAGCATCCAATGGAATAGCACCCTTCTCATTCCAAGAGGTAGGACTGCACATTCTAGATTTAGTACTCCACTAGATTGTGACGAGAATTCTACCTGTAAAGAACTTACCTCAGAAAATTATTTAACCTCTCTATAAATTTTTTAACATCTCTTCTCATTAAAACAAAGCATAATATTTGGGATGAAAATTCTTGACTGGTGGAATGATTATGAGCCCGTCTGAATTAACCAAATTCTCCATTCAATTTAAGAGGAAAAATTCCACTCGCAGTTTGTTTTGCTATGACTATAAAAAAAAAAACAAAAAAAGTAGATGTCAACCTTTACAGAAGGTTAGACTCTATCTTCAAAAATCAGTTTTTACCCATGTCAGTTATATGTTGCAATATCTCGTGTCACTGTAAAGAGGAGACTCAAAGTATTAATATGTAATTAAGATGGATTAACTTAAGATACTATAAGAAATGTTATTTACAATGAAAATTATATATGGCAAATATTTGCTCAATAAATACTTCATGTACGTGATGGTAATTGGTAAAGCTGGTATTAATCTTGAAGATATACAATTAGATTTGACATTTCCAGATGATAATTTTATAAACTCTACGAGAGATTCTATAGCGGCAATTGTTGAAAATACTTATACAAATATAAACTGCACCACTCCAAATCCAAACATTTTTACTATATATTAACCCCTACCAATGAGATTGTTTCTACAATCAATAATTATATCATGGAACGTATGTCTAGAAATGAAAATGTATATATATTTATATCAGTTTTAACAATATTTGTCAAAAGGATGAAAGCATAGATAATGCCAATGAATTATTTTCACTGGAATATCTAAACACGATCAATTGTCTGGATTACTGAATCATGAAATATAGTTGAATAAGGGTTGCATAGTCATTCTTCTTAGAAATATATATCCATCCAATAAATTATGTAATAGAAGTAGGTTGATAGTAACAAATATGCGGAACTAGATAGTTGACGTTAAACTAATTTTCGGGAAACCATGAAAATAGAAAATTTTTAATTGGTAGAATTATTATGAGCCTATTTGATTTAACCAAATTTTTTATTTGATTTGAGAGGAGAAAATTCTCACTCACAGTTTGTTTTACTATGATTATAAACAAAAGTCAATGTCAATCTTTAAAGAATGTCGGATTTTATCTTCCAAAACCAGTTTTTAGCCATGAACAGTTATGTTGTAATATTTCGTTCACTAGCAAGATGTGGCTAAAAGTATTAATATGCAATTAGGAATGATTACCTCAAGATATCATAAGAATTGTTGTTTACAATGAAATTTATATATGACACAAAATTTGCAAAATGAAAAGTTGATGTAGGTGATGGTAAAACGAGTATTGATTTTGGAGATGTACAATTAGATGTGACATTTTCGGACATATACAAATATAAACTGCACCACTTAAAATTCAGACATTTTAAAAGATAGTGTTATACTAGCCTCTATCAATGAGATTTTTACCAATTAAATTTGAGCAAATTGTTAGGAAATTTTTCATATTATGCTTCATACTTATTTTTAAATTTTATTTTATCTTAATTTAAATTTCAAATCAAATAAAAATATTATTTTAATAGTTATTTTTATTGATCTGTTAGGTTTGTACCGGACAAGCCACAGAAGCTAAAGAATACGGTAAAATATGATTTCTTTGTTAGTTTTAAAAATAATTAAATTATATTATCATATACATCCTATTTTGAATATATAAAAAAATCATTACACATTTTTCATTACTCAAAATACAATTTATTATTACTTTATATAATATAAGTACATATATTATATAAAATATAAAATTATGCCCGTCGAGTCTCGACGGGTTATTTACTAGTGCTTCTACATAGCATGATATGAATCACATACAACACGCAAATAAATAAACACCATACATATATCATTTAAATAAAAAAACCCTAAATCTGAAAATTTAAACAAATATTTTATCAATTACAAACAGTATAATACTATTTGTAAATAGCATGATATAAATTAAATACAGCATGCAAAAAATAAACACAGTAACGGGATATATCATCTATATATTAATAAAAGCATTAGTGAACAACCTATGCTACATTAGTGAACAACCTATGCTACATTAGTGAACAACCTATACTGATTCTTAATGGTCTGAAGTATAGACAGTGGATTGCTCTGTGATACGACAATGCATAAGAGTGCCATTGTTTCTTTTCTTTGATGATTAGTGTCACACCTCTTCAAAGGGTCGGTAGTAGTGTTCTGGATTTGATTATGTTGGACTTTGTCGTCTGCGGTCTGTATTTGTACGCCCGGTTGGCTGTTTTTAGTATAATGAAAATTTTCTTTTCCCTCAAAAAAAAATGCTACATTTAATGTGGTGTCGTCTCCAATTTAAATTTTCAATTTTTATAGTTTTTTGCATTTTTAATTTATTAATTTTATATTTTCTCATTTATTTATTTATTTATTCATTATAGATTTTCAAATTTAGAATATATTGAATTTCCAATTTATATGGAAATCCCACAATATTGTTCACTTTTAAAAAGATTTGAAAGATTTGAAGTTTAACTTTAAAAATATTTGAAAGATTTTGAATTTTAAATTTATATAGAATTTTCAATTCCAATTTATATAGTATATATAAATAATATGTACTTATATTATTCTAATTGTATATAAATACTTCTTCCATATTCAAATATTTTTTACGGACACACTTTTCACACAAAATTTTAAATTATTAATAACTCAAGTTCAGTATAAGTAAAAATTCTAAAAGTTCGATATTTAAAAACTGCACAACGAGACGAATCTAACAAGATCTCACTTGGCTATATTTTAAATTGTATAACTATGATAAAACTTTAAGTGAAAGTCTGTATGTGAATAATAGCACATTTACAAAGGTCAACAACATTTGAATACAGAGGTAGTCATATGAAACTTATTTATATTTTATTGTATTAAAAATTATACAAAACATTTATAATTATCAAAGAAATTGAGAAAATTCATATTATGTGAATAATTGGTTTACAATAAATTAAATATTTCCGTAAAAGTATTATAAATAAAATAATGGTTGTATAAATAGTTATTGGAGTGCGAGCATATCCATTATTAAATAAAGAATGAAAATAAAATTTATTTAATCTATTTTTAAGGAAGAATTTATTAACCTATGTTTTAACAAATTTACAATTGACTTAACAACAAATTAAAAATCTAGCTTTGTTAAAAATTGAAAAGCTAATTGCTGCAAACTCTATAAGTTTGAAACTTTTCTCTGGAATGCCGATACTAGATGAAGTTTTAACGTCTGAAACAGAGAATCTACTAATACTATAAGAGTCATATTATAATAAGGAAAAAATGATGACAGATCACATTAAGCTGTTACCTTTGTTGATTGATGACCAAAGAATATTTATAATAAGATAATGTCTGCAATTGATAGTGGTGAGGGTGGATTCTTTTCTCTTTACGTGGTGGAACTGACAATACATTTATCTGGCAACCATTATGTTCAGTCCTTCGTGGAGGCGTGATATTATATTACTTGTAGCATCCATTGGAATAGCATCACTACTTCTTCCAAGAGGTAGAACTGCACATTCTAGATTTTGTATTCCATTAGATTGTGATGAGAATTCTACCTACAAAAAAAATTACTCTAGAAAATGATTTAATCTCTCTTCTTATTAAAGCAAAGCTCATTCTTTGGGATAAAAATTATTGATTAGTATAATGATTATGAGTCCATCTGATTTAATCAAATTTTCCAGTGGATTTCAGAGGAGAAAATTCTCACTCGAAGTTTGTTTTGCTATGACTATAAATAGAAGTCAATGTCAATCTTTAAAAAAAATTGGACTCTACCTTCCAGAACCAGTTTTTAGAGTGGGCTCGAAGCATTAGTATGTAATTAATATAACACTCCGAAAAATTTTAAAAAAATAATAATAATAATAATAATAATAATAATAATTATAATAATAATAATAATAAAATTTTAATTAACAAAAGATCAATTTTAATTTTTAACTAGCTCAAAATATATATATATAAATATATAAATGACTTTTGTAAAAATATTGGAAGATGATTATTTAAGTTGTCTTCTATATAGTTAATTAGAACAAGTTGGCTAGGACCATTAATTTATAAATACCGGGTTTAATATTATTAAATATTAATTAAATTATAAATTTAAGCCCGTATCAATGAATTAAAGATATTAATCCATTCAAGTGTTGAAAAATTATATTTTGTCCAACTACTTAAGTACTACTTAAGTACCAATTATCCCAAATTAAGGATTCGGAGTATTTAGTTATTTGATTATTGGTGCCCAAATTGATAAATAAAATTAATCCCATTAAATCCGGTAAGTTTAAATTTTAAGTGTTAAGAATTATTAAGTCCATAATTTGGATTAACTAGTTAATTGTTAATTTAAGTCATTAATAGGAGATTGGGCCAATTAATGATATAGTCCATTAAGCAAACAAAAGAAATAAAAATAAGCCCAACCAAGCTAAGCCCACCTTACCAAGCCCAGGCCCAACAAAAAGGGAAACCCTAACCTAACCCTAACAGCCCTGCCGGATTCCGGCGCCGCTCTTGCCGCCGGCGGGATTCCGGCGAACCTCCGGCCGGCCACCATCTCCGGCCAACACCTCCGTTAAGCCCAAAAATCCGGATCTCGAGCCATCTTCCCGTCCCCCACTCCATTTCGGACCTATCACCACCACCGGACCTCCGCCATCATCCTCCTCTCTTTTCCGGCCAGCACCACCATCCGCCGCCTCTCCATCTTCCTCCGCCCTTAGTTCACACCACCATGACCGCCCATCCCTTCCCATGGCCGCCGCATCCGAGCCGGCCACCACCACAGCCGCTCCCTCTTCCCCACCACAGCCGCGCCACCGCCGGCATACCACCACCACTTCCCGCGGCCATCCTCGCCACCACAGCCGCCGCCCTTTTCCCCATCTCGAGCCACCACCCCGGCGGCCTCCCCACCACCCGCAGCCACCACCCACAGCCACCACCACTACCACCCCTTCTCCGAAAAAAATTCTAACACCAATAAAAAAAAAGAGATAGAGAAGAAGAGAGAGCCATTGTCGGCAACCGGTCGCCATCGCCGCTGTCTCCATCGTCGGTAGCCGGTCGCCATCGCCGCTGTCTCCATAGCCGCCCCGGGTGTGGACAAGTTTAGGGTGGGCATGGGCTAAAGAAAAAAAAAAATGGTGCAGGATGGGGAGGGAGTAGTAGAATAGGTAGGGTAGTGGTTTTTTTTTATTTAATGAGGAAGACCTCGTTTGTCTATAAAGAGTACCCAAACACTTTAATCAGTTCACCTTCCCAAGTCCCAGCATTTCAGTATATTTCCAGCTATGTTATCTTTGTTCTTCTTTTCCAACCTGTAAGGATTAGCTGTTATGACATTTTAGTTCTGCCATTTTGAAAGCAGTAGGAAGATTTCAGAAATTCTCTGGTAAGAATTAATAGGATTTTAAAAAAAAATGTATAGCTATTATTTATCCTAAAATACTATTATATTATACTAAATTAATGTTAAAATGTTTACTAGCCAAATAGCTGTAAAAGGGGTATCTGCTCGTAGCCGGTGCGTGTGTCATACCCATTTCGCCACGGTAACTGTAAGTGGATTTTTACTCTTTGGAGTAAGCCCAATTTCATTTTAGCTTGAGCATAAATTTCAATTCCGCATTTATATTTTAAATTTATGCTTATTGCTCCCTATTGCTTTTGGGAATATTGGTATGCCATTTTTACTGTGCTTAATAATTGTTATAACCATTCTCAAAATCCTACGGAATTTTGAGCGCGCATTGTTACGGGGGTGAGACTGTGTGTGGGTCGCTGCTGCCCAACTCCCACGTTTGTTGTGCAATATTTAGCCACACGGGGACCACTGGGATTATTCAGCCCGATGCCATTACCTTATCTCACAGTGGGTTTGAGGAAATTTCTTACCTCTCCCACACCCTTGAGTGTATGTGCGAATTGGGCCCTACGGCGGGGAACCTGCACATCACGGTTGGTGAGATAATTATTTCTCGGTAACGCATATTGTTATATTATCTGTTCCCGGGATATAGATTAATATTTCATTTATGTATAAATTATCCTCGTTTAAGCATGCCTTATTCCCTAAATATTATTTAAATTATTTCTGCAACTCGACCTCCTCCGGGAGTAAGGGTCTATTTACTCAGCGATTGTTTTTCGCTGACTCTACACTTTTCATGTTCTTTCTCAGGATTCTGATATTGGTGGAGATCAGTAAACATTTCACGCATCGGGCACGGTTTGGGTTTATTCCGAATAATTAAAATTTGAGTGCAAGTTATGTATAATATTTTAAATCTCCCTAATGGAGTCAAACAACTTGGCATATGTGTGTTAAATAAGCGAGGACGTATATTTTAAAGTTTCCACCGTTCCTGTAATTTATACGCCTCATATTTTAATGTATGATGAACGATTATATCTATATGTGTGTGTGATGAACTATTTTTTTTTGTGTCTCTTTTATTAAATAAATTTATTAAACTTATTTTATACTTGTTACAGTATTATAAGTTAATGCGTAAATTATATGTTAACTTATCCGGAAAGTAAGTAATATATATATATCAAACTCTGACTTTATGCAAGTATGCCTGCTAGCCGTAGCGCATTCCGGACGGCCCGGAATGCGTGGCGGTAACATCGGCTCATTCTTCCCGCACTGTGCTTCCGCTGTACCTTTAGGGAAAATGGGGGTGTTACAGATTGGTATCAGAGCCCTTTTTTTTAAAAATAAATAAATAAATAAATAAAATAAAATAAAATAAAATAAAATAAAAAAATTATTAATTGATGGTTACTTTTTAAAAAGTGATGCCGGGCATCTTTGAAACAAAATCATGTGGTGGGAATCTTTGAAAAAAAAAAATAAATAAATAAATAAAAATCGATGGTTACTTTTAAAAAAAGTGATGGCCGGGCATCTTTGAAAAAAAATCATGTGGTGGGCTTCACGTGATGGGCATCTTTAAAAAAATAAATAAATAAATAAATAATAAAAAAATTAAATTATATATATATAATTTTTAAATATATATATATAAAATATGCCAAGTACTATATTTTTTTTTTAAATATATTTTGGGATGGGAACACACACATATGCATATAGGCACGAGCAGAAATCTTTGCTTAATATGTATTTATTTTTTTGGGAAGAGATGGGATGCGAAATGCAACCCGTGACACATTTTCTGAATTAATTCATAATAATTCAGAAATATCATGTGAATGCGAAATGCAAACTTTCGGCAAGATGTGGAGCAATATAAAATTATATTGTTGGAACAAGATGCGAAATGCAAACTCGTGACCCTCCATTCACACCATTGTGGGCCCTATTTAGAATTTCCCATACGCAGCATAACGCACCCAACAATAATCCAGCTGTCTCCAACTGTATTCTTCCCGCACTGTGCTCACTTTTATTAAGCAAAAGTGCCAAACATCTACCTGTGTTCACTTTTATTAAGAATTTTGCCCATATACAAAATTCGACGCTACCAGTATTTTTTTTAACAGGTGTAGACTGTCCAAGAAAAAGTATGTATATATAATTTTTTTTTTTTAAAAAAAAAATAAAGATAAAGAAAAAAAAATTTAATAAAAGAAAATAATAATACTAATAAAAATAAATAAATAAATAAATAAATAAATAATAACTTATAACACGATAAGATTGACCATCCTACACTCAATAATATTTATTGCGAAGTTGAAACAAATTAAATTGTGAACCAATTCTGTCAATTTTGTAAAAGTCGATTTTTTTGAAACATCCTACTATTCATTTTATTTTATGTTCTAAGATGCACCCACAATCAATCATGCAGCAAAGTATTAGATAACTATTGCATAAAAAAAATAATAAACTGAATCTTCTGCCCCTTTAATAAAAAAAAAATGAAAATGAATAAGTAAATAAAATAAAATAAAATAAAAAAAAATAATAATAATAAAATAAAAAAATGCCACAACATGAAAAAGACTTAAGGGGAATTTATTAAATAATTATTGTGTTGGCGGGTCACGATCAATGAAGGCACATTAATAAGATTGAGACACAGTGGGTCATGCACCAATTAAATAAGCTATTTGATAGGGTGTTCTAATTATAAGTCACGATATTAAAAAAAAAAAAAAAAACCACAACAAATCCTCGCGATCATAAGACTACGTGGGATAATAGATTTCATTTATTAAATTTATTTGAACTTAGAATTTAGCGATAGCATAACTAAATAATAAATTGAATTCGACTCTATTAGCACTCCTTAGCACCGTGAATGCCTTAGATTTAAAAGGGTTTTGAACTACTCATGAAAACAATAATAAATGCGCTAAGATTAATAATTTTTTTTTTAGTTGAGGATTAATTATGGTTTTTCAGATGCCTCGAGGACGCCCAAGGAAATACCCGGTGAACCCACCTGTGGCACCTAACCCTGTTGAAGGAGCACAGAACCCGGCGGGAAATAGACAAGACCCTATCGAGGGTCGGCAAGCCCGGTTGGAACAGTTGTTACTTACTATTGGTGCTGCTGTGGAACGACAATTGGCGAGACAAGAAGAACAAGAGGAACAACCCACAGATTATATTGGGGCTATCCACAAGTACCAGCCGCCCAGATACGCCGGACATGAGGACCCGGCCAAATTGGAAGGTTGGATAGAAGCATTTGACAAGTTACTAGAGGCAGTGCAATGTCCAGCAGAAAAAATGGTAGAAGTGGCTACGTTCTTCCTGAGTGGCAAAGCAAATACTTGGTGGCGAAACCAGGAAGATCGGAACATCAGTTGGCCAGAATTTCAGGAAGCCCTGCGAGTAAGATTCTACTCCATTAGCGTGAAAAATGCTAAGTATGAGGAATTCGTCACTCTAAGGCAAGGCAATCGCTCTGTCCACGACTACTATGAGAAATTCAACGAGCTCGTTCGCTTTGCTCCGGGACTGGTAAACACTGATCATGCACAGGCTCAGAAGTTCGAGCTCGGCCTCAACCGGGAAATCCGCGAAGGATTGGGAGGAAAACAGTTTTCCAGTCTCCAGAAGCTTTATGACCGAGCCATGACAGTTGAGAGAATTCGACAACCTAAGCGAAGGGAGGAGAACGTCGGGCAGTCCTCTACTGCTAATAAGAAAGGGCGCTTTGAAAGAAAACCAGATAGAAGGAACCTTGGGCCACGCCCTAACTTCTATGGCCCCAACCCGAGAAATGACAATTGCCCTCCTATTCCACTACCTTGCCCTAAGTGTAACAAACGTCATTGGATGCAAGCCTGCCCCAGATTTGGGGACTGTTTCAGATGTGGCCTTAATGGCCATATGGTCAATGATTGTGGCATACGTTTGGACGTTAACAGATTGCGGGAGGATCTCAAGAGGGACCCTCGCTTCAGAACAGAGGAATGCTTGAAAGGGAAATCAGGGAACCTACAGCCAAACCAGGGTCGTAATCAGATAAACCCTCCACCAGTTGCTCGGAACAACCAGGGACGACTGAATGTGGTTAACCAAGCTGATCTCCATGAAGCTGACGACGTCATAGCTGGTACGTTTACAGTTAAAGGTTTTGCGACATATATTTTATTTGATTCTGGAGCATCATATTCCTTCATATCAAGTAAGAAAGCGGAACAACTAGGATTTAGAACACCTAGTACAGTAAACTTAGGTGTTTCTTTACCTAATGGGATAGTGGTGAATTGCTCACAGAAGTATATGGACGTGCCAATCCTTATATACGGGATTGTGTTTGCAGCGGACTTGATTAAGTTCGACTTGCAAGACTTTGACATAATTCTAGGAATGGATTGGTTGACACGACACAAGGCTACCATCGACTGCGCTCAACAGAAGGTAACGGTGTATGGTCCTAATAAGAAGAGATTATCCATCTATGCGGAACCATCGAAACCAAGGATTAAAATCGTCACGGCTCTAAAGATGAAGGAGTTAGCAACTAAGGGATATCCGATTTATCTCTGTCACATTGAGGACAAGGAAGCTGAGGGAATTGTCCTAGGGAAAATCCCAATTGTTCGAGATTTTCCGGACGTATTTCCAGATGATATACCGGGGATGCCACCACACAGAGGAGTAGAATTCACCATCGATTTGGCGCCAGGGACGCAACCTGTGTCCAAAGCCCCATATCGGACGGCACCTGCAGAGAGCAAGGAATTAAAGGAGCAACTGGAGGAATTACTAGATAAAGGTTACATCAGACCGAGTACGTCACCATGGGGAGCTCCAGTGTTGTTCGTTCGCAAGAAAGACGGTAGTATGCGACTTTGTATAGACTACCGTGGATTGAATCAGGTGACAATCAAAAATAAGTATCCTCTCCCAAGGATCGATGATCTGTTTGATCAATTGAAAGGTGCAAGGATATTCTCAAAAATTGATCTGAGATCTGGATATCATCAGCTGAGGGTAGCTGAAGAGGATATTCCAAAGACGGCTTTTCGAACCAGATATGGGCATTATGAATTTACAGTAATGTCATTCGGGTTAACGAATGCCCCAGCAGTATTTATGAGTCTGATGAATGGCGTGTTCCGCGAGCTGTTGGATATCTGCGTGGTAGTGTTCATTGACGATATTCTGATCTACTCCAAAGGGAAGCGCGAGCACGAGGAACACTTACGCAAAGTTTTGACAATACTAAGGGATCACCAGTTGTACGCAAAATTGTCAAAATGTGAATTCTGGCTGAACAAGGTGTCCTTTCTTGGACACACCGTATCAGCTGAAGGAATTTCGGTGGATCCAGCCAAAGTGTCAGCAGTGGTTGAATGGCCTGTACCAACTTCGCAGACTGAAATAAGAAGTTTCCTTGGTTTAGCAGGATATTACAGACGGTTTGTGCAAGACTTCTCTAAGATTGCTAGACCATTGACGCAGAATTTGAAAAAGGGAAGCAAGGTGATATGGACTCCGGAGTGCAACGCTGCGTTCGAGACATTAAAAAAGAGGCTAACTACGGCTCCTATACTAACACTTCCTACAGACACAGATGATTTTGAGGTATACAGCGATGCATCCAAGAATGGACTAGGGTGTGTCCTAATGCAGCTCCGGAAAGTTATAGCTTATGCATCTCGACAGTTGAGACCTCACGAAGAAAATTATCCCACACATGACCTAGAACTTGCAGCGGTCGTGTTTGCACTGAAGATATGGAGACACTACCTGTATGGGAGGAAATGCAAGATCTATACCGATCATAAGAGCCTAAAGTATATTTTTACTCAGAAAGAGTTAAATATGCGACAAAGGAGATGGTTGGAATTGATTAAAGATTATGATTTGGACATTATTTACCATGAGGGTAAAGCAAATGTCGTAGCAGACGCACTTAGCCGCAGGGCTACGCAAATGACAAGTATGAAGGTCATTCCACCGGAGTTGTATAAGGAGATAGCCAAATTTGGAATCGAGTTGGTGTATGAAGGGACACCAACAAGATTGTTTAGCACGATTGCTATTCGGCCAGATTTCTTTGAGGAAATTCGAGCTGGTCAACAAGGGGATGTCAAGCTGGAGAGAATAAAGGCCAAGATTGAACAGGGAAAGGCATCAGACTTCCAAATGGAAGCAGATGGATGTATTAAATTTCGGGGACGTTGGTGCATACCACAAGCATGTACCGAGTTAAAAAGAAAAATTTTGGAAGAAGGACATGAGACGCCATACTCGGTTCATCCGGGAGGAGATAAGTTGTACAAGGGTCTAAAGGAACATTTTTGGTGGCCTCGAATGAAAAAGGAAGTAGCAGATTTTGTTGAGCAATGTCTTATCTGTCAGAAGGTTAAAGCGGAAAGGAAGAAACCCATCGGATTGGTTAAACCGTTGGAAATCCCAACCTGGAAATGGGATAGTATCTCGATGGACTTTGTCTCAGGATTGCCGAGGACGCCATCGGGATATGATAAAATTTGGGTTATCGTCGACAGGTTAACCAAGGCTGCTATCTTCATACCCATGCGAGAAAAATGGACTATGGAACAGTTAGCAAAGGCCTATGTGGAGAATGTGGTAAAGAGACATGGAGTTCCGCAGGACATAGTGTCAGACCGTGATGGGAGATTTACTTCAAATTTCTGGACGAAGCTTCAAGAGGCACTTGGTACAAAGCTTAACTTAAGTACGGCTTTTCACCCGACAACTGACGGACAAACCGAGAGGACTATTCAAACACTTGAGGATATGTTGAGATCATGTGTCTTGGAGTTTGGTGGTAGCTGGGAAAAACATTTGGCACTAATAGAGTTCTCTTACAACAATAGCTATCACGCGAGCATTGGAATGGCACCGTTTGAAGCTATGTACGGGAGGAAGTGTCGCAGCCCTCTATGTTGGTTCGAGAAAAATGATCCGATCCAAGTTGGACCTCAAATGATCGAAGAGTCAAGAAAAATAATTGAAAAGGTCCAACAACGGATTAAGGCGGCTCAAGATAGGCAGAAAATGTATGCTGACAGGCATCGAAGAATTGGCGAATTTAAAGTAGGGGATAAGATCCTTCTTAAAGTATCTCCCATGAAGGGTGTAATGAGATTTGGCAAGCGCGGAAAATTGAGTCCAAGATATATTGGACCTTTTGAAATAACTGCTAGAGTCGGACCATTGGCCTATAGATTGGCCCTACCAGAAGAATTATCCAGAGTTCATAATGTATTTCACGTATCTCAACTTAAGGAATATCATCAGGACCCAAACAGGGAAGTGATGCCCGAGATAATCGAATTGGACGAGAACTTAACATATGAAGAGCATCCCGTGCGAATCTTGGATTCAAAGGAACGAACCACTAGGCGAAAATCGATCCGGATGGTAAAGGTGCAGTGGTCAAGGCATGACGAGAGAAATGCAACTTGGGAGGTAGAAACTGACATAAAGGAAAAATACCCCGAATTGTTCGACGAGATTTGAAGATCAAGAATAACTCGGTGTACCATGTAAGGGAATATATTAGTGTATTGAACTACTTATTATAATGCAAGATTTTTTTTTTTTCATAACCAAATTATGTGGCTTCGAGGACGAAGCCTTATTTTAAGGAGGATAGACTATAACACTCCGAAAAATTTTAAAAAATAATAATAATAATAATAATAATAATTATAATAATAATAATAATAAAATTTTAATTAACAAAAGATCAATTTTAATTTTTAACTAGCTCAAAATATATATATATAAATATATAAATGACTTTTGTAAAAATATTGGAAGATGATTATTTAAGTTGTCTTCTATATAGTTAATTAGAACAAGTTGGCTAGGACCATTAATTTATAAATACCGGGTTTAATATTATTAAACATTAATTAAATTATAAATTTAAGCCCGTATCAATGAATTAAAGATATTAATCCATTCAAGTGTTGAAAAATTATATTTTGTCCAACTACTTAAGTACTACTTAAGTACCAATTATCCCAAATTAAGGATTCGGAGTCTTTAGTTATTTGATTATTGGTGCCCAAATTGATAAATAAAATTAATCCCATTAAATCCGGTAAGTTTAAATTTTAAGTGTTAAGAATTATTAAGTCCATAATTTGGATTAACTAGTTAATTGTTAATTTAAGTCATTAATAGGAGATTGGGCCAATTAATGATATAGTCCATTAAGCAAACAAAAGAAATAAAAATAAGCCCAACCAAGCTAAGCCCACCTTACCAAGCCCAGGCCCAACAAAAAGGGAAACCCTAACCTAACCCTAACAGCCCTGCCGGATTCCGGCGCCGCTCTTGCCGCCGGCGGGATTCCGGCGAACCTCCGGCCGGCCACCATCTCCGGCCAACACCTCCGTTAAGCCCAAAAATCCGGATCTCGAGCCATCTTCCCGTCCCCCACTCCATTTCGGACCTATCACCACCACCGGACCTCCGCCATCATCCTCCTCTCTTTTCCGGCCAGCACCACCATCCGCCGCCTCTCCATCTTCCTCCGCCCTTAGTTCACACCACCATGACCGCCCATCCCTTCCCATGGCCGCCGCATCCGAGCCGGCCACCACCACAGCCGCTCCCTCTTCCCCACCACAGCCGCGCCACCGCCGGCATACCACCACCACTTCCCGCGGCCATCCTCGCCACCACAGCCGCCGCCCTTTTCCCCATCTCGAGCCACCACCCCGGCGGCCTCCCCACCACCCGCAGCCACCACCCACAGCCACCACCACTACCACCCCTTCTCCGAAAAAAATTCTAACACCAATAAAAAAAAAGAGATAGAGAAGAAGAGAGAGCCATTGTCGGCAACCGGTCGCCATCGCCGCTGTCTCCATCGTCGGTAGCCGGTCGCCATCGCCGCTGTCTCCATAGCCGCCTCGGGTGTGGACAAGTTTAGGGTGGGCATGGGCTAAAGAAAAAAAAAATGGTGCAGGATGGAGAGGGAGTAGTAGAATAGGTAGGGTAGTGGTTTTTTTTTATTTAATGAGGAAGACCTCGTTTGTCTATAAAGAGTACCCAAACACTTTAATCAGTTCACCTTCCCAAGTCCCAGCATTTCAGTATATTTCCAGCTATGTTATCTTTGTTCTTCTTTTCCAACCTGTAAGGATTAGCTGTTATGACATTTTAGTTCTGCCATTTTGAAAGCAGTAGGAAGATTTCAGAAATTCTCTGGTAAGAATTAATAGGATTTTAAAAAAAAAATGTATAGCTATTATTTATCCTAAAATACTATTATATTATACTAAATTAATGTTAAAATGTTTACTAGCCAAATAGCTGCAAAAGGGGTATCTGCTCGTAGCCGGTGCGTGTGTCATACCCATTTCGCCACGGTAACTGTAAGTGGATTTTTACTCTTTGGAGTAAGCCCAATTTCATTTTAGCTTGAGCATAAATTTCAATTCCGCATTTATATTTTAAATTTATGCTTATTGCTCCCTATTGCTTTTGGGAATATTGGTATGCCATTTTTACTGTGCTTAATAATTGTTATAACCATTCTCAAAATCCTACGGAATTTTGAGCGCGCATTGTTACGGGGGTGAGACTGTGTGTGGGTCGCTGCTGCCCAACTCCCACGTTTGTTGTGCAATATTTAGCCACACGGGGACCACTGGGATTATTCAGCCCGATGCCATTACCTTATCTCACAGTGGGTTTGAGGAAATTTCTTACCTCTCCCACACCCTTGAGTGTATGTGCGAATTGGGCCCTACGGCGGGGAACCTGCACATCACGGTGGCTGAGATAATTATTTCTCGGTAACGCATATTGTTATATTATCTGTTCCCGGGATATAGATTAATATTTCATTTATGTATAAATTATCCTCGTTTAAGCATGCCTTATTCCCTAAATATTATTTAAATTATTTCTGCAACTCGACCTCCTCCGGGAGTAAGGGTCTATTTACTTAGCGATTGTTTTTCGCTGACTCTACACTTTTCATGTTCTTTCTCAGGATTCTGATATTGGTGGAGATCAGTAAACATTTCACGCATCGGGCACGGTTTGGGTTTATTCCGAATAATTAAAATTTGAGTGCAAGTTATGTATAATATTTTAAATCTCCCTAATGGAGTCAAACAACTTGGCATATGTGTGTTAAATAAGCGAGGACGTATATTTTAAAGTTTCCACCGTTCCTGTAATTTATACGCCTCATATTTTAATGTATGATGAACGATTATATCTATATGTGTGTGTGATGAACTATTTTTTTTGTGTCTCTTTTATTAAATAAATTTATTAAACTTATTTTATACTTGTTACAGTATTATAAGTTAATGCGTAAATTATATGTTAACTTATCCGGAAAGTAAGTAATATATATATATCAAACTCTGACTTTATGCAAGTATGCCTGCTAGCCGTAGCGCATTCCGGACGGCCCGGAATGCGTGGCGGTAACATCGGCTCATTCTTCCCGCACTGTGCTTCCGCTGTACCTTTAGGGAAAATGGGGGTGTTACAATTAAGATGGATTAACTCAAGATACAATAAGAATTATTGTCTACAATGAAATTTATATATCCAAAAAAATACAAAATGGATACTTCATGCAGGTGATGGTAATTGATAAAACTGGTATTGATATGGAGATGTACAATCAGGTGTGACATTTCAAGATGATATTCTTATGAACTCTACGAGTCCACAGTTTATATACACAAATATAAATTGTACCCACTTTAAATCCAGACATTTTTAAAGATGTTGCTAGACTAGCCCCTACCAATGATATATTGACACGATCAATGATTACATCATGGAACATATGTCTGCAAATGAAAAGATATATCTCACTTCTAACAATATTTGTCAACATGATGAAAGTATATAAAATGACTATGGAATATTTTCATCGGAATATCAAAGTACAACCAAGCTTTCAAGATTATCGAATCATGAAATAAAGTTGAATGAGAGCTGCATAGTCATGCTTATTAGAAATATGGATCTATCAAATAAATTATGAATGGCTTTGGTTTACGGTCAGATGAACGAACCGTCGGGGGCTCGTATGAGAGTTGGGTTGACTGCCCTAACGATGAAGCACGTTGATAGTAAACAAGAAGCAGAACCCAGCTAAATAATTTTGGAAAAAACCATGAAAATAGAAAATTCTTGATAGAATGATTATAAACGCGTCGGATTTAACCAAATTCTCATTCGATTTTAAAGGAGAAAATTCCCACTTTGTTTTACTATGATTATAAACAAAAGTAAATGTCAATCTTTAAAGAAGGTTGAACTCTATTTTTCAAAACCAATTTTTTTCTTTGAACAATTATATGTTGTGATATCTCGTGTCACTAGCAAAAGGGGAATCAAAGTATTAATATTTAATTAAGATGGATTAACTCAAGATACTATAAGAAATGTTGTTTACAATGAAATTTATATATGATGAAAATTTTGCAATATGGAAACTTGATGTAGGTGATGGTAAAACCAGTATTGATCTTGGATATGTAGTCAGATGTGACATTTCCGGATAATATTTTTATAAATTCTACGGGTGATCCTATATAAGTATTTTTTTAGAGTACATATACATATATAAACTGCACCACTTCAAAAATAGACATTTTTAAAGATATGTGCTATACTAGCCCCTTCCAATGAGATGGGTTGATACAATTAATGATTACATCATGGAAAATGTATATCCCGGTTCTAAAAATATTTGCCAAGAGGTTGAAAGCATGGATAATGTCGATGAAATATTTTCATCAGAATATCTAAACACGATCATCAGAATATCTAAACACGATCAAGTGTTTTGGACCACCGAATCATAAAATAAAGTTGAACGAGGGTTGTATAGTCATTCTTCTTATGTATTTTGATCCATCAAATAAATTATGCAATGGAAACGGGTTGAAAGTAACCAAGATGCGGAACCATATAATTTTGGTTAAACTAATTTTGGGAAACCATGAAAGTAGAAAATTCTTGATTGATAAAATCATTATGAGCCCGTCTGATTTAACCAAACCAAATTCTCCATTCAATTTCAGATCAGACAATTCTCATTCGCAGTTTGTTTTGCTATGAATATAAAGAAAAGTCAATGTCAATCATTAAAGAAGGTTGAACTCTATTTTCCAAAATCAGTTTTTAGCAATAAACAGTTATATGTTGTGATATCTCGTGTCACTATCAAGATGAGACTCAGAGTATTAATATTTAGTTAAGATGAATTAATTCAAGATACTACAAGAAACGTTGGTAATAGTTGAATTTTCAGCAAATTATAAGGAAAATTTTTATATCATGCTTAATATTTATTTAAATTTATTTAATCTAAAATAAGATTTTAAATTAAATAAAATATAATTTTAGTATTTATTTTTTTTCCTGCTAGGTTTGTACGGGACAAGCCACAAGAAGGCGGTTTAATATGATTTCTCTATAATTTTAAAAATAACTAAATTATAATTATCTTATATTCTCTATTAGTTTCATTAAGTATATATATTATTTATAAAATATAAAAGTATACCCGTCGAGTCTCGACGGGTACTTACTAGTTTGAATAAAAAATAATTCAATTTATGAAAATTAAAACAAACATATAGTATTTTATTAATTTCGAACACCATAATAATATTTATACACATCATGATATAAATTACATATAACATATGATAAAATAGACACAATATATCATTTAAATAAAAATAAAAAATTCAAAATTTTCTACAAATATTTTTATTAATTTTATCCAGCATGATAATATTCCCATACAGCATGATATAAATTACATACATCATACAAATTATGCTTAATTTAATCATCATAATTCTCTCAACAATCCTTAATCAAATAATTAACAAATCTCACCGCCAAAATGTTGGTCAACAAGACGGAGTGGCCATTAATTTGGGGATTTCCGTACTGGATGTGGCCGAGTGCACAGAGGGTGGGCGGCGCCACCCGGTAGTACGGGGAGGAAATTGGCGGCGGGGGATGACATGGAACTGTTGCCACTGTCGCCGCCTCGCCAGTTGGTGGCTGCGGATAGGGGCGGTGGTTGGGGCGGTATTCGAGCGAGGTAAGGAGGGGGGACGGCAATGATAGCGGATGCAGCGGCGTGGTCTCCTCCGACTCGCAGTGGTGGCGCCGTAGGCGGCACAACAGAGGGAGGTTGCGTAGTTGGGGTTGAAGGACGGGGAGGGCATGAAGAGTTGCTCGTCGTTTTCCTCAACCAAAAGTCGAATTCAGCTTGCTAATTTTTGGGAATGTGTTACTGATTGTTAATTTCATACTATAATTAAGGAGGATTTAATGGATTTAATTGATTTTTTTACCAAATTTAATTGTGCAGCAATTATATGGTATTTTTCCTCATTTAATTCCAGCAGCATGGAGGGCCACAAAAATAGCAGTTCAGGTCGGATCTGAATGTATACTTTTAGCATAGTAACTCTATTGCAAACAAAGAACACAGAGAAAATAATTAGAATAACTTAAAAACATTGACTTACCTTTTTAATGATCACATCATAAAAGCATAATCTTATATGCTAGCGGCCGTAAAACATCAAATACAACTTCTTTGATACATCAAAAAGCAACAATAAAAATAATACTACCTCCGTTCCTTTTTAAATGACACGTTTTGACTTTTGTCACTGTTCATTAAATAGTTTTGACTCCACTTTTTAATACAATTATATAAGATAAGATATAGTCAAGTGAGATATTGTTGGATTCGTCTAATTGCATAGATTTAAGATATCAAATTTTCATAATTTTTACTTGTATAGAATTTGAGTTATTACGGATTAAAAACATGTATTGGATTGCGTGAAATGTGAGTCCGTAGCACTTATTTTAGAACGGGGAAGTAATATATTCAGTTGATAGATTAATCTCATCAACCAGTCGGCGTAAACTTCTTTGGTACATTAAAAGGGTGTTGGGATATGAATTTTGAAAAGTAGCACATTACTGTGACAAAAACGTGCATTGGAAATTAAGTGTTTGGAAAATCCCAATAATGATATAATCAATATTTAGATTTTAAGCATTTGGTTTTGTGCTTTCTTTCAACCTCCAACCTTCCGTTGAAAGTTGATGGACTTAATCACTTGGGCTAAGCCTCAATCCCCGTGCTTTCATGTTGTTAAATTACCACAAAGGGTTAAAAATATTAAATATTTTTTATTTTATTGTATTTATTTATTTATTTTTGCTGAACAGCCTATATAGGCCAGGAAATGGGTGGTAGGAGCCATAACACACAAATTACAAAGGAAATAAAGGGGAGGAATATGGGGCCGGTGGGAGTCGAACATCCAATCTTCAGGTTGGAAATCAATGGACTTAATCATTTGGGCTAAGTCCTCATCCCTAATAATATTTTTTTGAGGTAATAACTAAAATAGGCCACCAGACGGAGTCATTTCCACTTTTGTGCCACGATATTTTGATTTAAGGAAATAGGCCATTAGAAGGATTTCGGGCCTGAAATTAGGCCATTGGGCTGGAATTCGGGCCACGATGGCCTAAAAGTGGAAATGACTCATTCTGGTGGCATATTTTAGTTTTTTTGAATTATTTTTTTATTTTATGTAATTAAAATAAATAATACTCATTCTGTGCCATTATTTATTTCCTACTTTCTTTTTTCTTGTTCCAATATTTTTTATTTTATTTTCATTTTAAAAATAATTAAATATTAATTGCCAAACATAGCCATCATATCGCATTAATAAATATATATACTAAACTTTCAAACTCATTACCATTAATAATTCCAATTAACCTACAACCATATATCAGTAAACCACACATAAATAAATAAATTAAAATTGTAAATTCATTACAACCACATTATATAAATTCTTAAGTTACATTTTTTAACCCTAATATATCCTTGAATTTAATACTAATTATCCGTACATAAAGCACCATGTCCGAAAATTTTGGGATACTTTTTTGGTGAAACCGGGTATCTTCAGGTCATATTGGACCTAAGACTAATCCCTCAATGATCTGCAACGGCAATTAAGGGCGCCTCTCCCAAAGTAGTTTTTTGCATACACAATACTCGAATCCCGAGAGCTTGCTTAAGCGACTAGAGCCCCCATCCACTCAAGCCAACTGTTGGTAAAATTTTGGGATACTTATAATAAAACATGTTTATTTTTTCCTTTATAATTTATTTGAATATGTATTTATTTTACTTATTTTATAATATACTTGAATTAATATTTATTTTATTTCTTATATTACTCCCTCCGTCCCATTAATAGTGTTAAAAAAGGGAAATTTAAAATTTATATAATATGATTGTAATGAGTTTATAATTTTAATTAATTTATTTATGTGTAATTTACTGATATGTGGTTGTAGGGTGGACTGAAATTATTAATGGTAGTGGGTTTGAAAGTTTAATATATTTATTTATTATGTGAGGTGATGAATAGATTTACGATTAATATTTAATTTTTTTTAAATGAAAATGAAATAAAAATATTGGAACAAGAAAAAAAAGAAAGTTGGATATTATTTATTTTTAAAAGTGGGAATGACTCTTTCTGGTGGCCTATTTTAGTTTTTTTGAATTATTTTTTATTTATGTAATTAAAATAAATAATACTCATTCTGTGCCATTATTTATTTCCTACTTTCTTTTTTTCTTGTTCCAACATTTTTTATTTTATTTTCATTTTAAAAATAATCAAATATTAATTGCCGAACATAGCCATCATATTGCATTAATAAATAAATATATTAAACTTTCAAACCCATTACCATTAATAATTCCAATTTAACCTACAACCATATATCAGTAAACCACACATAAATAAATAAATTAAAATTGTAAATTCATTACAACCACATTATATAAATTCTTAAGTTATATTTTTTAACCCTAATATATCCTTGCATTTAATACTAATTATCCGTACATAAAGTACCATGTCCAAAAATTTTGGGATACTTTTTTGGTGAAACCGGGTATCCCCAGGTTATATTGGATCTAAGACTAATCCCTCAATAATCTGGAATGACAATTAAGGGCGCCTCTCCCAAAGTAGTTTTTTGCATACACAAGGCTCGAACTCCGAGAGCTTGCTTAAGGGACTAGAGCCCCCATACACTCAAGCCAACTGTTGTTGGTAAAATTTTGGGATACTTATAATAAAACATATTTATTTTTTACTTTATAATTTATTTGAATATGTATTTGTTTTACTTAATTTATAATATATTTGAATTAATATTTATTTTATTTCTTATATTACTCCCTCCATCCCATTAATAGTATTAAAAAATGGCAATTTAAAAATTTATATAATATGATTGTAATGAGTTTACAATTTTAATTTATTTATTTATGTGTAATTTAGTGATATGTGGTTGTAGGGTGAAGTGGAATTACTAATGGTAGTGGGTTTGAAAGTTTAATATATTTATTTATTATGTGAGGTGAATAGATTTAACAATTAATATTAATTTTTTTAAATGAAAATGAAAAAAATATTGGAACAAGAAAAAGAAAGAAAGTAGGACATAAATAATGACACAGAATGAGTATTATTTATTTTAATTACATAAAATAAAAAAAAATGAAAAAACTAAAATAGGCCACCAGAAGGAGTCATTTCCATATTTAGGCTATCGCGGTCTGAATTCTACCCCAATGGCCTAAAAGCCCGAAATCCTTCTAATGATCTATTTTCCTAAATCAAAATATCGTGACCCAAAAGTGAAAATGACTCCTTCTGTTGGCCTATTTTAGTTATTACGTTATGTGTTTTTATTCATACATTTTCCACTGTACCCGTATATATTCTAAAACTTTTATAGAGTTTTTTCGATAAATATTAATACTCATGTGTCGGCAAATGTGTGTAGGAGCTTAAACCATACAAATTACAAAGAGGGATAGTGGACAATGTGAGAATCGAACCCCTATCCATAAGGTTGGAAGTCAGGGACATGATTACTAGACCAAGTCCTTATTCCCAATTTTTTTATACAGTTGAATTTAGTTTTATTTTTTTAAAATATAATATTTGAATATGCCTATATAATATTCTTAATATAATATATTAAATAATTGACCCTAGTTATGAATGATAGTGAGAATATAATGGTAAAAGCCACAAATAGTTAGAAATACAATTCTTTACCGCTCCAAAAGTAGCTGCAAAAAGTATGTGTAAAACCTTTGAAAAGTAGATAATTGATTATAACAAGATATTTACCCAAACATGATTAATAAATTATTTGTGTTTTTAAAATGCAATAATAATTTAATATGGTTCAAAACGTTTAAAAAAAGCACCCTCTTAATTAATAATTTTTATAAAAACATTCGTTGCAGAGTATGGGAATAATCCATTTCGTAAAGTGAAGGTGATGAACAGATTTCCTCGTCTTGTTTATCGCATGAGGCACGAGACGACAAAACAAGGCAATGGCGTTCATCAATTTTTTCGTCGCATGCGAATTTCTTATACGTAGTAGTTTTTTTTTTTTTTGAGGCAAAGATAACCTTTATTCCAAAGGATAAGAGTAGTCCAAACAAAGAGAGAGTTTGGACTTTTACAATGATACAGCAGAAAAGCCAATACAACACACTCTTGGCACATGCATCTACCAAAAACCAACCAAAAATTCATGCCCTGCTCTACCACAACAAGACTATCATATCCAAAGCAACCAATCTTCAACTATCTCGCCCCCTTTTACTCTTTGCACATCAGTGTCGGCATTTTCAAATGTCCAGTTGCGCCATCACTTCATTTAGTTGTCATAAATCTAAAACAGGCTCCTCATACAATATCCCTTCCATGCTCTTCTCCTTAAAGAAATGATAATAGGAACTCTTGTGGTGTGACACCATGACCAACCTCTAAACTTGCCTCAACATCATGTCACCCTTGCAAGAAGGCTCATAACCAATGTATCGATCTAATACCAAGGGCAGGTTCTAGGAAAGAGGAATAGCACAGAGAAAATAGAAGGATAGGATGGCTCAGCGCCCAGAAGAAGAAAAACAGAAAGACAGACACAACGATACCAGGAAGATCCGACATCGAGATGAGCAGAAATGCGCAACATCATAGTAAGCCCTTCCAAACATCATGGCAATAAGCTAACACCTAAGAACACAATCCCCACTTTCAGTATTGACTTAAACATTGTACTCGATGAGACAACCCCTCACATGACGAAAACCCTTCGCGCACAGTGCAATATAGACCATAGGAATGTCTTTTTGTATTTTGTTTTTGATTTTTTTTTTTCAAATTTTTTTTTTCATTTTTTTTTTTTACTAATTTATTCTTTTTTCTTCTTTTTCTTTCTTTTTTTTTTTTCAAACATACCTAATCAAACGGCATTCCTCCTCATGTTAAAATTACTACGTCCACGAGAGGTTGTCCAAACTACCGATTCCAACATGACAAAAAACCACTGTTTCTCCGATCTCACAACTACTTATGCCCCATCTATGTCCCATCCGGATTATATTTGACAGAATCACCCTTTCCACCCATTCAAAAGATCCAATGCACCTTGATGCAAACCATAGTCTTACATAACCAACAGAATTATGATATGGGAAAAGGAAAGCCAAACATAGGATTCCCAGGGAGAAATCAGCAGAAACCAAAGAACAGAAAAAGACTCAAGCTGAGGGGGAGACAATATGAGAGGAAGAGAGAAAGCGGCCAGCAGGAAGACTACAAACAGTTCGGGCTACCTGCAGAGAGGAGGACGAAGGAAAGTGGGAAGAGTAGAGAGGAGAAAATACCCTATTACCCCTATCAAACCGATACATTGACATATAACCTTATGCAGGTTCAAGATGTATTTTTAGCAGATTATAGGTGGTCACGCTGAAACACTACGCATTCCATATTAGAGATAGCTTAAGAATTCAGATCTCACCGACTTTGCTAGGAAGAATATTCTTTGTGCCTGGAGTAGTAGGCGTCATTCTTTCCAGTTGTACCATCATTAGAAATTTGGACTAGAGATTTGAGTATCACTGTAATTCACTCTTCCACCAGCATAATTATGGATGATAAGGGCCCTGCCATCCGCCAAGCAGTGCACAGTACAGCCTAAAACGACCTCGTAGACACTCCAGCCACAGCAGCCACGTATGTCAGCAGAAACATGTTGCATGTACAACATATCGTACAATATATAGGGCCCGTTTGGATTGGCTTTTGAAAAAAGCAGAAGCCAAAAGTAGAAGCAGAAGCAGAAGTAGAAGTCAAAAGCAAAAGCATGTAACTTTTGTATTTGGATGGAATGTTTGAAAAGCGGTTTTTTCTAAAAAATATGTTTGGATGAATAAAAATGAAAAGTGCTTTTAGAGTGTGGTAATTGCCAAAAAGAACATGCTACTTAATACTCCCTCCGTCCCACGAAATGTGGCTACTTAAGTAGTGGGGGTATTTAAGTCCTTGCACATTTTACGAGGTGCTTTTGGCTTCTGCTTTTGGGAGAAGCATCCCCTGGGCTGCTTCTCCCAGAAGCACTTTTTTCGCTTTTCGAGGTGCTTTTGCTTTTTCTTAAAAGCCAAAACAATTACCAAATTTCTACTAGAAGTGCTTTTGGCAGAAGCAAAAGCCAAAAGCACCTCCTAGAAGTTAATCCAAAAGGGCTCATAGTAATAAACGAAAGTCATCTTTTATTTTTTGGCGTAGAAAAAATTTGGAAGTCAGTTGCCGGACCACCTCGGTTGAGCCGAAGCCAGCCGAGAAGGTATGAACCTATAGAACAGATCCTGTTCAAGTAAGGTAGTAAAGTCATCTTTTATTGCTCAACAGATATAGTTTTTTAACTGCAACCCAGTGGTGATGTTATTTTAATTTTAAGTTTAATTCCCAACAACGTAAACATATGAGGGAAAAAAATAGTCCCGTAATTATGTTTGATTTCTCAAATCATTCCATAAAAATATATATTAACTCAATGCATCCAGTAACTATGTTAATCTTGCCCAATTCATCCCATCCACTCTCTAATGACAATTAACATTGACGTGACAGTGGATTTATACATTTAATGACGTTGACGTGGTAACATAATTACGGGATTGATTAGATTAATAAATTTCTTATAGGATGGTTTTGGAAATCAATGATAATTATGGGACTATTTAAGTTTTTTTTTTTCCATAAACACAAACACAATATATATATATATATATATATATATATATAGGGTTAAGATTGTATCTTGATTAAGGAAACACTGAAGTAATGTTTTATGGTATTAATGTGCTGTTTGTTAATATGGAAGAGGGGTGTGATATAAGTAATTCAATCCTTTTCTTGTAAGGGTCCGATTTTAATACACTATTAAAACCCATAATTTATGATTACTCGAATTGGTGGGAATTGAAATTTTTTCATGCCTTAATCCCGGTTTGCTAGTTTTTTTTTTCTTTTTCAATATATATATATATATATATATTTATGACTATTAAAGTAACACACCTTTTTTAATAGGAAATAAATATAGTCTTCGTCTTTTGGGAATTTTTTTAAAAAGCACTTTTCCACAATTTACAAATATTTTAAAATACAATATTTTTTGTAGATTTTCTTTTGTATATAAATAATGAGAAAAATTAAGTTGATAATTTCCATATTTTTCTTCATTTTTTTTGAAAAGCCGGATGGGAAAAATATTTTTCTAAATTAATGTAAGTTTCTTACTTTCCTTATTTGGGATTTTTTTTGTTTCTTTTTTTTTTTAATGAAAAGCATTTTTCCACGTGTTACAATTATTTTCAAATATTGTTAACGATGAAAATCTTGAGAGGAAAGATCTCTCTTTTATTGAAGAACTTGGGGGAAGGATTACAAGAAAACTAGAAAAGTGAATTCAGTAATTTAAAGAAAGCGGTAAAGGAATTTAAGAACAGAAAGCAGTAAAATGCAGGAAAGCAATAAAGAAAGTAAAAAAATAAAAGACGCTCTCTTGAGGAGTATTGGAGGTGTCCCGCAAGTAGGTCGCGATCACATATATATAGTGGTGAGTGGTGAGAATCTTAAGCTGTGATCGCTCAACCTTCTAGATTTGTTTCCTTAGGTGACGCTGATTCGGATTTGTTTCCGTGGTTAGTGATTCGTCCCCTTGATTGGCTTCACTGCTCGATCCAAACCCTAAATCCTAGATTCCTCATCCTGAAGGTGTCCTCATAGAATGGGCTTTGTGGACGCGTCCTCCCTCTTCCGGATATGGGCTTTTGGAGACGCGTCTTCCCTCTTCCGGATGTGGGCTTTTGGAGACGCGTCCTCCATCTTCCGGATATAGGCTTTTGGAGACGCGTCCTCCCTCTTCCGGATATGAGCTTTTGGAGACGCGTCCTCCCTCTTCCAGATATAGGCTTTTGGAGACGTCCTCCCTCTTCCGGATATGGGCTTTTGGAGACGCATCCTCCCTCTTCCGGATATGGGCTTTTAGAGATGCGTCCTCCCTCTTCCGGATATAGGCTTTTGGAGATGCGTCCTCCCTCTTCCGGATATGGGCTTTTGGAGACGCGTCCTCCCTCTTCCGGATATGTTTTTGCAGACTGGGCCGAGCAATCAAAAAGATGGGCCTTCAACATTGGACTAATAGGGATGGGCTTCATATTTTTGTTGGGTTAACAGATGCCCCCCTTGCGCTTTCAGTCAATGGAACTGAGACTGAAAATGCGCATACATTTTACCAATGCCGCCGTCGGCATTCGATATTGAGAAACTGCGCATATCACTCTTGGTTTTATTTACTTAGCGCATTTGTATATATATGTACACATTTTATTATTTAATTGCATGACATGCATACATTTTTTTAAAATGAATGGTGGCAGGCTGCCACTTTGTGGCAAAAATATATATATATATATATATATTTTTTTAATAACATGCATGGCCGCCACTTTGCATGACATTTTCATTTTTTTTTTGTTTTTTAATCAAGCCGCCATCCATCTCATTTCAAGGCCGTTGCCACCTTCTTGTGGGATAGGGAGGCCGCCACTACTTTCTTGATCAAGGGCCGCCAACATCGAGTTCGGGAGGCCGCCATCCCCATTCAGTCTCCGGAGGCCGCCATTGCTCGAGAGACCGCCACCCTGTTCCTGATGGCCGCCGCCATCTCCCGTTGCTGCTGAGGCCGCCACTGCCTTGCTCTTGAGGAGGCCGCCACTCACTTGCCTTGGCCGCCACTTGGAAGGCCGCCATCCCCTTGCGCATGAGGCCGCCATCCCTTTCATCCGGAGGGCTGCCATCCCCAAGCGCCGTCCTCAGTCACCGACTACTCGGCCTCCAAGGCCGTTGTCGACTGCATTCCAGGGCCACTACCCGGGGTTTTTATCACCCAAGGTTACTGCATTGGCCAGCACTCTTGGTTCGTCTTCCTCTTTATCGTGTTTCAATTTCTCAAAACGAGTCCCGTGTATAGGTAGACGCTTCTCATCTTGTTCCTCAAAAATTTTTTCCAAGCGGGCCGCTTTCTCGGCCAGCTGGGCAAGATCAGTCACATCATGCACAATTAAATATTCCTTTAGTTTTGGCAACATATTAGTCACGGCTATATTGGCCATTTCCCTATCCGGAATTGCTATGGTGGCCTGCCTTTCAGCCATTGTAATCTATTGATAAAAGTATTTGCCGCCTCATCGGCATATTATTTGGCATTAGTTGTAACACCCCGGTTTTTCCGACTCGCGGGTGTTACCGCCACACCTCCCAAATAAGACTCGATCTGACACATCGGGCTTATTCAGGAGATGCTAAGGCTAGAACGAGTATGTCAATTATCCATTTTCAACAACAATACTTATAGATAACAAATATAATATTTCATTAAAATGAACATCGTTTCTCGAAATGATATACAGTGTGGGGATATTAATCATTTTTTTTAGATTATAGAAAAGATACCAAAATCACAACGCAGCTTTCTCGAAAGTCCGACATCTTCCAAAACTAATGAAAATTCTTATGCAGAAAATATGCAGGTGTAGTGCTCCCTTCCCATGTCAATCTTTAATCTGAACCTGGAAGGAAAAGAATGAAGAAAGAAGAATTATCATCGACGGATTCGCTGGTAAGTTCCCTATACTCGGAACCAACAAACAACCAAACAATTATAGACAGAAGAAGACTGCTTTCAAATCAATAAGCGGGAGCTCAACAATAGGGGCAACATAATAATGGTACTCTCAAATTAGCAACCAGCAATTCAATAATATATAGTATTAATTTCGGGATCAACCCAAAATATTCAACAAGGGCAAATGCCAAGATATGAATAACCATCTCAATGGTTGCATGCATGTTAGAGGGATTCAGAATAAACCTCACAATACGGTATCCTGTATTAAATCCCGGTCTCATCCGATCTCAGTTAGTTCTGTAACGTCCCAGTCACACCCACTTGTAGATATTGTCCGCTTTGGCCAACCCGCCCTCACGGCTTTAAAACGCGTCTACAAGGGAGAGGTGTCCACACCCTTATAAGGCATGCTTCGTTTCCCTCTCCAACCGATGTGGGATGTTACAATCCACCCCCCAGGGGCCCAGCGTCCCCGCTGGCACACCGGCCTGGGTACTGGATCTGATACCATCTGTAACGTCCCAGTCACACCCACTTGTAGATATTGTCCGCTTTGGCCAACCCGCCCTCACGGCTTTAAAACGCGTCTACAAGGGAGATGTGTCCACACCCTTATAAGGCATGCTTCGTTTCCCTCTCCAACCGATGTGGGATGTTACAAGTTCAGGGGTCACTTTGTATGGCATTTTCCAGCACCTAGTGAACATGGGCCGTCACACGGCAAGTCAACATAATCACGGCAAGTCAAACCCAATTATGCATGTTATCTATTAATCAATAGATAATTACCCTTCAAGATGCCCGCAGGCCAAAGAGTAAACAAGTTGGATTACCTCACCAGGTTCAACAAAGATTAACAATGAATTGGCCTGTAACACCCCGGTTTTTGGTCACCCAGGTCGGGATGTCACCGCCACATCCCCCTAGTAAGACACGGTTTCTCCGAGCTTACTAAAGGGATGCAAGGCTAGATATTGCAGTATTTAAAACATTTAAATCATTCAAGATAGCCCATACATTATAATTCAAAAATGATATTAATATAGCGCAGCGGAAATAAATGGTTTAGTACAGTATCACAGCGGAAAATATAAATAGGGCCGACATGGCCAAAACACGGGTTAAACAGGCCCGTTCATAGTATAGTCTAGAGTACGAATTTAAAAGCAAAACAAAATCCCCAAAATCCCATGCATGATTCGTGCTCACACATGCTCATTCCACATATTCTGTAAGAAAAGGAAATAAAGCGGTTTTGGTCAGCAAATTTGCTGAGTAAGTTAACACATGCATGATCGTAGGGTTTAAAAGCCATTAATTTAATAATTTAAATAAAGCATGATAATAACATAATATTTAATTTAATCTAATCAACTATTCAATAGCATAATTTATCACAGGGCTCTATTTAATAACACATGTCGCATGGTTTAAGATAAAAGCCATAATTTAAATAAAACATTTAAATAATTTAATTGGACAACAACATAATTCAATCTAATCTAATGTAATTTAATATCCACATTACATCCCCGATTTGGTATTTCAAAGTTTCACGATAGCATCGCGATGTCAACAAGTTTAGCCGGTAGCCCGGCGGCCGCAACCGTATCAGCCATACCCAGTACCTGTAACGACCCGAATATTTTGTATCCCAAATGAACAAATTCTAATTGTTTTGAACTACGTAATGACTTGATCCCTTCACAGGGTACGTAGGCAACTTGGAAATTTCAATTCTGGGTTCAGTCGAATAATATCAAACAACAAAACACAATGACACAACCACAATCAATCATTCACCCCAAACTCTCCAAAAAAACTCTCCCAAAAGCCAAACACTCTTCCGACGAACTTCCGGCGACTTTCCGACAACTTTCCGGCAATCAAATCCAACCAAGGTAGGGTGTAGATCAAGGATTTGCAAGCATTGGATTGTTGGTAAGCCAAAGGAGAAGAAGAACGTGTTGCGTAGATCCGTTCGTGGCGATTTTGGACAAATCGATCAACTCTAGAACGTTCAAGAACTCACTCACTGTAAGTTAATAACTTACATATCAATATGGGTGGTTTAAAGACATCCGAAACATTGGATCTTAAACGAAATGTTGAAATCAAACCTAAAAACCCCAATCTACGTATTTTCTGAAATCCGACCAAAACTCTTACTTCGAGCGTTCAAACCTGAAAACTCAAAACTAAGATTTTGATCCTAAGATCTTAAGCTATATTGTGTAAAAATTTCAGAGATTTTCATCAAGTTTTGATACCCCAAATCAAGTCGGACATATTCTGCGTTTTTAAAAAATTTTCAAAAGTTGACAGATTTCATAACCGAACTTGATGAGCTTATTTCTATCATTTCTAGTCCAAACCAATCTTCATGATCTAAACAAAAGTTGTAGATCTATGAGTCTTGAATACCTCTGTAAAATTTCATGCACTTTCATTAAGATTTGCTATCCCAAACCGCGTCGAACATATTCTGTGGTGCATGAACCTTTCGGAAACTGAGACAGATTTTAAGACCGAACTTAGTAGATTAATCTGACTTAATCCGTGATGAATTTGCATAATTTGCCTCTAATAAAACTTGTTTATTTTGGTGTCTTTTAAGTGCCTGTAAATTTTCAGAATTTTTGGAGTTCATTTGACATGTTAAAAAGTCAAATCTTTGACAGATGTCAAACCTGAATCCTGACAGCTTTTTGTTTGTGTAGAAAACTTGATTTTTGACATGCTTCCCATCATTTTTCCCAAAAACTCAAAACATGAAAGTTGTTCATTGGGATGTATTTGAGCTACTGTGAAAATTTCAGATTAATCGCCTAAGAAATGGATTTTTAAACTGAAAAGGCGTAAACTGTGACATCGATCGGTTTTAAACTTGTGAAATTTTGAAATCTCTAAACAACGATCGAAATCTTGTGATACGATAAAGTTGTATTTTTGGAAATCCCGTTACACTAAAGTTGAAACGATATCGGTTTCATTGGGGGGTGAGTGCTCTGCAGGGTGCCCTCCTAATTATTCATTTTGTGCCTAAACGGCAATGATGATTACGCGCGAAAGATTGCCAAAATGGCATCTTATATTTTTGGGCCTATCCTCTCGGGTGTATCCGTATGGGTTACTCGAGGCTTGACGGAGCGGTATTGGATATGGCGTATTTGGTCACAAGAGACCAACGGCCTACCCTCTCGAGTGTATCCGTATGGGATACTCGAGGCTCGACGGAGTGGTACTGGGTATGGCGAATCGGCTGCGGCCGCCGGAATACCGGCTAAATGAGATGATACTTATGAAATTGGCTGAGGCCGCCGGAGCACCGGCTAAATGATACTATTGATATTGGCTGCGGCCGCCGGATCACCGGCTAAATGATATATATTGTTGAGATGATGGCGTAACGGGAAATATATTAAAAAGCTCAGATTTTATGAAATTGGCTACGGCCGCCGGATTGCCGGCTAAAATTAAATATTGTTGAGATGGAGGCGTATCGGGGAGAATTTTTAAAAGCTCAAATTTTTATTTACTTACTTATGGCATTATTCATGTTTTTAAATCATGTCTTAAATAATTGCCCATGCTTAAGTTTTAAATTATGAAATTAAATGTGTCTTTAAAGTATGCAATTATAATCACATTTTTTTTTAAAATGTTTTTATGCATGGCAAAAAGTTTTATCTTAATTATTAAAAATCTAACCCCTTTATTGCTATGTAAGGATTGACTTACTCAGTATTTTATAATACTGATAAAAACCGTTGTTCATTTTTTTTCTGATACAGAGTACGGAGCATGATCACTCATTGGGGGATCATTTTGGACACTTAATTATTTATTTTACGTGACTTGCATGAACGGGTCTGTTTAACCCGTGGTTTGGCCATGTCGGCCCTATATTTTAAATTCCGCTGCATACACTTTACTTCCGCTGCGTACTTTATATTCTCGATGCAACTCTGATGTAGTATTTTTAAATTACTTATGAATGGGCTGTTTGAACGTATTAAATTCTGAAAAACCATAGCTTTGCATCTCTTTAGTGAGCTCGGAGAAACCGTGTCTTGCTAGGGAGGTGTGGCGGTGGCATCCCGGCCTGGGTTACCAAAACCGGGGTGTTACAATGTGGTATCAGAGCCCAGAATATTTTAAAACTACTATTTTAAAGAGCCCGGAATATTTTTAAACTATTATTTTTGAATATTATTATTTTAAAGTTATTATTTCTAAACTAGTAATATATTTTAAAGAGCCAATTATTATTTTGAACTTAAAGCCCAAATTTTTAGTCCAAAAAATTTTTTTTGAAGCCCAAGAAATTACTTTGGCCCAATAGCCTTGTTTTTATTTAAAGCCCAAATAATTTATTTCTTTCGGCCCAATATAGTGGCCCGAACTTTTTATCCTTATTTTAATATATCCATGGAATAAATTTATTTTAAAACCCATGGATAAATAAATGCATGCATAAAATTTTTTTTTATCAGGGGGAATCATCACTGCATGTGCATATTGCATTTCTATACCTTATAGAACCTAGAAGCGTTATGTTGTAACCTAGATCTTTTTCTTGCGCTAGATGGCTAACCAAGACATGATGAACTTAATGGTCAAAATGATGAACGCTCACTTTGATTACCAACAAACCATACAACAAATGGAACATCGTATGGCCCAATTGGAGGCAAATCTGCACCATATGGGAAGCTTAAGAGAGGCGGACCACCACCGCATAAACCAGCTCGAAGACCAAATCCAAAACCTCACTACACAAAATCTATGTTTAAAGGAGCTTGTTGATGCTCATGGGGATGACTTGAACCACATTTTCGATGACCTACTACCGTCAAGCCCGGTGGAGGAAGATCCGGAGGAGGATCCCACCACTGTGCCGGAGGACGCCTAGAAACGATAGAAGGATCCTATTTTGGTATATCCTATCACTTGTAATAAAAAAAAAAAAATAAATAAATAAATAAATAAATAAATAAATAAATAAATAAATCAAGTTTTTGTTTGAACACTCTCTATTCCAAAAAAAAAAAATTATGATTGAATTCCCAAACAACAAATCCATCTCAAACGCACGGCTCATTTAACCTTGAAACCCAAGACCCTAAAACCCTAGACCCTGGGGTTTCGATAATCATTGTATAAACCCTTTATTATATTTTCCTTAAAATCTAAATCACTTGTTCTTGTAACAGAATGGCACCGAGAGGGAGACCGCGCGTCCAACCCATTCCTCCCAATACCAACGAAATACCTAGGCAACCTGACATGCCGATACCAAACGTGGGTGTACACGCTCAGGAAGAGCCAGCAGGCCCTATACCAGACAACATAGGTAATCGCCTGCGCACTCTAGAAGAGGTTCTCATTGCGATAGGGAACGCGCAGGTGAACCAAGGCCAAGCGGCTGCGGCACCTCCACCACAAGCTCGCATTAATTACCTAGCCATGGTGAACCCATACCAACCGCCGCACTATGCAGGCGAGGAAGACCCTGCAAAACTAGAGGAGTGGATTAGGACCTTCGACAAGTTGTTAAGCGCAGTTAAGTGCCCAGAAGGGGAAAAGGTGCATGTGGCCTCATACTACTTGGGAGGTGAAGCAGACGACTGGTGGCAAGCCACCCAGGGAAAGATACAAGAGGAAGATGTGCCCTATTCATGGACTGAAATGATGGAACTGCTCAGGGACCGATTTTACCCCCTGAGTACGAAGGCGGCCATGTACGAGGAGTTTTTGGCACTGAAACAAGGCGGGCAGACTGTACAAGAGTATTACACTCGATTCAAGGAGTTGGTGCGCTTTGCACCAAGACTAGTACCGACAGACGTAGAGAAGGCACAAAAATTCGAGATGGGATTGAACTTGTCCATACGGGAAGTGATCACTGGTGTCCATTACCCGGACCTGCAAGCAGTGTATGATCGTGCAGTTGCTGTTGCGAGGGTGCAACAACTGAAGAGGAGGATGAGTGGAGAGTCCAGCCGGGGACCTCAGGGGCAAGATAAGAGGAACAGGGATAACCGCACCGGTAACAATTCTGGAGGAAACAACTTTCGGGTAGGCCTGAACAGACCCCCTCAGAACAACAATAGGGGAAATGGTGGGAGAACATTTTTCCAGGGTAACCCTGTGCCACCATGCCCAAGATGTGGGAAACCTCACTTGATTAGGGGATGCCCCCAACAGGGCACATGCTTCAGGTGTGGTCGATTTGGTCATCGGGCGAATGAGTGCCGGACTCGAATTGAAAACATCACCAAGCGAGAGGACTTGATTATGGGGCCAGCACAGCCTCGTAACCAAAATGGACGGAATGGTAACTATCAAGGGTACAGACCCCCTCAGAACCAGAATCAACGCCCTCCACAGAATCCAAATCAGCAACAGAATCAGAACCCGAACCGGGATCAGCCGGGCAACCAAGGACGGCCCATGGGGAGATTGAATGTTATCAACCAAGCAGATGTGCCTATGCAGGGTGACGTGATGGCAGGTACATTCCATGTTTTAAGTACACCCCTTAAAGTTCTGTTTGACTCAGGAGCTAGTTGTTCGATTATATCATCAAGAGTCTTATCTGAACTAGATCTACCTAAGTGCGAACTGATTAACTTAGAAATTCAACTACCATCAGGAGAGGTAGTACCATGCTCTAAACGTTATAACGGGATTCCGATAGTTATCAAGAACATAGAATTTTTCGCAAACTTGGTAGAATTTAATTTAAGGGACTTCGACGTTATACTGGGAATGGATTGGTTGACCCAGTATAAAGCGGTAATAGAATGTCAAAAGCAGAAGATCACCTTGTCGAAAGGTAGGGGAAAGAGAGTCATCTTTTACTCTCAACCCCCTAAGAGGAGCAACAAGGTTGTTAACGCTCTCAAGCTTCGTAGCTTAATGCATAAGGGATACGCGTTGTATGCATGCTACGTTCACAACCTGGAGGCGGAAGAGAGCAAGGTTGACGACATCCCAGTGGTGAGAGAATACCCGGACGTATTTCCTGAAGACATCCCTGGTATGCCACCTGAGAGAGATCTTGAATTCACCATAGATCTCATTCCGGGAACGGAACCTGTCTCGAAGGCCCCTTACCGTATGGCACCACTGGAAATGAAGGAGTTAAAGGAACAACTCGAAGAGTTGTTGGAGAAAGGATACATAAGACCAAGTACGTCCCCGTGGGGAGCACCGGTCTTATTTGTTAAAAAGAAGGACGGAGGACTACGCCTTTGCATCGATTACAGAGGACTCAATCAAGTGACCATCAAGAACAAGTATCCATTACCAAGGATTGAGGACTTATTTGATCAATTGAAGGGGGCGTCGGTGTTCTCAAAGATCGACTTGCGATCCGGTTATCACCAGCTGAGGATTGCGGAGAAGGATATCCCGAAGACGGCATTCCGAACTCGTTACGGACACTACGAGTTCACTGTATTATCCTTTGGGTTAACAAATGCACCTGCAATGTTCATGAACCTCATGAACGATGTATTTAGAGAATTGTTAGATCAAAGCGTCGTGGTGTTCATCGACGACATCCTGATCTACTCGAGAAGCGATGAGGAGCATTCCCAACATTTGCACCAAGTGTTAGGGATTTTGCGCAAGAACCAACTCTATGGCAAACTATCCAAATGCGACTTTTGGTTGAAGGAAGTAGCATTCCTTGGGCACATAGTATCCGCCACTGGAGTTTCAGTGGATCAGGCAAAAATTTCGGCGGTGACGGAATGGGTATCGCCGACGAGTCCAACTGAAATACGGAGCTTCCTTGGGCTAGCTGGTTATTATAGGCGATTTGTGAAGGACTTCTCAAAAATCGCACGCCCGCTGACCCAGCTGTTGAAGAAAGGGGTAAAATATGACTGGACCAGTGAGTGTGAGTCCGCGTTTCAAGAACTGAAAAAGCGACTCACCAGTACACCCGTACTAGCACTACCATCAGAGAATGGTGACTTCGAGGTTTACAGTGATGCTTCAAAGGAAGGTCTAGGATGTGTTTTGATGCAAGACTCGAGAGTCATTGCATATGCTTCGCGCCAATTGAAACCTCATGAAGCGAACTACCCAACGCACGACTTGGAGTTGGCGGCAGTCGTGTTCGCTCTGAAAATATGGAGACACTACCTTTATGGGAGAAAGTGTCGGATGTTCACAGACCACAAAAGCCTCAAATACATATTCACTCAAAAAGAGCTAAATCTGAGACAACGGAGATGGTTGGAACTAATCAAGGACTATGATCTCGAAATTTCTTACCACGAAGGGAAGGCCAACGTAGTAGCCGATGCCTTAAGCCGGAAGACCCAACATGTGGCGAATTCGTTGGTGATTCCGCCGGCATTATATATGGACTTGGCAAGATTGAGCTTAGAACTAGTGCATTCGGGCACTGTAAATGAAATGGTCAACGCCATGGTAGTCGAATCAACCATATTTGACGAGATCAAACTCGCCCAACCGGGCGACGCAAAGTTGGAAAGGATTAAGGAGAACATTGCCAACGGGAAGGCAATAGGATTTGCTATCCATGAGGACGGAAGCATTCGTTTCAAGGGAAGATGGTGTGTACCACAAAAATGCGTGGAGATAAAACAAAGATTGATGGAAGAAGGGCATAACACACCTTACTCGGTTCACCCTGGAGGCGACAAATTATATAAGGATTTGAGGAAGATTTACTGGTGGCCGAGGATGAAGAATGAAGTGGCAGAATTTGTAGCGAGATGCCTCACGTGCCAAAAGGTCAAAGCCGTGCGACAGAAACCCTTAGGATTGATGCAACCATTGGAAATCCCGAGTTGGAAGTGGGATAGTATCTCTATGGATTTCGTTTCGGGATTACCACGATCACCAAGAGGAATGAATAAGATATGGGTGATTGTCGATAGGCTAACGAAGACGGCCATTTTTATTCCAATGAAGGACACTTGGACCATGGACCAATTAGCAAGAGCGTATATTGACAATGTGGTACGAAGACACGGGGTACCACATGACATTATCTCCGATAGAGACAGTAGATTTGTCTCTCACTTTTGGACCAAGTTACAAGAAGCCCTCGGTACGCAGATTAAGATGAGCACCGCATTCCACCCAATGACGGATGGACAAACTGAGAGAACAATCCAAACGTTGGAAGACATGCTGAGAGCTTGCGTCCTAGAGTTTAAGGGTAGCTGGGAAAATCATTTACCCCTAATTGAATTTTCCTACAACAATAGCTACCATGCTAGCATCGGCATGGCACCATTCGAGGCATTGTATGGTCGAAGGTGCCGAAGTCCGTTGAGTTGGGAAGGGAATGATAAGACAGTGATAGTAGGACCACAACTCGTAGAAGATATGACCCAACAAATCAAAGTGATTCGAGGAAAGATGAAAGCGGCCCAAGACCGACAGAAAAGTTATGCCGATGTGAGACGGCAAGACCTAGAATTTCAAGTTGGGGATAAGGTCATGTTAAAGATATCACCGATGAAGGGGGTTATGCGTTTTGGCAAACGAGGAAAGTTAAGCCCTCGATATATAGGACCTTATGAAATTCTAGAAAAAGTCGGGAATTTAGCATATCGTCTAGCCTTACCGCCACAATTGGCTAGAGTTCACAACGTGTTCCACATATCACAATTGAAGAAGTATGTGCACGATCCGACCCATGTACTCCAACCGGAAGGAATTGAATTGGATGATGACTTGAGCTATGAGGAAATTCCGGTACGAATACTCGATGTTAAGGAGAGAGTAACAAGGAACAAAGCCGTGAGAATGGTCAAGATTCTTTGGTCGAACCATGAAAGTGAAACGGCGACATGGGAGTTAGAATCCGACATGAAGGAGCGTTACCCGACCCTATTCCAAAACGGTGCAACCGCAGTTATGGGGACATAACTGTAATCTTAAGGGGGAGAGGATGTAACGACCCGAATATTTTGTATCCCAAATGAACAAATTCTAATTGTTTTGAACTACGTAATGACTTGATCCCTTCACAGGGTACGTAGGCAACTTGGAAATTTCAATTCTGGGTTCAGTCGAATAATATCAAACAACAAAACACAATGACACAACCACAATCAATCATTCACCCCAAACTCTCCAAAAAAACTCTCCCAAAAGCCAAACACTCTTCCGACGAACTTCCGGCGACTTTCCGACAACTTTCCGGCAATCAAATCCAACCAAGGTAGGGTGTAGATCAAGGATTTGCAAGCATTGGATTGTTGGTAAGCCAAAGGAGAAGAAGAACGTGTTGCGTAGATCCGTTCGTGGCGATTTTGGACAAATCGATCAACTCTAGAACGTTCAAGAACTCACTCACTGTAAGTTAATAACTTACATATCAATATGGGTGGTTTAAAGACATCCGAAACATTGGATCTTAAACGAAATGTTGAAATCAAACCTAAAAACCCCAATCTACGTATTTTCTGAAATCCGACCAAAACTCTTACTTCGAGCGTTCAAACCTGAAAACTCAAAACTAAGATTTTGATCCTAAGATCTTAAGCTATATTGTGTAAAAATTTCAGAGATTTTCATCAAGTTTTGATACCCCAAATCAAGTCGGACATATTCTGCGTTTTTAAAAAATTTTCAAAAGTTGACAGATTTCATAACCGAACTTGATGAGCTTATTTCTATCATTTCTAGTCCAAACCAATCTTCATGATCTAAACAAAAGTTGTAGATCTATGAGTCTTGAATACCTCTGTAAAATTTCATGCACTTTCATTAAGATTTGCTATCCCAAACCGCGTCGAACATATTCTGTGGTGCATGAACCTTTCGGAAACTGAGACAGATTTTAAGACCGAACTTAGTAGATTAATCTGACTTAATCCGTGATGAATTTGCATAATTTGCCTCTAATAAAACTTGTTTATTTTGGTGTCTTTTAAGTGCCTGTAAATTTTCAGAATTTTTGGAGTTCATTTGACATGTTAAAAAGTCAAATCTTTGACAGATGTCAAACCTGAATCCTGACAGCTTTTTGTTTGTGTAGAAAACTTGATTTTTGACATGCTTCCCATCATTTTTCCCAAAAACTCAAAACATGAAAGTTGTTCATTGGGATGTATTTGAGCTACTGTGAAAATTTCAGATTAATCGCCTAAGAAATGGATTTTTAAACTGAAAAGGCGTAAACTGTGACATCGATCGGTTTTAAACTTGTGAAATTTTGAAATCTCTAAACAACGATCGAAATCTTGTGATACGATAAAGTTGTATTTTTGGAAATCCCGTTACACTAAAGTTGAAACGATATCGGTTTCATTGGGGGGTGAGTGCTCTGCAGGGTGCCCTCCTAATTATTCATTTTGTGCCTAAACGGCAATGATGATTACGCGCGAAAGATTGCCAAAATGGCATCTTATATTTTTGGGCCTATCCTCTCGGGTGTATCCGTATGGGTTACTCGAGGCTTGACGGAGCGGTACTGGATATGGCGTATTTGGTCACAAGAGACCAACGGCCTACCCTCTCGAGTGTATCCGTATGGGATACTCGAGGCTCGACGGAGTGGTACTGGGTATGGCGAATCGGCTGCGGCCGCCGGAATACCGGCTAAATGAGATGATACTTATGAAATTGGCTGAGGCCGCCGGAGCACCGGCTAAATGATACTATTGATATTGGCTGCGGCCGCCGGATCACCGGCTAAATGATATATATTGTTGAGATGATGGCGTAACGGGAAATATATTAAAAAGCTCAGATTTTATGAAATTGGCTACGGCCGCCGGATTGCCGGCTAAAATTAAATATTGTTGAGATGGAGGCGTATCGGGGAGAATTTTTAAAAGCTCAAATTTTTATTTACTTACTTATGGCATTATTCATGTTTTTAAATCATGTCTTAAATAATTGCCCATGCTTAAGTTTTAAATTATGAAATTAAATGTGTCTTTAAAGTATGCAATTATAATCACATTTTTTTTTAAAATGTTTTTATGCATGGCAAAAAGTTTTATCTTAATTATTAAAAATCTAACCCCTTTATTGCTATGTAAGGATTGACTTACTCAGTATTTTATAATACTGATAAAAACCGTTGTTCATTTTTTTTCTGATACAGAGTACGGAGCATGATCACTCATTGGGGGATCATTTTGGACACTTAATTATTTATTTTACGTGACTTGCATGAACGGGTCTGTTTAACCCGTGGTTTGGCCATGTCGGCCCTATATTTTAAATTCCGCTGCATACACTTTACTTCCGCTGCGTACTTTATATTCTCGATGCAACTCTGATGTAGTATTTTTAAATTACTTATGAATGGGCTGTTTGAACGTATTAAATTCTGAAAAACCATAGCCTTGCATCTCTTTAGTGAGCTCGGAGAAACCGTGTCTTGCTAGGGAGGTGTGGCGGTGGCATCCCGGCCTGGGTTACCAAAACCGGGGTGTTACAGTACCACTCCGGAGCCTCGAAAAACCCATACGGAT